>JARKIA010000163.1:0-416800 GCA_029289565.1 Mycena galericulata | reverse complement strand
CCCGAGTGTAGAAATCCTGTCCTAGGACCAACGATTGGCCTAGACAAACCCTCTGAAAGCTCAACGATTGAGTCCTAGGAGTCATCTTCCCCCCCTCCCTTGCCAACTTCGTATCGAAGTTTGTACCTCCTTAGTCGTTCAAAGACTACTGTAACTATTGCGAAGTCCTACTAGGCCTTTGTACACAACTTTCCCTTAAAGTCCAATCCCTTTGAGAGGTTCAATCTTACCTGTATACTTCAGGGTGACCCGAACTCAATTGTAGCATTGTGTGTGTGTGTGTGTTGGTTGTTTTGTGTGGTGTTAGAGCATCATTCATTAGCAGTCGCACTTTCAAGACCATAAACAAGTGCACCGTTTCACCGCAAGCTGAAATGTCAGTGTACATAGGCGCACACGTGAATGGAGTGACCCACCGCGGGTGTGTTGTCCTCAATTCGAGGCACAGTGACTCTGAGGGACAAGCGGGAGAAAGCCAGACTAGCCGCCTACACAGCGCGAGGCACGAATTCGTGCCCGCGGGACGTGTGCAGCTAGTGCGCGCAGCCATGCTGTGTGTGAAACGTAGTGGGCGACTAGTTTTCGTGCAGGTCCTTATGTGTGGAGTGCAGAACGAGGAGGTATGCGGCGCTGAAGGGCTGCGTGTGAGCGAGAGAGGCGAAAGACGAAGAAAGAGCATGTTGTTGAGACGCACTTTGAGTGTGAGCCCAACGCTCTTCGCGGTCGCTGCCAGGGATATGACCGGTGCTTCACGTCCGCGGCACATACATCATCCTCCCACCCCCTCGGACTCAGTACAGCGGTATTCGGCAGGTTGGGGCCTTGGAATCAGGATTACATCGATACGTCTGGGGATACATCACACCTGGTTCCTCTGTGTATTCTCTAGAAGTATAAGTATGCATTATGAGAGGTTTTACAGTGAGCATGGATCGCGAGATTGCTCACCCTGAGAAACTGAATGCCCCGAACCGGGCGAAACATGTCGAGACAACTTCCAGGGCTTTGTACACAATTTGGCGGCGGATTCGTGCGTGTGAGGCTATCGAGAAAGGCAGAGGAGAACAAAATTAAGGGAATCAAAGGGAGGCCCAGACGTCTCGTGAGGCCTTGCAAAGAGGACGCCAGAACGAAAGGCCTTGTAAGATTGTGCGTTGTTTGTCATTGTCTTACAAGAGCCTTACACTGGGGGCACACTGTGATTTGCGGGGCCCGGAAATCACCAGGAAATCACCCGGATATCCGAAATGTTCCGAGGATTTCCGGGGTGATCTCCGGGCACCGCAAATAACTCGGAAATCAAAAAAAGAACCAAGATTTCCGTGGTCCGTACATCCATGATTTGCGGTGTCCGGAAATTGTGAAGAGCCTCGAGGCAACAACTGCCAATTAAGGGAATAAAAATGTGCAGCTGACCCTTTGGACCCCAGGCACCTCGACATTAAGCTAGTTTAGTGTTCATTAAAACAGAGCAACAGTTCTTTGTTCGCTATCATGTAGCTGGCGAGACCCTCAGTTTTTCATCCAGAATAATTAGACAAAGGATATCCAAGAGAGTACATTGTAGTTTGTATCCAGGTCAGCAAGCTCATTTACTACAATAGCCATTTTGCTGCGTTGGATGATCACCAGATTGTCTACAATTTTATTCTACGAGCTGAGATATAGGACATATCCAAAATGTCCTGCTATGCAGAGAATTGACGTCGACCGCAGCGTGAGTAGGAAAATAGTTCGCGATTGTGATATCGAGTTCGGAAGGAAGGCGGCTTTTCCAATTATTCAACTCGAGACTGCAGGAGCAAGTGAGATGACTGAGGAGACGAATAGACACCGTACACGTACTGTATTCTGGTGACATCTGATCGACTGGACTAATTCCGATTGACCGCAGTCCGAGGCGCAGATACCATTTCTGTTTCGATGTACAGTAACAATATTGTAAAAAGGAGTGAGAACAGCAACGTACACAACATGGATGATCTTGTGAGCGATCACGAAAACAGAAGGCTCGAAGAATGCGAGGGACATGATATTCGGTGATACGCCTGCCCTGCCGCCGCCGCCGTACATCGGTAATAGAGCGATGACCACGACTGTGGGCCCGTGTAGTACTGATTCATGTAGCGCGAGTGCGACCCCGGCTGGTGCATGCTGGTGCTTGCAGAGGTGTAGTTATTAGCATTGCGCTTGCACTTCCGTTGGTGGGCACACTGGGGCCAGTCGCGGGCGTGCTGGTGGTGCCGTACGTCGCGCCAGGGTACTGCTAGTACTTGTACTTGTACTTGAAAATGCTGTACGGGTTCTGCGTTTTTGCTCCGGCGTTGGGATTGGAATTGGGATTTGATTTCACGCTTCCGCGGGCCTTGTGACGAACTGGTGATGGAATCGCTCGCCGTTTGGCTTACTGCGTGCGGGGAAAGCGAAATGGAAGCTCTCCAAGGCCGGAGCGCAAAAAGTCGCGCAGCATGCAGCGCGCGCTCCCACGCCTGTGGTGGTGGACGAGGGCGTGGTCGGGTGCGGGGAGCTGCTGAAGAACGAAGCACTGTTGGATCAGCTAGGCAGATGTGCCCTCGTGCCGGACGTACGCACCTCGGACCAGCATGTCGCGTGCGATGATACATCTATCGTTTCATCCACTGATATCCACGGAGGAGCGTCCCCGTTTTCGCTGCCGTTGTCCATGAGTACGTGGTCGAGCTTGGGCGAGACAGCGAGGATTTTTAGCTTTCGGAAATCTCGCGGTTGAAGTACGCACCTGCGAGAAGCTCGAGCGCGCGCATGCGCACGCCGATACTCTGCACTCACACATCACCTCTGCCGCCGCTCCTGGTATTGTCGAAGAATCGGTGTCGAGACTGGGGGGCCGCTCTCACGCTCCACCGCCTAAGTCCCCACTCCAGGGTTTGCCATTGCGAGCGCCGTCGAGCTTGGAGGGCTTCGTGAGCTCGGAATGGAACTGCACGCGAGCGCAAGCAGCGTAGGTGTAACCACATTGCGCCAGGACGTCTCAACGTGTAAGGGTGCAGCTCGTCCGTCATCACCTTCGCCTCCCACTTCCACTCCCACTCCTGCTGTTGTCGACCAGTCTGTGGTCGAGTTTGGTGGGCCGAAGGGGATCTTTTCTGTTGATGGCCAGGGACGCGCGAATTCGGGTGAGCCAGGAAGACGATTGCCGCGTGCACAACGTGTCCTTCTCCTCCTCCTCTCGTGCTCGGCCTAATGCTCGCGCCTCTCTGCACTCTCCTGTTTCGGTTCTCCCATCGGCAAAGGTATCTACGGCTTTCGCGTTCGTTAGCGCGATCTTACGGACAAAGCCCGCCTCTTACCTCACGCGCGTTCCGCGTGGGGGGCTCGCGCCTTGTATCACATGGGGGTGGGAAGGGATAGGCACCCGCTCCTGAACTTGCCAACCTCCAGGCGCGGGCGCGCGACAACGCATCTGGATTTCTTCTGAATTCAGACTCCATATCTCTGTGTATTTTTGATACGCACCTCAGATTTCCACCCGGTCAAACACGGCACGGCATCTCGACCTTGTGGACAGCTCGATTCGCAGTCGGCTCGAGGCCCATACACCAAGATACGGATTTTTTATTGACTTTCTCGCCTTTTCTGCCGAATTCTCAGAGACCTTTCAAAATCTCAATATTTCTTACTTACCTGGACCTGGATTCCAACCCAGCACGAGGAATCGTCGCTGCCAGACGGGATCGTCAAAATTTGGCGCCGAAGTGCTGCCTCCGCGAAGACCTCAAGCTGCTTGTGCTTCCGACTTATTACGCACTCGTGCCCGCGTTCGCAGCGGCGGCAACCAGCCAACTCGGATTAGAGGGAGGTCTGTGATGGCATCGCACGATTCCAGGCCGACGCGAGAGGTCCAGTCGAGAACAACAAATGTACTTAAGTAGAGGAAGAGCAAGGGACTATTTGGTTCCGACGCCGGAACTAAACAATCGCTCTCTCTTCCTCTTTTGGTTTGCTGCTCTGGCGCTCTGTGTTTTTTCTCTGGCTCTCTTTCCGCCTTCCCTAGCTTTCCTTCATGTCACGGCGTCGACATTTACAACTCTCGGCTCCCTTGGCTCGTTGGTCTTCAATTCCTACGCGACCTCAAAAACCTCGTCGGTGCAACGCGAAGGGATTGAGCTTATAACGGAGGACTTCTCACCACTTTAAACACGGCGACGCCCGCAAGTGCGAAGCCTTATTGGAGCATCTCGTCTCTGTCATCTTATCCGGAACATGTCCCCAGACGACGGTGAGACGGCGACGAAGGTGCCTCTTCGTGTCCTTTTCGTGTGATATCTTATATCCATCTACGACTTTTTTCCCAACTAACAAAAAGCAGACACATCACAGATACCGACAAACCACACGCCAACATGAGCATGGCCATCGGCGACGCCTCGCAAGCGCATCCGCACAGCACTCCCTAGCTCGCCGCACCCTCGCACACCCACCACGACGTCCGCCCTCAGCCGCGTCGCGCCCGGTGCGCACATTATGCGGGACGCGCTGGAGCGGCGTAGCTGCGGACGTCCTCTTCCGCGTCACCACCGTTGGCCGGGGTGCCTTGACTGCCCTGCCTCATGCTAATGTTACACTTTCAGAACAGGGAGCAGGCGATGTGCGCCGATACGCACTCGAGCGCAGCATCCCGACACTTTGATCTTACTCACACAACCCACACAACCCACTTACTTGTACCACTACATTAATTTACTTTTCCATCCTTGCTTATACACCATCTCTTGAAGTGCAGCAAATCAATAAAAGCAAAGTGAGGTCTAAGTGAGCATGCACCTGGATCTCGCCGTGTGCCTCGATTCTACCAAGTCCACCTCGCGCCGGCTCAGACTCCGGATCGAGTTGTGGCCCAACTGCAAGCACCTCGAGTACGTGCTCCCTCCTCGGCATCCCGTCCGCAAGCCCAGCGGTCATCGCACGTTGCGAAAGAACCCCGCGAAGCACACTATGCATGCTTCCGCACTCGGGCTCGAGCCCGACGAGCCCGCCCGCACCGACGCCGGACCATGCGCACGCAGGTCCGTGAAAAGATGACAAGTAGCGGTGCGCAAGCATGGCGAGCATCGCGCACACCTCGTACAGTGCGGGAGTGTATGTATCCTGCTGCGCAATGGCAACCTCGCGCCTCTATATGTCGCATGTTGGTTACCCCCTTTCACAGAGAAAGATAAACGTAGAACACACCGAAGCGCGGAGCCGCCAAGACCAATTCTAGATACACAAGAAGGTCACAATTCTAAGACTTGCGTGCAGGTAAATGAAGACGTACTTCAAATACGGGTTTGAGAGCACAAGCCTCTGCTTCTACGATGGCACCAAGTGGGGTGGGTGCGGATGAAGAACACGGCACCACACGGAATGAGTAGTGGGTCCTGGACTAGGGGAGCTCAAAGTTGAGATATAGTATGCCGTAGCTGGACTCGTATCTCCGCCAAATCGTCAGCTACGAAATTCGTAGCTCTCAACTTTGAGCTCCCCTACTGTCGAAGGTTACAACTCCCATCAGACTACTCGCGCAGTAGTCTGATGGGAGTTGTAACCTTCGACACGGAGGTGAGAAGGTGGAGAGCATCATGCTCCTATCGGATGCGGCAGCACGACTATTCAGAAACGTTCAAACCGAAGATTGAACTACAGAGAAACGGAACACACCTGCCAACTTGGAAGCGATACGAGGGCGCAAATTTCCCGAGTATGCGTGCAAGCTATGATAATAAAGATCAATAGGTTGCCTTGGAAGGTGACAGGAACTAACTCAGTGGAGTTCGGAGGTGTTATGTTGTTTCAAGCGATGATGTTACCCGGACACTCGCTGCGGTTTCACCTGCGCGAAGCCGCCGCTCGAGCTCGTCTCCCGCGCGAAGCCGCCACTTGAATTCGTCCCGAGGGCACCCACTGCAGTTTGAGTGCATGAAGGCCCCGCTCAGGCTCGTCTCAAGGGCACTCGCTGCAGTTTCGCTTGAGCTCGTCTCGAGGGCACTCGCTGCGGTTTCACCCGCGCGAAGCCGCCGCTCGAGCTCGTCTCCCCGCGCGAAGCCGCCACTTGAACTCGTCCCGAGGGCACCCACTGCAGTTTGAGTGCATGAAGGCCCCGCTCAGGCTCGTCTCAAGGGCACTCGCTGCGGTTTCACAGCTTGAGCTCGTCTCGAACTTACTCAAAGGTAATTCAGACAATGTCTGCACCGTCTACAAGGACATTCGCTGCGGTGTCACCCGCGCGAAGCCGAACCTTGGACAACGAGCCCACTCGCTGCGGTGTTACCCGCGCGAAGCCGAAGCTCAGACAATGTCTGCACCATCTATAAGGACACTCGCTGCGGTGTCACCCGCGCGAAGCCGAACCTTGGACGAGATCCTACTCAAGTCAATCTGGCCTGCTTATCCTTAGTTTGAGCCATCAATGAGATGTGCAAGCGGCGGCTTACCGATGACTTGGCAAGCAAGAAGACAAAACACGAGGATCTGAGATTGCGATTGAGATAAGGAATTGAAGCTTGGAGGCCCATTTGTGGGTGAGGTACGTTTCGACGATGGAGGACACAAAGAGTGAAGTGGGTGGAGACAAGTTGTCAGGCCTGTCAAGGCATATACCGAGAAACACGACTGGAACACGCCTCGCAATTGATGAAGGAACAAACGGGACAGCGGTCCGGCTTCCGGAACTCTAGTACTAGCCTGAACGCTTGTAAATTCATTCTGGCTCTCGTCGATGCAGGTACCAAAGCCGCACACGCGCCGCCGGCGCGAATCCGTGTCGGGCGTAACGTATACGGCTGCAGCAGCCGTTGATCAACGCCGGAGACGTGCCGAGTTGCATCGCCGAGGGAACGCTGCCGGTGTGGAAATGCTGCCGCAGGTGCGACGGTGTTCCCGCTACTCCTTCAATCAGTACAACACATCCACCACGAAGAAAGAAAGAAAACGCTGCACGCACCCCCACTCTGCGGCGGCGGCGGATTGACGTGCTGGTCCTTGACCTCCTCCTGCAGCGCGCGGCAATCCTCCCGTGCGTCCGCCAGCAGCGCCTGAAGCTCCGCGTTATCGCGCTTCAGGGTCTCGTTGTCGTCCACAAGCGTCGTGAGCACGCCCGTTAACTCAGACTCCTGCTCCCGAAGCGGTGCCCCGACGGAACGGTGCAGCGCCTCAAGCCGCGCGCGCGCGTCGACGAGGATCGACTCGGACGACTCGAGCCGGTGCTCTCGCGGACCCTCCAGCGTGGCTTGCAGCCGGCGCACGTCGCTCTGTAGTTTTGCTTTGTAAAAAAATCAAAGTTTGTTCAGAACAAGGAGAAGGGGAAACGCACATGCGCGTTCCTTGAGTGCCGCAAAGCACGATTCCGCCAGCCGCGCGCGCTGCGACTCGCTGTCGCGCTCCTGCTGCATGTCGTCCTTTTCCTTCATCGCCGCAGAGAGCCGCGTGTCCCACCCCAACGGAACGCGCATGCGACGTCGTGAGGCGCGATATGGTGGTCTTGGCTTCGGCGAGCTCCTGCAGGATGGTCATGTTCGAGACCTCGGTTACATCGTTGTTCACTAGTGCTTGTGTTAGACGCTAGAAAAAAAGAGACCGTTATGAGACTGAGAAGACGATGGTAGCTGTGGGTTGACGCACCTTCTCCGATGCTTTGTTCTCTTTCGTCAGCTCGTCTAGCTGGTCCTGCTTGTCCGCCAGGGCAGCGTCACTACTCTCGCGCGCCGTGTGGTCTTCACGTTCCAATGGAGGCATGGTGCTGCGTAGTGGGTACTGCAGCGCACAGGCTATGATAACTTGAAGGCTGTCGCACCATCCATGAAAGTACATAAGATCCGTAATTGAAGGAATGGAACGACGCGCGAAGGACGGGGGCATTTCGTTGTAAATTTGAGTTGAAAGTTTCGATGGACTCGGTGAGCATTTGAGTAAGTGCAGAGCATAAACATACAGGATAGTTGCAGTCTAGCCCAGTTTAAAGCAACTCTGCGTCGGGGTATTCTGATAACCACCAACACCCTTAAACCTTTGAAGAGCTCGAGGACACTAGCACACACCAAGACTTCTTGACACTTGAGCCACTCGCCGGTAATTCGATGATACTATCCAACCCAGTTAAAGCAACTCCGACCCACAGCTGCGTCGGGAGATTCTGATAATCACCGTTGAGCACTTGGGATAGATAATGGGCCTATTAAACGTCTGAAGAGCTTCAAAACAGCAACACTCACCAATGGGGGTCCACTCGTCGATTACTCAACGATACTGTCTCCTGGAAATCTATATTTTCGCGTGGGTTATAACCACACACTGCTCGAAGAAGAGTACCGGCGAGACAAGGCAAGAGAGCGAGAGCACAACAAACGGAATCGGGTTGCTTGCCCTTGCCGGCGTAAGAGGACAAGTTCAGGATCAGTAGTAATGTCGCTTGCCTGATTCAGGCGACTCGCGACTGAAACTTCATCCCTGGTAAATTATACACATTCGGAGCAGAAACCCCCAAGAATTCACGCAAGTACAGGAAATAGACGAAAAGTGGCGAGGATTCCACATTAAGTGAGAGCAAAACTGATACGTATGGATGAGATATGAGATGAGTGGTAGATGGTACAAGAGATGCAACGAAACACATATATGAGTTGGGAGTAGACCGAAAATTAACGGAATTAGCTTTGCTGTACTATGAGATTCACCAATTCGGGGATCCATTGGATCACTTTGATTGCCGCCCCGCCCGTTAGTGGGAGGAACACGAAATTGCTCGCAATGCCCGCCATGTTAATCTCCTCCAGCGCCTCCAGGTGACTTCGCCCCGGCGTGAACATCGCCGCCTCCTCCACTGTGCTCAGCGTCGACGTCGAGCCCCCGCCCCGCGGCAGCGTCGCCGTGAACCCCCCCCCCCCCCCCGCGGCTGGCTGTATTCCTGCGCGAGCCGGAAGATGTTCGACACCGCGCTGATGATCGGGTTCGACACCTTGGAGAAAATGTCCCTGATCTTGTCTTGTAGACCGTCGTACCTGCGATATGCATCAGTCCGTTTTAATGCAAGATGAAGAGAGAAGAAAATACGCACGTCATGGCGACAATCTCAGGATACGACGTCCCAATGTCCGACAGCAGGCAAATACAGCATCTCCATTTCCGCGTCGTTCCCTTGCGCACTCGTCACCACCGCGCCAATGAACGACGCCGCCAGCAGTACCGTCGGCGCCCCATCGATCCCCAGTAGCGACACCTGCACCTTCGGGGCGTCCGTCGCGTCGTCGATCCCGCTCGTCTCCGGCAGCGCCGCCTCACCAAGATTGCACTCCTTCAGCAGCCGCCGATAGACCGCATGCGTCGTCGACACGGGCAGCAGCGCAATGAAGTATCCTAGCGCCTCAGGCGCCAGCGCGTCTCGGACACCGTTAATGTCCCCCTCCTCACGCACATACGGCCGCATCGTCACACCCAGCAGCGTCCTCGGCACCTTCTCAGCCTCCGTACGCACGATCGACGCCCGCATGCCCTTGAATAGCACCGACGCGAGGGCAAACGAGAAGTTCGTGTCGAACGAGATGCTTAAGATCGAGTCAAACTGCCCCAGCACGCTCTCGAACGTGTCGCACCCTTCGAGCAGCACCGTCGACACCGACCCGTTCCTGAACATCCCCCGAGCGCGCATGCTCTCTGGCGTGACGGGAAGTAGTGTCCCCGCCTCGATGTAGAACACGACGTGGCTCGACTCGAGCAGCGCGACCGCGAGCCAGAACAGCGCCGCGAAGTACCGCGACGTGTCCGGCAGCGCCGGCACCACCTTGGCGAGAGACCGCAGCATCGTCACGACGATCGCCGAATCCTGCTCGCTCGCCTGCTGCAGCGCCGTCCGCAGCGCCACCAGCATTTGGTATAGGTAATCGTCGTCCGCCTCCTGCGTCAGCAGTGTTCCCAGAGTCGTGAACAACCGCATTTGAATCGCAGGGGAGTATTGGAAGGCAGTCGACATCGCCAAGCCCATCCACCGGGCGCGCCAGACGTTCAGCAAGCCTTTGAGAAAGTAATGAGCACAGCTACAACGAAGGAAATATATCACGCACCTCTTGAGCCCGCCGTTACCTCGAGGAAACGGGCCAGAAGCTCCGTGAGCTTCTCCTGCGTGTCGACCTTTGGAATGTCGCCCATCACGTCGAAGTTCACATACTCGCTGCTCTGCGTGACGCGCTCGAGTCCGAAGAGCTTCTGCGACTCGGCGGTCTCGCAATCAGCAAGCAGCTGCAAGAGATCTGACGCAGGCGCGTCCTCCGTCCGGCCGATATTCATGGCTTGAAGCAGATTGATAACGATCCCGTACACTGACTTGCGCACGAGCGACGGCCCGACGCCCGCGGTGAGCGTGACGAGATGCAGGATCTTGGGCACGTAGAGCAGATTGTGGGCCGGCCGCTGAGCCTGGTAGCTCGCGACATGGCAGAGCCGTACAAGGGTCGAAATTTCCGCCCAATTCGGGTACTCGTACAACGTCCGCGGCGGCTTCCCACCGGTCTGCTTGTTGAGGGACTGCAACAGGAGTCAGCGCAAGAAAAACAGTTGCAGCCGGCAAGACTCACTTTGCGAAGTTTAAGATCAGCTTACCCCGCACGCTGACGGATGTCATGGAGGCAAGCAACAACCCAATGGTATTCGCAGCGCGAAGAGCCAAAGCCGCCGTCAGTTGCAGCCCGGATCAATTCGTCGGGGACGACATCCACAATGAGCGGATCGAGCCTCGCAATTTCGGACCAGACAAATCTTTGCGTTGCGGAGGTCAACTGTGAAAAAACTTGAGATTCCCGAATGGTACTACTAGATTCGATGAGCATACCTCGGGCTGGCCGACATGTCGCACAGAACGCGGATGGCGTCCCGAACCCGGGCGCCGGAACGCTCATACAATGGACTCGTCGGATTAACGAAAAGTGCCATATTCTTGATCCATGGGCTCATGTATTGGACGCAGCTGATGCGTTGCGAAATCGCGGTCCTATCGATACCGGTCATGGCGGCCGAGATCTCGGAGACAAAGTCGAGAGTCAGCTGGGGTGCGAAGTCTGACAACGACTCGCTTAACCGAGAGGAAGAAGAGCGTCGGGACGAGAACGAGTGAGTAAGACCGCGGCGAGCCGAACACGTTCCTGATGTTGTCCGAGATAAGGTCTACAAAGGAGCAAAGTAAGCTTCAGCGATGGAGCTAGTGCCGCATCGCACCGCACGCACAACGAGTATGCGGCCGGAGAAGTTCATGATTGAGATGGTGGAGACCCGCGTCGCCTGCCAGCGCGATTCCTCGACCTCGCCGTACGCGGCGTTCCCCTTGGTAAACGGCGCCTGCAACATGGCGCCGACATTGCTGATGTCTAGATAACCACGCTCAGCATCACGGTGGAATACGACGACACTGCAACTTACACATCAGCCCCGTTCCACTCACTGCAAAAGTTCAGTCCTGAATATTTTAAGGACATAGATAAACGACGCACACATGGAGAGGATCGCGAAAAGGAGCCAGAAGTCGGGGTTGAGCCACAGCATGCGACGGTGGATGTTCGGACCCTCGAGCGCGTCGTGCTTGCTGCGGCTGCGACTGCGGGAGTGCGACGGTGTACGGTTGCGGAGGCGACTGCATGGTGGGCGTCTTCTGGGCCGGCGGCCAGCAGCCCGTTGAGCAGCGGGGTTTGGCTGTCGCTGTCGTGGCCAAAAAACGTCGCCTCGGAAAATGCGTAGTTGGCCGGGGTGAATAACAGTCCGGTGCGAGTTCAGAGTCAGGAGTGGCGGAAGAGCAGCGGCGGATTGAGTCTGACTCGGCTAGATATAGGGTTGTGCTTGTCGCATTTCCACCTTCCACCGCAATCCTGATTCTTCAGTGAAAAACTGAGTGGAACGGGCGATATTTGAGAAATGCGACGCACCTTTGCGGGAATTCGAATTTTTATGACTTTTGGTGGGAAGTCCGGCGAAGTCCGAAGCCGTCGGACGGTAGGGACGCGCGATGGCCTCGGCGGTGCACGATACCTTCAAGGAAGATGACTGAGGGAAGGTTGATGGAGAAACTAAGTCAAAGGGGCCATATTTGCACGAACGCGACGCACCCTTTGTACAAATTCAAATTTGTTGAGGTCGTGGCGGCGCTTCTCGCAGCCATCGCGCCGGCGGGAGTGGGGCGCGCCGGTGCTGTAGGAAAGGTGACATAGCTCCTAAAGGCTCGGGAAACTCGGGAGGCCGATAAGTACTACTGGAGTCTGGTAAGTGCGGAAAAATTTACCACTGCAAAGCAAGGAATCCATGACAGTCATATCCGCGGAGGCCCTGTCCGCCGCTCGCGTCGCGCCACCCTGCTCCGCCGCCCCGTCGCCCGCGGGCGGCAACACGCCACTCAGAATTTGATATAGCGTGTCAATGATGTCCGCCTCAAGAAGCGCGAGCGTGAGCTTCTCGCGCGTGCGGCGGTCGCCAAGGCAAGGCCGATCAACGTGTATGTGTTCGCAGCGACGAGCGGAGCGCCCGCGGGAAGGAGCAGCTAGTTGACGGCATGGATGAGGTCCGTGCCGACGAGGGCTTCGGGATTCTCGACCGACGCGCCATGGTACGAGTCGACCACGAGGATAACGCAGACGCACGCAAACTCGACAAACCGCTGGTCCGAGTACGCGAGGCAGTTGTGGATGATGCGCCAGACGCCGCGGATCTGCGATAGGTGGTCCAGTTGGACACGGCTTGAAACGCGGTGCGTCGGACGGCGATGGAGAAAAGTCGAGGTAGTTGAGGAGTGCGGAGAGCCCACCCCCGCGCACAATTGAGCTCTGGGTAACTCTTCGGAGATTCTGTGCGGCCATCGTCAGTACTATAGGAGATGAGTCGAATGTACCAAGACCTACGCTTAGGGTCTGCTCGGCAAGATGGATGGACAAGATCTCGATGCGGTGGGAGCGACAAAGGTGCTGGAACAGAGAGAATATGAGGTAATGCGTGGACGCTTGTTAGAGGGTCGGCGGACTCTTCGTTGTCAGAGTTTGGTTCCGGGGCCCCGTGTTTCTTTCCCTTGGGGTCCCCGGTCCCGTACGAGTTCGTTGATGGTGAGTGGGAGTTGGGTCTCTTCTCGCTCTAGAGAAAGGATGACTGACGGATGTCCGTCAGTTCTCGACGCGAACGGTCACAATCCTACGCACCTGTGATGTTGACGCGACGACTGTTGAGGAAGAGTTTTAAAGCTGTCCTGATATGGCATCGGCTTCGCAACCAAACAAATGGACTCGCTGTGCAACGGGTTGATGTTTGCGCTTATGTACGTATCTCCACCTTCCACCATTCATCTCAAATTTATCTGCGAAGCTCACCTCGGCGCCCCGGACCAAGATAAACGCGACGAGGACAACCAAACGGCCCGCCTCAAAATAGAGTTGCCCCTCGGTCGTATATTCGCTCGCGACCCAGCCCCATTATTCCAGCGTTCCGCGCTGTGGAATTTTGACCCTCGAGCGCAAGCAGCCGCCGCCACCGTTCAATGGGCCGCCGAGCCGGCGTTCAAAGGTATGCATTGGGAAAGTATTGGGACCCGGATACTCGAATGGCATAAAGTCAAGGTAACGATACCATTTTTAAAACTATTTACATCGACCTACATCGTTCGTAGGGCCCCAAGAGCCAAACTGTTGACACTATGGGATGCTGGAGCGTGTGGAAGGTCGTGCAGAACACCAACACGGAGGCGCACTTCACCAGTGTCCCGGACCATCTCAATTGGTCAGTATCCGTTGCTTTTTCTTGGAGATACTCGATCTCACTTTAAAAATGTATCCAGATGTATCCGTACGTGCCTTTCAATGCCTATCGTGTGGGCATTCGCCCCAGTCCACCACAGCTCCAAACTGGGTCTCCATACTCCCGGGGGGAGGACGGTGATCCGCACGTCGGGTTCTGGAGCCTCGCGACGCTGGCCTTCCCCGAGACGCGAGATATGAACCTGCAGAGCTCCTCCGTGTCGCCGATCCACGGCGTGCGCGTCCCAGAGCCCCAGGGCCCCTCTTTCCGATACCCTCCCCTATGCCCATGTCCCCCCCACACCCAGCGCACCAGCCGCCGTTCTCCACGTACCCCGCGCACGTCTACCCTGCCGCCGCCCCACGTACCCGCCCCCGTTTGCGCATCAATATTACTCCCCAGGCGGCCAGCAACGAGGGCAACACCTGCTGGTATGTGCCTTCCCAGCCGCAACCGCAGTTCTACCCCCGCCCTCGCTGCACCCCGACTCCCCCGCGCATGACTCGTAGCACGTCTTGTGCCCCGCGTCCCCGACGTACGCGCGCACGTCCACGCCCTCCCCGTCATCCGTCTCCGCTCAGAGCCCCGCCCAAGGGCGCGAGAAGCCGCTCGTGTGGCGCGCGTACCACCCCACCCCAACCCGCCCGCCCACCGCTCCGAGTGGTTCATGTGGGCGTTGAATGTCCCGAGCGACGCAGGCCACGACGAGCTGTGTTGCTTCTTCACGCAGGTGGCGTCGTCCGCGTTGTCCTCCACCACATCGCCGTGCTCCTCCGCGGCGACCTCGAGCACGGGTTCCGCGGATGCCGAAAGCGGGACCGCGGGTGCTCAGCATCTTCCTAATCTCGCACAACTCGACACGGAGCCCGCGTTGCTCGTCCACTTCGGGCTCGAGCGGGAGGGAGCGGGACATCGACCCCGGGCTCCACCGCAGCGCCGACACCTACGACCCCGTCGAGGACGCCGCAAGCGCACCTTCTGGTGTGTGTACATCTGGGACAAGCAGCTCAGCGCGCACTTTGGGCGCCCGCGGATGCTGCGCCTGCGCGACTGCGACGTCGGCGAGCCCGCGCATGGACGACGCGACGCCATCGGCACCCCCGTCCTCCCGCCGGGCACCGCGTGCCGCGTGGCCGCCTTCATCTGCGCGCTCCGCATTCGCGTCGTGCTCGAAAGTGTGCTCGACGTCCTCCCCGCCCCTCCGTGGGCAACGTTGCGTTCCTCGTGCGCGAGCTTCGCCACGAGGGGGCGCTGCTGGACGAGGTGCTCGTTGTGTGCCTATTTCTGACATACGTTTTTGTCTTTGCTTCAGGCGATTCCCGAAGGCACGCGTGTGGCCCGCGGCGCCGGCGACCGAGAGGGACGATGAGGGCGAGGTGGACGCGGATGACTGCCCCCTCGCGCAACGCAAGAGGCGCTTATTGCCCGATACTTCGCACACGTACATCCATCGCTCCCTGTCGTTCAACAAGCGCGTAGTGCTGGAAGGGTTGTGACTCACTCACTCTCTTTTTGCCGACCTTTGTTGTCAGAAAACCACGCCCGCCGCCATTACTCCTGCTCACCATGTATGCGCTCGCCGCCCGGCACGCACCGCCGCCCGAGACATCCGCGTTGTCACCGCCCGACACTGCCGTGCCCGCGGCGAAATACATGTGGCCTGCGAGCGACGTGTTCCTCTTCCACGCCAAGGCGCTGCTCAGCTCGTATGCGTCGTCGCGCGCGAGCACATGTCAAGCGCTGTTGTTGATGGGCTCCCGTGAGATCGGAATTGGCGCGATGGAGCAGGCGTTAATATATATTGGGATGGCGGTGAGGATGGTGAGGATGGCACAGGACCTCGGGATGCAGCGCGATGCGGATTGGTGGGTGCGCGCGAGGGTG
This sequence comes from Mycena galericulata, assembly GCA_029289565.1. NCBI lineage: Eukaryota > Fungi > Basidiomycota > Agaricomycetes > Agaricales > Mycenaceae > Mycena > Mycena galericulata. The sequence goes on along the minus strand of JARKIA010000163.1, from coordinate 401,146 downwards.
CGCGTTTGGGCGCCGACGGCAGGAGCGAAAGGGTAGCACTGTGAAGGTTCGGCATGCAAAATGAGTAATCCCGAAGTGATACTTTGCAAGTATCGGATACCATGTACGCGGTTATGGGACTTGAAGTGAATGTCAGCAAGTTTTCTTTTGATTAGGATTGGAGATGCCAGGGGTCCCAGATGTCAGCTGCTTTGTTTTATTCCCTTATCGAGCAACTGTTGCCTCGAGGCTTGTTCACGAAATGTTCACGATTTCCGGACACCGCAAATCATGGATGTACGGACCGCGGAAATCTTGGTTCTTTTTTTGATTTCCGAGTTATTTGCGGTGCTCGGAAATCACCCAGGAAATGTTCCGAACATTTCGGATATCCAGGTGATTTCCGGGTGATTTCCGGGCACCGTAATAGACAGCGTGCCCCCAGTGTTACAAGAGCCTTATAAGGTCACGCTCTTATAAGACTAAAAATAAATTTCCGACATAGCGCTCTGAATCTGACGCAAAACGCAAATGGGTTTCTCAGGGCGTATTCAAATCAGAACCAGAAATGAGCCCTTCGAGTGGATCAGATGACTCTCATATGTCTGGTGTTTGGGGTGAGCATAGTGCATTACACCCAGCTCAATAGTAATAACAACGCTCTTGCGTTTCAAAGCTCGGATTCCTCCGTTGGCTCCAGAAGCCGACAACTTTTTTTTTGCCAAAGCACCTGCCGCTGATATTTTCAGACCTGTCGCCCCCAGAAATCCGAAAAAGAAACGGCTTCACCCAGATGGTGGTTCTGAAACTTTGTTGGCTTTGACGATCCTGGACTTGGTACGTAACGTATGTTCACGTTTTATTTCAACTTCGGCAGCGTTTCTCCTCATACTGTTGCAGTGCCCGTGTATGACGGCGGTGAAAGTCTCGGGCAGTCGCACCCCCCGCCAAAAACACTTGGTCTGAGGGCCAGTGCTGTCGCATGGCAGTACGAGTCCGGTCTTCCGAACTAATTCAAGTTCCGCATTGATCTCCGCCAATATCTAGTCTCACATATCAATCCGAGGCACCGAATCCAAGTGACTGTGGGTGACTTCCCGTAAGATTTAAATATTCCAGCGCAATTTCTGAGGGTGCCAGTGATACGATCAAAGAGAAAAGATATTCACGCTGTCTGGGTTCCCGCAACTAAAATAATATATTAACTTCTTGATGAAGTGGAAAAATCAGCCATAGGAGCATCTACTCGCACCAGGGCTGTCTTGGAATTAAAACACCATAACCACGAGGAACAATGGTACTACAAAGAGGGCTCAAGAAGGATCACTCTGAAAAAATGATTTGGCATCAATTTTGAGGGGGAAAACAGTGAAAACAACCAGGGTTTGGGCGGGGATTAATGTAGGGTAATGAAGGTACAGTTATAACATTGAAGGGTCCGTTGTATACTAACGGTGCGCTTGCAAGTGAGGACAGAGAGTTTGTGATGGGAGTGACAGAAGGTGACGATCAGTGATTTTGTGCCTAAACGGGATATTCCACGATACGAAAGTCTATTCGAGGGGGGGGTACCCCCCGAATAGATTCAACATATCTCGAGTGATGGGAGAATAAATTGCAGTCGTTTTGGGGTGATACGATTGATGGGGTCCTGGCAGTTGACGTCGCATCACGTCGGCAAGTGTGAAAAATATTCCTAGGCAATATTTAATTCTTACGGGAAGTCACCCAGTAATAAGTAAATTATGTCCTGAAGAAACCGGTACATGTCCTCAGGTGGTTTGGATATATAAAGTCCCGCGCCGTTCGTCGGCGACCCCGATTATTGATTGCATCAAGAACCTGGTTAGATGACCCACAAAGGGCGAAAACAACAAGTAGAAAATCAAGTCTCACACCCTCCCCACCACCGCTGTGACCTGCTGCATTTCTTGCCAGCACCACGCCGCCCACAGGGTGTGAGCGTGCTCACCGCCGCGAAGGGCACGAGGCGCAGTGTGTGGTAGGGTTCAGCAATTATTGAGATTTGTATGCTGAGAACAGCAACACTCATGCAGCTGGTGCGCCGACATGCAGCGAGGCGTCCACGAGCGCGCTGGGCCCGGGGTGAACCAGGCGTCTTGTCGCGTTTTCCATCTGGAGAGGTGAGTCGAGTCAGCTGCATGTTCATCGTGTTTCTGTTTAAAATGGCACGTGTAGGGAGAGAAAGGCGGAGTAGAGGGGGTAAGGAGAGGAGCCTGAGGACGAGGGTCAGGATCAGGAATCACGAGGAAGGAAAAAAAGACAGACCCCACAAATCGGATGTAACTTTGTGTCGACCTCATCGTAGTCGCTCCTCAGGATCGCCACGCAGAGTGGGATGCACACGCCCGCCGATGGGCATGTGTACAGTGTACTACTACAGTGAGCATGATGGGAATAGCGGGGGGATGACAGGGCAGCCTCCCCATCGTCATCAAACCCAAGTTCTTGTGGTCGATGCCTTCCACCGCACTGGCAGCGAAGGAGCAGAGCCAGAGGCAGAGATGGGTTCACAGGCACCCGTGCGCTCTGCCAAGGGTTTCAGTTTCGGGTGCTGGTACCGGTAGGCGTTTTCGATTACCTCTTCGTGGTCACGGTGGGGACGCGAATCTGCTGCCGAAAAAGGGCAGCCGTCGAGCGACGTGTGGGCGTACGAAGCACACAAGACGTGGTTAGGAGGTCGATATCTTTCCTGTGATTACAAAATGTCGTCCTTGGCTTCTTCTATGCAACACCGATGAGGGAATGAACGAAGGAGCGAAGTTGCCGATGTGCGCATGTAGGCACAATTTCCTCAATCACGGAAAAATGAAACCCTCGCCGCTCGTCGCCGACCTTTGGTCGCTCCTCGCGGCAGGCAGGCCCTGGCCTCGATGACTTGGAGTCGATCATCAAGTTATTGGACTTGAATAGGAGATCCGCATATCTACTGGCATTGGCCGTTGTAGTATACTATCCTCCCAAAAACACAATGCATTGTGATCCGTTAAATCATTTTCGGGCCAAGACATCAGTGAAATGGACACATACCCGTCGTGCATAAGGTATACTAGCAGTATTCCGACATGTTCACCAGCTCTTCGATCGCCGTATTCACGGAGCGGCAGTGAGCCCGGAATTTATGGAATAAAAGCAATGAAGCGTCACAGAGGTTGGGAGCACATGGGGAACGCCTTCGACTGCAGGAATTTCTTGTTGCGTTATTCTATTACCGAAAGATGCAAAGGAGAAAAGAGGTGGGTCGGGGGATGTGGAGGTAAATGATCCTGCGTTCGGTCTATAACATGAGATGGACGTGGTTTAATCGCTAGTGGCAGCCGTTATGAATTGTTCTGGGATACAGAAGTATTAGGGTCGTTCACAGTAGCCCTTTTTCCGCTCCTTTTTCCTTCCCTTTTTTCTTACTTTTTGGTATTCCCATCACTTTTTGCCTGTTTTTTTCCCTTTTCAGTTTAGCTATGTAAAAAGGTGTGAAAAGGGAAAATAAACCATGTATAAGTGCAAAACCCACGGAAAACGAAAGAAAAAGGAGGTGAAAAAGGGAAGAAAAAAGGGCTACTGTGAAACCCCCCACGCGAACTCCCTTTTTTACGCCCTTTTTGCTTCCCTTTTTCGATCTTGGAGCAGATACGATGACTCTGGGGCTCACGGCTCACTTTCTGGAGGTATCTTTCAAACATGTATGGTCCCAATAAGTCCAAGGGAGTGTAAATTCAATATAAATTCAATATATGTAATTTATTTATTGGTGTACTTGAAAAAAGGACTGGTGAGCAGAGAAAGGAACAGAAAAAGGGAGACAAAAAGGGCAGGAAAAAGGGAACTGTGAACGACCCTATTATCAGCAGCAGAAATATTAGCCTTTAAAAGTAACCTTCTCCGAAAATTCAAAAGGTGCGCTACCCGTAGGCTCCATTGCAACGACGAGATCTCCTGGTTTCAAGGGATTGAATCCTTCAAGTTGATATTCACAATATGCATATTCTATGCAGCAATCCGTGCCCGAAGGGCCGAAAGAACTTGCGTGCAGATATTTGTGAGTTTCTGGAGAGCCAACCAGCACACCAAAAATGTCAATCAATGCGGAACTCACAGAACCACATCAGGGAAAAATGACTTGGCTATGTCGCGTCTAATAGTCTGCATAACTGTGGTAGCTGCGTAGTCTAGTCCCCCTTATTTGGCACCGCATAGCTCTCCGCCAAGGATTGATAGCCGCTGGTAGCTCCGGCATACGGCTACGGTAGCGCTACCGTAGCGCTACCGTAGCTCCTCGTAGCAGTGGCTGTCAGCTTCAGTAGTAGCTAGTAGAGCACAATATCTGGTAATAACTCAAATAGTTTTCGCGTACAGCATAAAATGAATGCAAAAAAAGATCAATTCAAAGCTAATGACAACACTAGATACACTACAAGGAGAGAACTAACGCCGTCAAACACAATCTCGCATCGAAACCACCTCTGCACGACGGGGAAAAAACTTCATTGAGAAAAGAAGAGAAGACGGTGTCAAGTCATTGACAACGTACCGATGGCCATTGCCATAGCAAGGAATGAGAGCTGGAATGAGCGGTGCGAGTGTGCATTGGGTGTCCCAGTCGGACGAAAACTAGGGGATAGGTGTGAGAAAAGAAGATGACAGGGATGGTTTCCGACCCACCTTAGGAAGCAAGCGTATGCGACACATCGGGAAATACTGACGTCTAGCCGGTGTAATGGGGTCGACATTCAAGAGGTGGGCCAGGGAACTAAGCATGAGTACAGCTTGAATAGTAGACTTGGTCTTGATGTCATAAGCAAACTCGAAGAGGACTTGATGAGGAGCCACGCCTTCGACTACGACTGCAGTGGGTGCTTGAAGATGATCTGGGAGCAGTATCTTGAGAATTGCGGAGCAGCAGCTTGGAGATATTGCGGAATGGGATTGGAAAGGACTTCGGGCCCGACTGATGGGATCTAGAGGGCTTGAGGGACCGATATGCAACGCAGGACGAAGGGGAAGGTACGGCGAAGATGGGGGAAAAGAGAGAAAGATGCATCATCAACGACGCTTGTTTGGCGTCGAAACATCCAAACAATCACGCAATTGGGCACGTGCGTCGGAGCTTGAAATGACTTGGCGTTTTTTGGCCGATTATATACGTGGTCATCTTTTTGGATGCCTTTTCTTCTGGGTGAGGGTACATCGTTGAACCAACTCGTGAATTCTTGGCTCCCTTATTTGCTAAAATACTGTTTTCTTTTCGGACGGATAAGTTTCGGGTGAATAATGACATCGTCACGTGCATCAATTAACAAACAAATAACGACAACTTCAAGCTCAGAGGGCTGAAATGGCGAAAAAATTTTGCGGGCAAACCGCTGACAAGAACGAGTCTAAAAATAAATTTTTAGGACTCGTAAGATCACGTGTACTTTCACATCACGTTCTCATGTCACGTTTCGCACAAATACATACATCGCGCAGCATCGCGCTCGGTACTGCTATATTCTCGCACCGTTGTACCAAACTACAGTCTGGAATATATTTCCGTCATCACCAGCACCTCCTGCTATATTTTTTGTCCTCAAACCCACGCAATTTTCACGCAATACTCATGTCCGCGCCGGGTAAGTGACGGTGGCATCATGATATCCGTCCTATAATAATTTGTTAGCGGTGGCAGACATTAAATGCACTCGCTGCATATACCGTGGTCCCCAGGAGTCGTTCCCTATTGGCCGTGGACTCAAATATCTCAGCACATGTTATACATGTACGCAGAAAGAGAGAGCCCGCCGCGCGGCAAAAAGATCGGCGCGCGACGGTGGCCTCAAAGAGACCCTTGAAGGAAATCCTCCTCGAAAGCAGGCCAGACGCGATGCAGGAACCCCCGCTCAACGCCGTGGTCCCAATGTGCAACCTGCCCAAGGACTTGCACACCTCGAATGGTCAGAAATCATTACACTCATCTCCGAAAACAAGGACCAAGCATTTGAACTCGATGCTTACATCAAAATGGACGGTGAAAGCGCTCGTGGTGAATTCCATGATGTCGAACTCGGCCAGGAAACAGCGAAGAAGATTGCTGCTTTGGTGTGGGATGCCACGCAGTATCGCTTCATGTTCGTCTTGAATTTTTTTTTGTTCATGGTGTTACACACTCTGAATACAACCCATGAGCAGTTACAAGAAGAAGTCCGAGAGCCGTAGCTCCACTGCCAGTACTTACACTTTTTTTTGCGCTCAAAATGAGAAGGAAGAGACGAAGACACGGCTCACAGAGGACTTGCGGAAACGTCGCGCTCGAATGAAGATGGAACGTTTCCCGTGCGACGGGTACCTGTATGTCACTGTTGACCCGAATAATCCCGCCACCATCCGACTGCGCGTGCAACACCATCGCGTACACTGTCACTATGTCGATATTTCGCTGCCAGATCTCGATTAATTCTGTTCCGGTCTTCTATTTCTTCACATCCTATCCAGTTTCGGTCTATACCACCACGCATTCTTATCTAGCGTTGGGTCGGTTGGCCTATATAGCCGTCGTACTTCTCCGGAAACGAATCCCTTGGTACCAAGCCTCCGATGAATCTAATCAGAATAAAGACAGTAAATTTCATGCAAACGCGGAAATAGTCCATCAGTATCGTGGCAGACTGTTGATTCCATGGTCATATTACGGCTCGTACTTACCTATGGGTCTGATTCGCATTTAGACAACCTGCCTATTCGTGAATTGTCGAATCGTAATGCAAGGAGCTTTACTGTTAGTGATTGAGATGGTCCGTGCACCAGCGCGCTAGGTCACGGAAGGTCACGACCACGTGAGGCCGCATAACGCGTTTTTGCCTTTGTTTATCACCTTCATCACAGTCGCGCCCTCTTCACACCATGGACCCCCGTCGCACCCGTCGCAGCGGCCTCGCATCCTACTTCTGCGGACGAGCCACTTCCTATTTGCGTACGATGTCATAAAGCGCCCGTCACAAGCCGCAACTACACCTCTTGTCGCCCATGTCGCGACAAACGCGCAGCACAGAGCAGACGCTCCAAAGAGCGGAAGCGCGAGCGCGCGAAAATGCAAATGCTCGTCCTACAGGCGGGAACGACGGCGAATATACCTGTGGTCCCCTCCGAAGAGAGTTCCAGCGTTGGTACGAAGAGAAAGGCGCCGGCAGACACTGGCAGCGAGGACGTGATGGAGCGGATGAGGAAGCGGTTCAAGAAGATGGAGCCTTTCGTGAAAGCCGATGCCGCCCTCAAGGTGAGCACGCGTCCCACTCGCGACACACAACCCTCATTTCGTCGCGAAGGTCACCCCACCCGACCGCGCCGCCGACCCCGTATTCGAGAAATTCGCCGTTAACAAGGATCTCTACAAAGAAATAAGGCGCCGATACCCCGATAATTCCTCTTCGCTTCGCTTCTACGGGACGTACGCCATCATCGCGGTCCCTGATATCGACAATAGAAAGCGAACCCGGGTAGTCGCGCGCGACCTGAAGGAAAATACTAACCTACACTTCAGGTGTGTTCCATGTCCATTCCTAGTTAGCCGCGAGCTCACTTGACTCAGCCTCGAGGACAAGAAATCGACGCGGGGCTCCGACGAGGCTCATACCTACACCATTGCGTTCAAATGCACCTGCCGCGCCACCTCGACTATAAAGCGCTCCGCGAGCGATCTCTCCATTTATTTTGGGTCGAAGAAGACGCCCGCCGCGTCCGACGAGACGCCGAAGAGCGAGTGTCGCGGTCGGATTGAAATAAGTGCGGCGGATGACAGGTCGCACCCTCTGGGGTGGTTGGGTCAGCGAGTAAAAGTGACAGTTACCCACCCGAAGAAGATGTGAAAGGAGACGTATAACTTATGATAGCTGTTAAATTGTCTCCGTTCTTTAGTTTATACACCAAACCAGTTTTTGCGTAAACTCTACTGTACACAGTACAGAGAAAGACAAACCACTCTGTTATCGTACATACTATGGAACTTCTTCGATCAGTGAGCGCACTTTCTGAAAAAGGTCAACAGATGCTCGACAACTTTCTCGCTTTGCTCCTGCTGCACCCAGTGACCGGCGCCGTCAATGAGCACGAAATCCTCCATATTACTACATGCCCCACCCTTCATCAATTCCACCGCCCCAGGAAACTGGTACGGACCCCAGTCCTGCTTCCCTGCTAAGAACATTGCCGGAACGTCAATCTGCTTTCCCGCGAAAAGCTGGAGGTCGAACGACAACGCCGGATTCGTGCCCGCCCTATACAAGTTCAAGCCGCCCTGGAATCCCGTCCGTGCATATTCTGCAACGTAGACGTTCAGTTCCTCCTCCGGAAGCCACAGATTATGTTTGGTTTCCTCGGCAGCGAGCGCGTGCACCGCCTCGGGCATGGTTTCATGCAAGAGCATCACGTAGTAGCGCGGCAGCTCAGCCAGAACGCCCGTCAGGGCGGCGGCGTCATCTTGCGAGGGTAGCGCATGCGGTGCGTTGGCCTTCCAGTCCGCACTCTTGACGTGGTAATATTCCCGAAAGAAAGTCTGGAGCCCACCAGGCGCGTTCAACATGTCGCCATTGGCCTCGGGGGTGGAGTAGTACAGCATATAGTGCTTCCGCGGGGGAGTCAGAGCAGCGAGGTCATCTACAATTTTTTTTAAATCCAGAGACGCGGTCGGCTCGCCCAAGGAGAGCTTCGGGGGCCCGGTGAACGGCGCTGACATCAGCACGACAGATTTGAAAATGTCTGGGCGGGTGACGGCGCAGTACGCTGCGACCGGGGAACCAAAATCGTGGCCCACGACGGCAGCGACGGATTCGTAGCCGAGGGAGTAAACGAGTGTCACCACGTCCTTGACCATGTTCGACATGCGGAAGGGATTCAGATCGTCCTCATACTTGACCGCTGAATCGGTCTTCGCACTCTTGGTTCGCCCGTACCCTCTTTGATCTGGAGCAACGACGTGGTAGCCTGCCTCCGAGAGCGGACCAATTACTTCCCGCCATGAGCTTTAAGCTGTTAGGTATGTTTCCAGCATAGCGAAGTCGGACTCGGACTTACTATGCGAGCTCAGGGAAACCGTGTAACAGAATCACTAGAGGTGGCTTAGAGGCTCCAATCTTAGGAGGAAGTGCCTCTAAAATGTGCATTTCAAGGTCATTGATTGGCAATGTGCGGGATTCAGTGCCCTTAGAGAGGCCCGGCCATTGCGAGGGCGAGGACATGGTGGTTGGTAATGAAGTGTCAATCACGGGCCGGGTTACCGACGCGCCGCGTGACATTAACTCGGCCCGGACACTTGACTTTCAACCACTTTCCTTTTTTAAAAAAAATCAGGACACCTCGTCCCGCGAGGACATTTCCTGGGTCACAATTTATTTCCCATGACCTCCGAAACTGCAAAATCAGAATAATGTCGCGTAGCATCAAACAGTGTGGCACGATAGATTTCGAACATGATGTCCATCCTCTACTCTGGCATCGGAGTCTCCACATTCCCGTCCACAGGAAGCTTTTCCCCGCTACTCTGGAGAGACTGGTCAATTTATACTATAAAAAGGCAAAAACCTCGCCGAACCTGGATTAAACGTTTCAGATCCAAAAATGATTCGATATGTTGGCTGCGACCGGTGGCACACACGCCGTCAAACCACTGTATAAACAGAGCGTCCAGTTCGGTGCGTTTTGACTGCACAGAGTGCCCGTAGTCCACAATGTGGAGCAGACGCGCAAGGTGGAGCTGTGAGTACCCAATGTACAACTGCGCGTCTTGTAATATGTCTTTTTGAAGGCTTTTGAGCGAAGCATACTCCTCCGGATCTTCAATGTCAGAGGGCGACGCAATGACGGAGCAAAGGCGACGCGGATCCCAAAGCGGTAAGATGCGGGACCCTTCCCAGTCTAGGATACCCACGACCTCGGTTGGATCATTATGGGAAACAAGGATGTTTCCCGTGTCAAAATCGTCATGGAAGAGCACGAACGCGTTCTCAGGTGGGTCAAGAAGTTCGAGTGGAAGAGAATTAATTCCATCGAGCAAAAGTTGAAACCACTTGATGGCATATTGGCGTGGTATGTCGTCGAACCCGCCATTGAGAAACGCCCATTTGGTGCGTTGTTGATTCCATTCATCGGTGTGATTCATGAGTAAATCCAACTCTGAGCGCACATGCGCAAGAAGAAACTCTTTCGAAGATGCGAAAGGTCCACGATTGTCGTCGCGTAGCACAAATGGGTAAGTGCAGGAGAGCCCTAGTGGTCCGACGGTTCCGGCCTCGTCGATAAGACAGCCAATATTGGAAAATTCGAGCTTTAGAAGCTGGGATTGCAAGTCCGCCAGCTGGGCTACTACCTTTCGTCTACCCTCAGCGGATAGCTTGTTCCACGGAGCGGTGAGAGATTGACCCGAGATCTAGGACGCGTGTCAAAACTGATCGAAACACGAACTGCACTCGTACTCTCTCCATGAGCATGTATCGAGTGCGGACGGGATTATCAAAGTCGGACTCGGCATAGTAAACTTTCGGCACGGGAATTGAAGTATGTTGCTTCACGTAGCGTAGAGTGGCGACCTGGACCGTGGGCGTGGATATCAGAATTGGTAAAATTTGAGAATAACTCGAACTTGCCTCAGATACAAATCTTTGCGTGACATCTTCAACGGGGAAATTTTCATCCTGGGCAATGGCACTGCCGTTCAGCCGTGCGATGATATCTGATCCGTCTTCAAAAGTCAGAATGAAGACCTTGCGACGGTGTAAGCTCAAGAGCAATAATATGGGGAGTGGCACAACAGTATTGAATCCTCCCTGACTTATGGGCGAGCACCCGGTGCATTTTTTACCCATCGACCGGGTGGCTTGAGCTTTCAGGGCTTCGAGATCGAAGGACGCGATGACGCGTTTCATTTGAGTGGAATAAACGTGTGTCTCAACGAGTGAGCTAAACTCTTGCGCCAAGTCCTGAGGAGAGGGTTCCTGGCACACCGGCATTAGTCGCCACTTGCACAGGATGAATTTAAGTTCACCGAGGGCCCGGGGGTGTGCGTCGTGGATTCCAAGAGATTTTCAACAGAATTACAGGACATATTTTTGTGATGACACGAGGATACAGCTAACGGGAAACGGGGAGGAGGGGATGAGGAGGAGGAAAGCCTGCGAGTCCCACATTCTCACCTGCACGGATGCCGTAACCCATTGTTCAGAAATTGATAACTTAACATCGAACAATGATCGGAAGCTTATTCCGCCGAAAACACAATGTTCAATTCATTCGAAGCTCCATCTGCCCGCCCTACACAGTGTTAATCCGCATTTCCATCTCCGAAGTTGGGTGGAAACAAACTCAATGAAGATTATCTCGTCAACCCGGCGCTGAATCTACTTGGGGCTTTGGCTACTCGTTGTATGTCTTGGAATAATTTACACAACTACGCGTTCAACCTGGTGCTGGGCTTCAAAGACGGACCTTTAGACCGAGATGTTCAGGCGAGTCCAGAAGAGGGTACAAGGCACCCTCTGATCCCCTATTTCTCCCACAGTACGCCTTCATCGATCTTACGAAGCTAGATTTTATTCCCAGAATTACCGGACATTGTATTTCTTTACATACAGTACAGTACATGGAAAAAACGTCCCAGGCATATACATAAGGCCAGGATGCTCGCATGTGGATGCGTGCTTCTGTCATTGTTCAGAGCTCCCACGCAACTTGATTGACAAACAAAGTTCGTTCATGGGTCCAGGTGCGACCCAGTTCGGAGTCAGGGTCCAAGGCGTGAGAGTGCACTCGATTCTCCATAAAAAGGCCCTGCTTGGTCGTACCGTTCAAAATCTAACCCGCCGAAAATCACGACTCATATAATCACCTTGTACGCCGTTTCATGGACTCGATTTATTTTATTTTGCGGTTTTACTCAATATATACACAGCTGCGATGACCACCAAGTGTTCAATCAACTGCGGCTTCCGCAATCCCACATACTACGTGAGGAACACGAAGGCCTCGAGCGCCGATGGCAGCTATCCTTGCCAAAGGCCTGGCGGGTGCACCGGCCGCTTCTTTCATGTAATCCCCCAGTCAATGCCTACTCCCGACCCTACCCCGAACAAAACAAAAAGGACCAATGCGAACAACAATTACAGCCCTTTGCGGAACATAGGGCGCGGCGGTTTTTTTTTTTCCTTTTTGAGACATTTTCGATCTTTTCGACCATTTCCCTCGCTGCGGGCTCAATTCTCAATGTTTCACTCTGAAAACTATATGAGCTGAATGGCAGCGAAATTCCGCATGTCCTCTCGTGCTTCGTTCATTTTTATTCGACCTGTATAATATGCAGTATGAATTTATTACTGTTTCAAGCAGATCTCCTCCCACAAGGGGAGATGTTGATATCGTGCTCCAGGCCGTGATTACAGCAAAGATAGGTGTATTTAAGAGGTCACCTCGTCGCCATATTTGTTTTTTTGTGTCCAAACGATGCAATTGAATGTGAAATATTAGTGTCTACTCCAGTACAATGTTTCTGCATGATATATTGACTGGTTGCTTAGATGTTTGTTCTGGGCCCCCTATGGGGTCCTTAGAAGAAACCACACAACTCGGATTCTTGGTACATGCCTTTATGATGGAACGCGACACACTTTAATTTGACATCAGTTACGGATAACTGCACCACGTGACTGTTACAGATGGTAAATTGGCGCGCTTCGTGTGCTAGCGCGAAGGCGTTCAACGGTAATCTGAGTCGTAGGATCCATTCTAAATACCTCATAAGGGGCCCAGAACAAACCTCTTTGAAACTGGTGGATAGATAATGCAGCAACCCTGTACTTGAGTAGACACTAATATTTCACATTCAATTGCATCATTCGGGCGCAAAAAAACAAATATGGCGACGAGGTGACCTCTGAAATACACCTATCTTTGCTTTAATCACGGCCTGGAGCACTATATCAACATCTCCCCTTGTGGGAGGAGATCTGCTTGAAACAGTAATAAATTCATACTGCATATTATACAGGTCGAATAAAAATAAACGAAGCACGAGAGGACATGCGGAATTTCGCTGCCATTCAGCTCATATGGTTTTCAGAGTGAAACATTGAGAATTGAGCCCGCAGCGAGGGAAATGGTCGAAAAGATCGAAAATGTCTCAAAAAGGAAAAAAAAAACCGCCGCGCCCTATGTTCCGCAAAGGGCTGTAAGGTACCTCGCCGCATATTTTTTTTCAAGTTGACCGTACACGTCTTCTAACATTCACTAGTCACGGTGCAGCAAGACGCGAGCCAAAAAAGTTGGCCACCACGTCGATACTTGTGTTCTGAACGTATATGCCAGAGCCGATACTTGTATCAAGCGAGAAATGTACTAGCCTCTGGTGATCCTTTCGTTATCGTATCAGTTAAGATTCCAGAACTCCATCTACGACCTGCATCTTTGGTGGATGTGGCAGTCCTGAATTATTGGCCCATCAACTCTCAGAATGGTCCGCCTCACCAGTTCGGGTAAAACCTTGACCGGATGGCAGTCATTCAACTCTGAAGATAAAAGTTGCAGATAAATTCTTAGTTGCGGGAGCCACGGCCGAAATTAGAGCGTACGCTGCGCACGACTAAGTAAGAGCCTTACGATATTTCTTTTTTCAGGATCTCGAGTGACACATAGTACTCCTACTCTCTTTATGAGCATATATCGAGTACGGGCGTCGGGGTTATTACCAGTTGGAATCTGGGTGATAAACTTTCAATACGGTGTTGACTCACGTAGCGTAAACGGACAAATGATTTAGTGGCATTGGAATTCAATGATACTTACAAGAGCTTTCAAAAAGACATATTGCAAGACGCGCAGTTGTACATTGGGTACTCTCAGCTCCACCTTGCGCGTCTGTTCCACATTGAGGACTACGGGCATTCTGTGCAGTCTAAACGCGCGGAACTGGACGCTCTGTTTATACAGTTATTTGACGGCGTGTGTGCCACTGGTCGCAGTCAACATATCGAATCATTTCGGGACCTGAAACATTTCATCCAGGTTCGGCGAGGTTTTTGCCGTTTTATAGCATAAATTGACCAGTCTCTCCAGAATAGCGGGGAAAAGCTTCCTGTGGATAACGAACTCGGGAATGTGGAGACTCCGATGCCAGAGTAGATCATGCTCGAAATCTATCGTCTGTTTGATGCTACGCAACATTAATATTATTCTGCTTTTGCAGTTGCGGAGATCATGGAAGATAAATTGTGACTCAAGAAATGTCCTCGCGGGACGAGGTGAATGTGGTTCGACTTTCGGCCCGACGGAAGCCGAGGCGTCATTTCAACGTCAGCAACTTTACACGATCAAGTTTCCTCTTGCTCCAACCATCACCTCGCTCTACTCATGGCTCTTTCAAGGCAGCAGCGCAAATATGTGCTCACGGATGAACAGAAGAACATGTATGCGTCCGAAAAACTCATGAATTTCCGATGGATATCGAAAATTCTAGCAACATATTCTCCGTACACCCTTACCTCGAACGATTTTGCTCCCATACATGTGCAGAACTATCTATCTGAGATAGGTGTGTACTCAATTCCTTGAAGGATCATCTCATACTTGCGCCATTCTAGGTCAATTCACCGAGATCGCTTACAGTATAATTCCAACGGGGTTTATATTTGAAAACCTCGCCACAATGCTGGAGCCTAGTTTTCCGCTGGAAGGCTACGACTCTCTCCGTGATGCGGAACTCGTGTCTGCATTTGTAGGGAAGGTTGCGCATCTCCCGGGATACGTCGTGTACCGCCCCCGAACGAAGCAGCTCATCGTTGCATTTTCGGGCACCGCAACAACCATGCAGGCATTGTACGATGTGCGGGCGCTGAAGCATCGGCATCCGTCTCGCCGAGGCAGAGTGCACTCCGGCTTTTGGAAACTCTACAAGGGCGTCAAGTTATTCGCTCTGGAGGCGGCCCGAAAGGGCATGGCAGAGCATGATGTCGAGGAGTTCGTGGTGACAGGGCATAGCATGGGCGGGGCGGTATCCCAGCTCTTCCTCTTGGATATCCTGCGCGATGACAGCCTGGTCCCGACGGGCGCAATCCCGCTCAAACTTGTCGTGTTCGGCGCCCCAAGATCCGGAACGAAAAGCTTGGTGAAATACTGGAACGAGTTGCTCGCCAAGCGCCGCGCGAAATACGGGGAGTATTCATTATCGGAATATTCTGTGAAGACTTACAATGACGGCAAGACCCTCACCATCAGCGCCTTACGCCAGCTGATTCTTTCTTTCTCTCCCTCTCGAACCCAGGCGTACCCGCTCTACCCCCACTCTCATTCGGCTACCGCCATTACGCGCAATCGCCCCTCTATTTCGTACACGGCAGACTTTACCAGGTCCCCACGGCATCGCGCGAATACGCACTATTCCACGTCTCACCCGAGCTGGACTCGAACGACGATTCCGAGCACGCGCACGCCGCCCTCCCAGAGCATCCCCGCGGCGGGCACAACTACTACAATGGCCGCGACATGGAGAAGTTCGCGCGGCGGGCGATCTGGCTCGACAAGGCGATGAAGAAGGACTCAGGTCCAGGCGATTGGAAGGAGCACTACCGTGCCAAGTTTGCGAAACACAACAAGCGGAAGCAGCTGCGGTTGGAGGAGTCTGGGAGTGGGTCCGGGAGCCATGATCCTGGTGAACCGGATGCGATTCGACTTCGGACATTGTGACGGCGCTGTCTCGTCGGCGATGGGAGCAAGCACAACATCAGCAAACCCCGGGTTTTGCCATAGCAAGGGTACCCTCTACATAGATCTACATAGATCTACATAGTTCTGTGTAGTTTGATATTTCTTCAGCAAACCCCGGGTTTTGCCATAGCAAGGGTACCCTCTACATAGATCTACATAGTGCTACATAGTTCTGTGTAGTTTGATGAAACTCGTTGTCGACTATGAATGTGAAAGTGAGTAAGTTGAGCTGGTCCAATGCAAAGATTGACTGACCACAAGGCAAGTCCGGAGATAGGGGCGCAAAAACACTGCTACCATTGCTGGAAGAGGACGATGTCGAATTGCTGGCTGTGATTGAAGTAGAGGAGAGCGAGTGAGAGTGAGAGTCGACGCTGAGTGGTTGCGGATTTTGCCATTGGAGGACACGACTTTTCAGGTCTGAGTAAACTTGGCACAGAACTTCAAAATCGAGAAGAGAAACAGTAATAGGATGGGCGCACCAAACGTGGCGGCAGCACAGAACTGCTCCCATTCAGTCGTCCGCCGTCGTAGTTCGCGCTTGTATGCTTTCCAGGAGCCTACAGTTAATCAGTTACACGGCAAAAGATTGGCTCATCCACATACTATCGTAGAAATATCAAACTACACAGAACTATGTAGATCTATGTAGATCTATGTAGAGGGTACCCTTGCTATGGCAAAACCCAGGGTTTGCTGATGAAATATATATATATAAGGAATTATTTATTTCCTGTGCTCGTTTCAATATAAATTGAACGAATCCTCCAGTATCTGACCCGTTCCTCCAACAATCCATAGTCGATCATATTCCAGTGGCCTCTCCTTTTCTTTGGACTACGTCTGGTCAAATTAACCCCCCCCCCCCAATTTGAACTCGACACGTACCGCTCTCCTGTTCCTTCTTCTTCTTCTTCTTCAAGCGCTTCTTGTTTCCTGTCGTTTTGGAACCACCCTGAGCCTTTGGTCCGGTCTGCTGAGGCTCCGGCCCGGGGAGTTTTTGATTTTCCGGACGGTTTCTGCGCTTCACCATGTTACGGAGAGACTCTCCCGCCGCATGTCCCACCGTTCGTGTATCTCGAAAAAGGCCGCCTGCTCCGGGTTTGTTCCCTGGTCCCATCCTGATATACCGACCCTTATGCGGTCTACGATATGGTGCGCTGGCAGGCTTGTTTGCACCGGTGTGAACGCTATGCTGTGCGCTATACGCTGTGCCGAGCTTATGCCGACTCCTTTGGCGCCGTGCGGAGAGAGGGTAGTCTCACTAGTCAGACCAAAATCAAAAACTTTTTTTTTGAAAATTTGGAGAGAGCAAAAAAAGTACCTGATTATGGTCTGATTCCACTCGCGCAGCAAAAGCCGTAGGTCGACCTTCCGGATTAGGAAATTCCCAATTGGGAAACCCTTCCTGGAGCTCAATGAGACCATGGTGGGTTGTTTTGGCACAGAGGTGATATATATTGACTTTCTAAGGTATTTGGTCTTCAAAGAAACTGTTGAACTAAAGAATTGGGGGTGTGGTGCATGTTTTAGTTTGCGATGATGTGGCTGTGCATGAAAGTCGCACGACAAGAATTTTGGTTTCTGGTAGCAGCTTAGGTAGATAAATCGAAATAAAAATACTAATAGATACCTTGGCATGCTGTCTGAACCTATGGTAACTTTAAAAGTCATAAATACACGTTGTGGCCACAGAGCAACAGTCGCAGCGGAAGGTCGACCTACGGTTATCACCTGACAAGTAAAATACTAAGGCCCTCCGGGCATGTCCTGGTACCTTTTACCAGACCGGGTTCCCTTGAGAACTTGCCCTTCCCTTGAGAAGCCATGAACAGAGCATTATACGCGGCTCAAGGTTCGCTCGGTCGAAGCTCACGCGTCGACCAGCACACATTGAGCCCAGGATGGCAGGAACCATTTATAATAGTGTCGAAAGCTCACAACAGTTTATTTTCTGCTTAATTATTTTTTGCTCGGATCAAGACGGATGCGGAGATATTTTAACGGGAGTTTACACGCCATAATTATTTATTTTTGGCTCGGATCAATACGGAGTCGATTTGACCATTCGTGTTTGAGACCTGGTTCCTAAGACGGTACCAGGAACTAGACTAGAGAGAGGGTGGGTTGCAAAGAAAACTTAAAGGCATCCTTTTCCTGACAGATACGCCGAGTTGTCCGCGGGGGCCGTTTTTCTTCTCATTTTGTTCTTTCTTTATCTTCTGCGCCTTTTCTTTGGGTGGGTTGAGATGAAGTTTCGGTAAGGCTGGATGGACACTCTTGGATACACGGCAGATACAGCCATCCGCGCACACGGAGTCCCGATCCGTTGGTCGAGGATTTTCGAGACTCGTTCCTTTCAATTGGTATGTAGTAGGTAACATCCGTTTCTCTCTACTTTCTCCTCTGCAACCGATATTAATCCAACACCCCCACAAACTCCGAGCTCGTTGTAAGGTATCCCGACCCATTCTACTGTAACTCCTACGGTCGTGCTTGCGTTTCCACCCCACCTTCAAGTCCCTTGCCGCCCGATGCCGGTTGAGTGCTAATCCCCCCAGGATCCAACTTGACCTTTGCGGCGTCGTCACCCTGCGGACTAGGGTGCACTGAGTACATTTTAAGTCCCCGGAAATTCGGTTTGAGCCAGTAGAAATTGTCATACCGCTGCCCCGCTTTTCCTTGTCCTTCTCCGAGGCCTCGCTCGCCGGCTGGAGAGTCGCCGGCGAGTCCACTGGATGTGGTCTTGGCCTCGGCCTGAGCGCATCACGAAGAAATCTTCCGGCTTTCTGTCCAGCGCCTCTCGTCGACGCCATGATTTTCCCCATGGCGGTCGGCTGCTTAGATTGTGCTCGATAAATTGAAGTCGAGTGTTCCTGTCGCGCCAGGTCGCGCTGGTCGTACAGCCGGATAGTGGGCAAAGGCAAGGTAAATAAATGTGGAGACTGTGAGAAGATTCGAATCGGACTCGGAGGTAACGCGCTACCGGCAGTGCTTATGTTCAGCACTTGTTTCGCATGATACCACTACTAAGATTGCGCACACCGGCTGCTGGTGAGCCTGGACCAGAAGATTCCCTGCCCCACAACGTCGAAGATGTCCGGCAAAATTTCATCGCTACTGTCCAAGCCATGGCCGTCGTAGTAAGTACCGTCCAAGTCGGCGCTCGCCGCGTGTCATTCCCAGTGAATAATCGGCGGTTAATCCCATTGGATATTTAGACGACCCTCTTCGCGGGCATTCAGGCGCAGTTGCTGTCGGGCGTCCCGGCGGAGCCATCTCCGACCGCATCCCGAGCGATTATTCGCGCCCTGCTGCTTGCGAGCTACGCCGGGCTGTCAGTTAACGTCGGGGCGGCGTTGTCCGGCATGATATTTCTGGACATCGCAGGCGAAGCGCCGGAGGCCTTTCGTCGACTAGTACAAACCGCCCCCAGGCCGTCCGCCCAAGCAATAACGACGTCCACCACGGGGCTGGAACTGCTGGTCTTACACGGGTCGCCGCGTAGCCTCCAGCTCGCCTGGTACCACTGCATCTCGTCCACAATATTCGGCACCTTTTCCATTCTCGTGCAGATATCTCTCCTGGCGTGGATAAATATCGCTTCCCAGATGCAAATGTCGGGAATTTTCGTCGGTGTCGTGTTGGCGCTGTTCTGGGCTGCGTTGCCGTTACCTGGGTTCCTTATTTACAACTTTGGTGTCGGTTTTGTTGCTGGGTTGAAGGGAAAGCCAGAATATTGATCTTCCGGGCGGATCTACATACACGAACAGGAACTCCTTCAACCAGTCGTAATGTCAGCACAGTCGAAGAATGAAGACGAAGTTGTTCTTACTACATATGTACCGTTCATTCAGTTTCCATCACATCAGCGGCCTTTTGCTCTCTCCTTTTCGCTCTTGCTTTCGCTGACTTGGAGAGCTTCCGAATTAGAGGAGCCTGGTATCTGCGGTATGTATTAGCTGCCGCAGCATTCTGAATACTCCCCTCCTCACGTTGCGGCAGTCAAGCCAGTCAACTGGGTCCGACTCAATGTGATCTTCATGAAAGGCGTCTGTTTCGTCTTTAAACTTTGAAACGCATCCGTCAGTAGACCCAGCGTGAAAAGCATCACTTACTGCGCTTTTCCTTGCAAAGTCGCGATGATTTCTTGGGATCGAAGAGAGTCCGCATCCTGGGGAAGCGCTGGGGCCGGAGGGATGAGGCCGAGATCCTCAAGCGTTCCAATTTCATTGTACTGATGCAAGCCTGTCAGCGTGCTGGAATGTTCAAGCTCCAGTTTTTTGACGTATTCCCGCTTTATTATTTCGGCCACGGATATGAGTCGGGGAACAGTGGACGCGGTATGGGAGAATGACGGCGTGTTCGCGGGTGGGGCTAGTTCTGCCCCATCGAGATTCTCTGCGATTGGTGTTGTTTTCGGAGGCGCAGGGAGGGTATGAAGTACAATGGGGATGTTTTCGTATTTCTGATTTCGGTCGTGGTCAATTTATAGTCACCAGCTGAGAAAATACTCCGCTGAAACAAACCTCAAGGAAATCCAGCGCAAATGATACCCACGTCGTAATTTTGCCATGATTTGTTATTCGGAGAAGCTGGGGATTATCTGGTTCACTGTCCTGAAGATCCTCGCGCGCTTTTCCTTTTCCTTTCGCGTCGGACATGGTGGCACTGGAAGAAGTCAGATTAATCGTTGATCTGCACGTGGACTGTGACTGACGCGCGAACGTTTTCCGTCACGCCCACCTTCAACCTCCTTCAGTTGACTGGATTCGTTCGACTTTCATCATGATCGTGGCCTGCTCATGAGCTCAGTGCTTCCAATGGCCCAATTCCATCCCATTCCAACGCATTCCTTTTCAAGGCTATGTTTTCTGGCACCGGACCCTCAGAACGATTACGCAGCACGCTGCACGCTACGGCCTATGCAACATCTACGATGATCTGGTAGAGTTTCACCAGGTTTCACCCTATACATTCAACAAGATCTTGGCCAACAACGCAGCCTCAAATGCCTACTGTGTGCCAGCGGAGGGCTAGGACGCCCGGCCTTTCCTGTCGAAAATGCAAGGCTCAAGTATTTGGTGCAGTGCGGCATCGTCGCTGTGAGCCGGAAGGAAACACCATTTGCCTGGCGTGAGACCTTCGTCAGTCATCAATACATCCCGTGTAGCGGCATGTCTTCGAATATCGGAAACGAAGACTTTGCTGGGTGTAAACTTGAGAACAAGACGGAAGCTCGGACCGTTCTCCGCAACTTCGTCACAGACCACCATGTCGTCTTGGCCCGGCCTGTCCAAAGGGACTGAATCCCGTGTATTGTCAATCAATGACCTCGAAATGCACATTTTCGAGGCAATCCCGTCCAAACTCGAGGCCTCAAAATCCCCTCTAGTGATTCTTTTACACGGTTTCCCCGAGCTTGCCTAGTAAGTCTTGGCTGGGTACGCCGGCAGACAGATACCTGACGACTCGAAGCTCGTGGCGGAAAGTGATTGGCCCTCTCTCGGAGGCAGGTTACCACGTCGTTGCTCCAGATCGAAGAGGGCAGGGTCGAACTAAAAGTGCGAAGACTGGATCAGCGGTCAAGTATGAGGATGATTTGAATCCCTTCCGCATAACGAACCTGGTCAAGGACGTGGTGACACTCGTCTACACCCTCGGCTACGACTCCGTGGCTGCCGTCGTGGGCCACGATTCTGGTTCCCCCGTCGCAGCGTACTGCGCCCTCATGCGCCCAGACATTTTCAAGTCTGTCGTAATGATGAGCTCGCCGTTCATCGGGCCGCCGAAGCTTTTCTCAAGCAGGGCGGCCGCGCCTCTGGATTTGAAGAAAATCGCAGGGGACCTTGCGGCGCTGACTCCTCCACGGAAACATTACACCCTCTACTATTCCATGCCCGAGGCCAATGGGGACCTGTTGAACGCGCGTGGTGGGCTCCAGGCTTTCTTTCGGGAATATTACCAGGTCAAGAGTGCGGACTGGAAGGCCAACGCGCCACATCCGCTGCCCACGCCCGATGACGCAGCCGCTCTCGCGGACGTTCTGGCTGAGCTGCCGCGCTACTACGTGATGCTCTTGCACGAAACCATGCCCGAGGCGGTGCACGCGCTCGCTGCCGAGGAAACCAAACATAATGTGTGGCTTCCCGAGGAGGAACTGAACGTCTACGCCACAGAATATGCACGGACGGGATTCCAGGGCGGCTTAAACTCGTATAGGATGGCAACTAACCCGGCGTTGTCGTCCGACCGGGAGCTCTTCGCGGGGAAGCAGATTGAGGTTCCCGCGATGTTCATTGCGGGGAAACATGACTGGGGCCCTGGGGCGGTGGAATTGATGAGGGGCACGGCATGTAAGAGCATGGAGGATTTCGTGCTCATTGACGGCGCCGGTCACTGGGTGCAGCAAGAGAAAAGTGAGAAAGTTGTCGAGCATCTGTTGACATTTTTCAGAAAGTGCGCGCGGTGATCTGGTCTATATTACATATATGCACTCTCCCTTTACATCGAAACGAAACACTGACGCCCATACAAAAGTCTATTTTCCGGACTCGCTGATACTTGTGGGCGTAAAAATGACAAGCAGCGAACTCTTCATCCTCCTGAGAGATTCAGACAGTCTTTCACACAGTCACTTCTTGAGCGATTGAATGTTTTGAACCAAAGTTTGAAGACGGTGCCGCCGGCTTCGAAGTTTGATTGCCGTTCGTGCGCACCCGGCCGCTGCCGCTGCCCATTTATGTTCTTCCAGTTCCACACTGGACTCATGATCAGCCTAATCCAGCTGGTCCACTTCGTTAGCATCTCCAACTCGAATTCCCTTTGTCCCATTTCAGTCTTAGTCCCTACGACCGGTCGATGACTCGATGACGACCTTTTCGACGTCTCGCTTGCCTCCTCAGCGGCCGCCGATGGCTGCAGCGAAGCGTCTGATCTCGAATCTGATGCTCCCACTTTACTGACGAATTTATTTGACTTTTGAAGGACTTGGCAGGTCTAGTTGCTCCATGACAACATCAGTACAACATCGCATCCCCACTACGACTTGAACTCCGCCGCCGATTCGGCTGTATGTCTCCGCCGGCGGCTTTCAATTGCAAGTGCACAACGTCCTTTTTTGCGATGTTTCGGGTCTGAACACGTCGCGTGAAGCAATTCCAGTCCTTGGCGATGGATACGAATCTTTACGCCTTGTTCCCAGTTTGGCTAATACATGTTGAGTCTTGACCTTGTTGCTTCTTCCGTCCCACAGTCGCCGGAATGGGACCTACCCCAACAACCTGTCACCTTGTTCCTAGTTTGGTTAATTCACATGCAGGGTCAGCCTCGTGTACATTAAAAAGATTAAAAATCTACACTCGGCCCTCGCTTGCCATGTTGGCCTTCGTGTCAGTATATGATGCGCCCAGAGCCGGTCTCGTGCATCCAAATGAAGTATGCAGGGTGCACCGGAGACGTCCGCATTAATGCTTGTGCCAACCTTTCTCATTCATAACTGATATCGTTGTGTCTGTGTGCTAGTGGAGAATGGGACTGACCTGTCCTCTGGAAAATGCGGGACCCACTTACATGACGTTCGGTTGCTGCTAGTCGGAACCACTTATGATTGCACAAGCGATGATTTATTAAATGAATTCCGCATGGGTTTTTGTGGTTCATCGATGTTCATCTTTTGACAGCACGAATAGAGAGAACGATAATACACGCATGGTGAGATGAAATCCAGAAACGAGTTGGAAGCGATTCGCGGGACTAAATAAATTGGTCAAAGAATGTAGCAGGGACTCTGTAAAGATAAAATAAAAAAACCGAACTGCACTTAGACGAGTTTCAAGCCCAAAGGCAAAACTCCACCCTTGCCATCGACGACGGGTTGCAGCGTCTGCAATATCTTCTCCTCGACCCGCACCCCAGTGTCAACGAACTCAATTGACCGCACTAGTGTTGTGAGGATGATTTTGAACTCCAGAACAGCTGCGGCCGTTCAGTTGAACATGTAGATAATATATTCAAGGCCAAGAAATATACACACCTAATCGCCAACCTATGCAGTTTCGAGGGCCGTCGCAGAACGTGAGCAGGCCACTCCACCCGTGCGGGAGGTTAGCGGGATCGCGGGCTTCCAGCCATCGACTGGGGTCGAAGACGTCCGCAGAGGGGCCCCATACCTTTGGGTTGGTGTTCATCGGCGTGAAAGGGATGTGGAAGACCTGAACTGAGGTTCAACATGAGGTTCAACCTATGTTGGATTAGTATTACCTGGCCTTTCTTCACCCGGAAAGTTGCACCGATGCCCGGCAGTGAGTTCGACAGCGGGATAACGTCGTCCTGCAGCGCAAGGCGCTCGGTTTGCGGCGATGCAGGGTGGAGGCGGAGTCTAATTGATCGCTCGTCTCGACCAATATATTAGGACGGATGTTTCAAGCCGCACTCACCCTTCTTTGACTACAGCGTCGAGGAATTCGAGCTTCTGGATGTCATCATAAGACAGGTCGCGTCCGTACGAAAGGACCTCGGCGCGTAGCCGGTCCTATAAATAATACTGCGCGTTAGATTTTCCGACCTTGCAAAGAGAAAGAAATTGGTTCATTTGGATACCTGAATGGCGGGTTGGCGCGCGAGCTCCCACAAAGTGAAATTAAGGCTGCCAGCAGTAGTTTCGTGGCCCACCATTCTGCACAAAGAAGAGGGGTGAGTTTCTGACGAACATGTTGAAAACCTCTAGAGGAGCGAACGTACATGAAGGTGGATATCTAGGTCCGGTCGGAGACTAGTCAGATATGGAACCTTACGAAAAGAGCCCCGTTACATTATCAAGGATCTGCTCATCTGAGAGTCTTTCGCGCGGATTTTTGCCTAGTCGCTGAGCCCGAAGAAGAATGCTGACAATATCTTTGTGGCGAGATATTTGTGGGCGATCTTCCGAACCCTCGAGACTATTTTTACCCGAAACTGCATTGTCGCGCTCTAAAATTTTGCGCCCAATACGGCGCACGATCGTTTTTATAACACCCTGACTCTGCATTGGCGGCAGAGGAGCTTTCGCTACTGCGGGGATGGCGCGCACGACAAGTGGCACGAGAAAGGCGAGTGGCTTGAGCCCAGTATTTACGTGAGCAGCCCAGGAAGCGCTGATTTGTGCAGCATCGGAGTGAATGTCGTTCGGCCGGGCAGATTGCGCAGAGAAGGAGTGTGAGAGAGCGACAGTACCTATGATATCAAGCCTTGCATCATATAATTCACCATTAGCCGCGCTCTGGAGCAAAGATGAGCGGGATTTACTCACGTACACGCGCTGATGTATTGAACGATGTTGAGACTGGTTCCTTCCTTTGCACGCGAGGAGTCAAGGAGGATGAGGTTGCTGAGGCGCGTCTCAAGGCGCTCGGCACATTCGTAGATGGCAGATGTCATTTCTTTCACGGATTCTGACCTAATTTCCGGTTTATACACTCGGTTAACTAAATGATGGAAAAAAACGTACGTGAACGCGGGGGTCAATATCTTGCGTTGGAGATGCCAGTCTTCGCCCTCGGCCCAAACCAGTCCTTCGCCCAGTAAATTCTTGATTGGCGGACGAAACGCTGGGGATTTAACATAAAGGCCGCTGTTGGCAAATATATGCTGCACAGCGGCGTGGTCGGTGGCGACGACCTGGGGTTTTACGCCGTCAAGGACTTGGAATTTCGATCCCTAGACGCGTTGCACGCACAATATCTGGGTGGAATAACGCTCCTTTTATCTTAAACATCCCGCCGAATGAGCGTGCCCAGATCGAATACATCTGCGTTGCCGCATGTTGGAATACCAGAAGTTCGTGCCCCCAGATCCAGCTGGCAATGGCCGAAGACTGAAGGCGTTGAATAGTCGGTCAAAGGTTAAAGCCAAGCTTACCGGGCCCGGCAGCCGCTGGACGTCATCTTCGACGCGGGACTTCGAGTTCAGGACGAGGCGTACAAGCCCGAAGACTGCCAGCAGACCCAGAGCAACGAGCGCTTCGTACATGGTGCACCTATGGAGGAAAAACAGTAAGCGAGGGAAAGAGACAAGAGGACTCGGAAGATAAATGGATTGGCGTTTGAGTAATGAACGTCGCTTCGAAGAGTTCTTCTGATCGAAGTTGCATTTGCTGAGAAAAAACATACAAATTACGACCGCAGAGAGTTCAGGAGCACCCGTATAGTGCCAGTGGGATTGTCGGTCAATGCGGGTAGAATGCGGTAGACTCGGGCGGAGTATTATAATAGAAGCCGCGAAGTAAATCAGGAACGCACTGAGTTGCCTTCTGTCTGATCGATTTCATCCGGAGCTCCCTACTTCCGTCTCAATTTTCTGGCGTTTCCATTCAACTTGTCTTTTTTCGACGGCATACTTGCGTGCATACCAATTGTTGGCACGTCCTTACCGCACGGACCCCATTTTTTGCCTCGAGTTGCATGTATGATGACCGACTTGAGGAATGCTGCCTGATCGGGTGTCGGCATCGTCGCCGCTTGAAATGTGAGCGTCGGAAGTTGAATCTCGGCAGAAGCTTTCCTCCTTTTGCAACTCCCGTTGTTCAGACTCGCTCGCGAATCCTTTCTCAGAGTCGACCCTGACAACAATCACCGGTTAAACTCCCTCCTTACCAAGTTTACTTGCAGGCAATACCGGCCTCGTGCGCCGAGATCCGCGAGTGTACCGACGTCGCGACGTCCCCCGCTTCAGCAAAGATTAAAATGCTGTAATGCTGGCAGTCCTGCAATTCGGCGAAAGTTTTATCCCAGGTGAGTGTGGACTTCTCTGCAAGCTTTCACAATATGAACAGCTGTGAGGCTGCGCGCAGAGACCTTCTCAATTTTCTCGCGACTTTACGGATCGTGATTCTTTTTTTTAGACTTTTTAGCGCCTTAACGTTACTCTCCACTTTCCTTACGGAAACTTCTCTTCAGGGCCTAGTACCTCCATGCATCTAGAGACTCCCACGCTTCCGTTTACGGCGGCGAACTCAGAGCTGAGTTCATTAAATACCTTCTTGGCGGAAATGGGTCGTGGAAAGTCCCTCCTCCTCAGGTGCCTTTCCCTCCCACACCGACAAAGCTACCATGCCCGACTGGTCCTCCGACGCGGAACTCGTGATTGATGAAGGCATCTTCGTCAAGTTTATGCATGCCTTGCTCGGGCTCTACGCGTATGCTCCTACCTGCTCTAGGAGAGAAGGCTCTCATTAATTTTCAAAGATACGAGTGGTTCATATCGCTGGACTTCGATTGGGAGGTTCTCACCGGCCGCAAGCAGTTCAGGTGGCCACTCGTACGTCCTTATCCTCCTTTTTTTCCGTGTGCTTGACGGCCTCCTTCCGGCGCAGATATTCTACTTCGCCAACAGATATCTACTACTGGCGGCCATGGCTGGGATGTAAGGAGAGCCATCTCCCGGGTTGATTTTTTACTCAACTTCAGCGTTCAGTGCGATAGCCCTTGATTCCACCACGTGCGCCTTTCGAGATCTCTTGTCGCGCCTTGGACTAATATTTTGCAGGGAAATCAACTGTCAAGCTCTCTATACGTTCAACCAATTCGCAGGCGATGCCGCGGTCGGACTCGCGAGCATAAATTTGTCGCTTCGAACGTTGGCTATCTGGTCTGAAATGGTCTCGCAGACACGGACAATATTCTGATTGATACTATAGGGGTCAAGCTATGTGGATCAAAGTACTGCTCACCGTGGTGATTCTCGGACACTGGAGTTTGATTCTACGTTCGTATTCCTGTATCTCTAATGTTGCGCATTGAACTCACATTTAAATTGTCGCTTTTGTAGAAGGTACCGTTGCCTCGATATTGCTCTTTGATTTCCGCCGTGTTCCTAAACGTTTTTCCAGGCGTTCTCTTGAAAGCCACTTGGTCCGCGGTAGAAAACACCTGCTTAATTACCGGGACAAACCACTCGGTATTAGCAGCGACATTCACATATTCCATGTGTTTCGATCTTTTGGTGTTCCTTTTGAACGCGTACAAACTTGGGATCAAGCGGAAGGGTTCCAGCAAGCTCACCAAGATGATTTTCAAGGATGGGCTCGTCTACTTCTTCGTTGCGTGAGTGCCACCTTTACGCTGGCAACGATTATGTACTAATATCCTCCTACCCAGCTTCTTGGCCAACCTGCTCGCGACGGTGTTCATGTTCATGAACCTCAATTCGATCATGAATGTTATCTTCAACGTTCCTGCCGCCATTGCTTCGACCGTGAGTGATCCGCCTCTGGCTGTTGCAGACGTAAATTGACCACACTTAAAAGATTGTCGCCACCCGCGCCGTGCGCCGCCTGACCAACTTTGCGATCTCGGGCCCGGAGATGTAGTAAGTTCTCCCGCCATCACTACGGGCAGGAACATGCTCTTACCATGGAGCTCGTTTCCAGCCAGCCTTCAGGATCGAGCGCAGGTAACTTCGGAAGCTCAGGCAACTACCGCAACCACAGCGGGACCCGCGGGTTAACGACATCAACGCGTGGCGGGAAGGCAATTCAGTCGGGCGTCCACGTCCAGGTTCGTGGCCTGCCACATTTATTTTATTTTATTCACAGGACATTGGTTAGATGGAGACCTTCGTGCGCGCAGAGGACGCTGCGGCCAGTCCCACCGAGTACAGCATCAACGAACTAAAACGGCAGACGGACATGGGCAGCGACTACGATGTCGAGGCCAAGGCCGCTGGCTTCTAAACTTACTTACACTCACTCACTCGCTCGTTTCCTAGAGGAGGCTGGATACCCCCACAAATGTAGATACATAAAAACTGTGGAACCACGGATGGATTTGTGCAATGGAAATGAATAGAACATACATGCATGCTTCTGGACGCTGTGTGCTTCGCTTCCTTCGCATTTACCGGAAGAACAAGAAGACGGAAAAATGTGAGAGTGTCTCTCACACTCGGCGTAGTTGTATGTCCGTCGATAGGCTTCTCTGTCTTTCATAACGGCTTTCATAACGGAAGGAAGCGCTGGCCATTCGGCGTTCCTAAGCGGGACTGGCCGTGTAATTCTACCACAGCAACAGACATCTTGAACAGAAGGTCAGAAATTGTCCAGGGACAACAGTGTATATTAGTGCCTGTACACTTAGATAATCCTTGGGCCCCGGCGTTCCTAAGGGGGACCGGCCGTGTAATGCTACCTACCTACCTACCTACCTGAGATTGTTGTCAGCTCTCGTCAGTTTTTGAAAGAACCATCCGGTGTCACATTTGAACGACAGAATCAGCGCTGGCGAACACATACACGCGCTACGTCACGAGCACGTGATGTGTATGTAACAGGCACGCGTGTCGTGCACCACGGTGACAACTCAGCAAAAGACGCGTCATATTGCATCGACATGCCTGATCGACAGCGAGTATTGACCACGAAAGCAATAACAGCTGCCTGGCCGCTCAGAATGCACCCCGACGTCACTGTCGTACGACCAGACCGACGATCTCCGAAGAGACTCCATGCAGAGTTCCATAACCCTCATATGGTGCACGACTCCCGCGGCGCTGACTTCATCCCCGTTCACAGCGCTAGTCGGGCAGTTAGGGGAATCCTCTTCTTTGTTAAGTATCTGCGATAGTCCGGCAGCAGACCTCTTCCGGCCGCCAGGGTGCTGAAGGAAGGTACAGCTCTTTGACTGACGAACACGAAAGAAGTTGTCGTGGTGTAGCGCCGCGCCACAGCAAGACAAGTGATATCATTGAGGATATCGTGCCTGAATGGATTGACAATATCTATTCTGATAATACTACACGTGGGGTACAACAATTTTGCTACTTTTACTACTTCTTCGATGCTAGTGGTGTATGACTAACTATGTACGAAAAATGTGCGCCTGCCGGACGAGAGAACGATTGGAACAGTCCAATATTCGGGACAAGAAGGCGATGGGTCCAAGTAATAGAACAGGCTGGCAGGGGGCACGTTTATTGACACGAATTCGAAGTGACTGAAAACACAAGGAGGGTGCACGGACGAGCGGAGAGGCTGTCGGATACTGTACAAGAGGCAAAAAAAGCGAAGAGCCAACGATTCTAATATGGCGGGCGTTTGAACTCGTCGGTGATGACTTGGGCCTCGGGGTCGAACGTCTCTCCGCGGGTGATCTTGCCGGACGCGTCGTATTCCAGGAACGAGCGATCAGAGGGGCTTTCGAATGTCTCCATCTGTATGTGCGGGCGGTTAGATCGTCCCGCAGCTGGATTGAAAATACATATATAAAGGCTTACCTGGACATGGACTCCGCCCTCTGCAGACTTCGTCGTATCCACTTTGGGGCGCTGCATGGTTGCCTGGCTTGTGTTACGGAAGGCAAGCGTCGAGCTCCCGGTGGTGGTGCCGCCGAACATCTGGGCCCCGGTAGTGCTGTAGTTCGTCAGGCGACGCACGGCGCGACAGGCCACGATCTGGGATTATGTCGGACGCAGGAGCAGAAAGATGAAGAGGCAACGGACGGTGGACGCTATTGCGGTGGGGACGTTGGCGACGATAGACATGACTGGGTTAAGGTCGAGAAGCATGAAGATCTGGGCAAGCCGTTAGCGGGTAAGAGAAGGTTCTAGCGGGAAAACGCACAGTCGCGAGCGTGTTCGACAGGAATCTATTATGTGCGGACGGATGAGCATCGGGGATGGAACATGGCTAGGACATTGGGGCTTACGCAATGGCGAAATAGATCAACCCGTCGTTGAAGATAAGACTTGAGCGGCCGTCAGTAAATCTTCATGAAGACGACATGAAGGTGGTTTACGGACCTAACAAGGCGCGATTTTCCGCCGGTCGGGAACATGAGCTTGTACCCCGTAAGACACAAGACCGTGAAGTCAAATGCCATGCCGTAGATGAAGGTTATGGCGAGAAGGTGGTTATCGGTGGACGTGATAGTGCAGCCTTCTACAGGATCCCATACGGCCTTCAAGAGTATTCCGTGCAGAAGCAAAGACCAGTGACCCAGAATAATTCCGACGAGGGGGATCCAGATAAACCATCGCTGGTTCCACACGGCGATACTGCAGATGGAAGGAAAGGTTCAGAAGGATTCCATGGGTAGGTGGAAGGAACGCTGACGTTCGTAACGAGAGATTAATGCTCGCAAGACCTTCCCTGAAATCAGAGCAGTGTTGGGACTACACAAAGGGACCTACCGATAGCGGCATTTCCGAAACACTGGTTGAAGGTATACAAGCCCTGGCAATTGATCTCACTACGGATATATTTGAGTATGACGTCGAATTGAGTCCTGCGGACATACGTGGTGACGTTGAGAGCAATGGCGCTGCAAGTTGATTGTGTCAGATCGCTGGTCCGCAACTGAGATAGGGCACTCACATCCCAATCAATGCAAAGAGCAAGCAATAGCGATTTAAGAAATAGAATATCTGCAGGAAAGCTCAGTTATTGCAGAGTCAGCTTGATGCAAAGATATGCGAACTGACCATCGGCCAGCGAAATTTCCTCTTGCCGGAGATATAGTCCCAATCGAAGGAGAGTGACGTGAACCACTCCCAACTGACATACCAGATGAGTCGGAGAGTGCATGGGACGCGAGATACGCGTACATATAGAGGCCAAGCAGACAATGCATTAAACGCCCAAATGCGACTATTTTTTGAATGAGCACTGGGCGTCTACTACCGGAGGTAATAAGCGACGCGTACCATTATCTTTGGCGATTTCTGCTTTCGATTGCCAGTCGACCATATTGGCAGCAAAGGGAGAGCCAGGGGGACGGGAAGGATCTGGGGGCGCGGTCTAAAGGCGACGTAGCTTTTGAAGGGTTCTACACCGGGGTTCTTCCTGGGAACTGCCCAGCTGTCATCCAAGATTTGGCCCCAGACTTGTCGCTTTTCTTCGAGTTCTTGTTTCTGATACATCTGCCGAAGAAGCCACTGTAAGCGTTACACACTTGGCTTTCTCAAGCCTAGTGGAGTCCTCACCACCTACACTTACTTACAAGCGTTGGGCTCGAAGGGGATCCAATGGCAGAATCGGGTAAATTCGGTTTTGCCCGGATCTGGACCACGTTTGGCGACATGGAGCCAGTCGACCGGTGTACGTTGAAGAGCTTGGTGGCACGGTCATGAAGGGGCCATGTGAATCTCATTATTGTAAACGACGGCGGCGGCGGAGTCGGCATTGAATATCCCCAGTTCCGCGATAGATGGACGCGTATTGGAGTTTACGAGCAAATCTTTTGGAGCCTCCGAAGTTGAACAGAACAGACGAGTTTGGAGTCGCCCAGCCTGGAAGAATCTGCTTCCTCGTCCTCTTCGGATCTTTCTGGTCATCTTGGCTGTCCTAGTCAATTTGTGCTATCGCACATAGCGCTGCCCAAGCTTCGCTTGCTTCAATCCGAACTGCTCGTCGCCTGGTTAGGAGCGACCCTCTCACGAACAGCACCGGCCAAGGTCTTGTTTCATTTTGAGGCACGCTTCCTGGGGTTCCCCGCTTGCACAGCGTCAATCATGGGAATCTCGGCCGCTCACTTGTCATATCGCCGGATGACCTCCCATGCGGTTTTCATGTAAAAATACGCCAATTCTCTGTATTGGGCACAATATTTCCGCAGAGGTGTTCGGCTGCAGCTGGCGTTAATGTCGTGGATCGCGTCAACGTTGCTCCTGGCAGATGGCCCTCCCTGCGGCTCGAGTTTGATACTGATCCAATCCCCGCCCC
Organism: Mycena galericulata; assembly: GCA_029289565.1. Classification (NCBI taxonomy): domain Eukaryota; kingdom Fungi; phylum Basidiomycota; class Agaricomycetes; order Agaricales; family Mycenaceae; genus Mycena; species Mycena galericulata. The sequence continues at coordinate 368,739 of JARKIA010000163.1, read as the reverse complement.
CGAGGAAGCGTCGGCTAGCGTCGGCGGATCCGGGCAGCCTCGAGGGTGAAAGTTGTGAAAGGTCCAGTACGCGGTGTGTTGCCCGGACGGCAGCATGGTCCTGTAGAGATTGCCGTGCCCATGTCCGGGCTACGTGTAAGGTTTGTATTCCCCCTGCCGTGCTAGACTGCTAGTTCATGTGGGGCCGCTTCGGTCATCAAGCCCGTCGAGGAACAAGGACATCCATAAGTCGAGGTTCTTCAATGATCACACGAGCGGACGCTCGGGGGGTGTAATTCGGTGTTCCCTTTGTTCTTAATCCAGAGTAGCAACGCAGAAACCGGATCCTTTCAAAATTCCATATCTGCTTCTCAGTGGGCGCCGCTCAGATGGTCGCATGGCGCAGCTCCAATTTCATAGGCTCCAAGGGTTCCAGACTTTCCGGCTTCAACGAAGATTAACGGCAGGTATGTGTGGCGCGGCGACGTGCGAATTTGCAGAGAAACGCCATGATCGCACTGAAGGCAATTAAACAAACATTGGAAGGCAAGTGGAATGGAGCCCGGTTGTCGGTTTTCGCGGAGGTCATTTGGGTTAGAATTAGATGAGCGATTTCTTCGCGCGAACATGTCTCTGGAAGCTATAGCAATGTCGGTGGCAATGGATGCACCAAAACCATATACATTGGCTCCGAAATAGGGCTTGAACAGGTTGTGAACAGGGATTCGATGTTGAATCACAGAATGAAGATGCACAGAGAGTCAAGCGGAGAGATTTTTTTTTTTGTCACTGTGACGATAAGTATGTTCCGCGTGATCCGGATCAAGCCATCAAAACATATGTGGCTCAATCCTCAACCCTCACACCTATTCCCCTCAGGCTGGAGCTCTGCTTTCGGCTGGGAATCTCCTTTCGTGTTACGCAGCTACTCTTCCCGGAGCAATGGATGGATCAACCCTCGTCCTCCTCGGTGCTTTCGTCGCTTGTTCTACTTCCATGTCTGCCATCTCCGATCTGTACAGCGCTCCACTCAACCCTGAAAGAGAAGGAGAGAAGAAGGGATTGAGCGTTCCAGGTATCACGGAAGACTTCTGTAAGCAACCAGGGTGATGACAGAGCACGTACGGTCTCTTGCATGAACGATGGCGACGTCCTACGAACTTGAACAGCCCTGGAGCCTGCAGCTGTATATTTTACGAGCGTCTAAACCGGGAGCAAGCCGCGATTCATCGATGTCGACTTTCTCTATATACCCGCTTTCTTTCCCTCGGTTCTGTAATGGAAAAGTGTCATATTTCTAATTTCCCAAGTTCTCGCGGCTATTTGCCTGATTTCCTCAATATCACCCTCCCAAAAGTCGCTCACAAGACATCATTGGACTCGCACTCAATACGTTCAACGCCGATGACAAGAAGCCGATCGAGGCTAGGTCTTGAGGTGGCGATTAGGTATTTCTCGAGGCGCTTCCATCCTCTAGCACCGAGTGATAATAACAAAATTCTGTCAGCCGTCTTCAAGCTGAAGTTCATTTTGGCGGCCCTGATTCCGTCGAAACGACACTGCGCAAGGTCTTCGATTTTCAGCCCGTCGTAGCAAGAAGGTCGTTACAAGATCAAGGCGGCAAATACAGCTCAATCGCAATGTCCCGGACACAAAAGCTTCTTCACATCCTCCAGTGTTAACGACGGATCGAATCTCTGGATGTTCTTCTCCATCTTCGAGCGTTGTTCTGTGTACGCACATTAGCTAGGGAGCAGCCCAACGCTGTGCTAGGCACGCACCGTGTTCATAACTTTCTAAATGTAGGGAAATCAACCCCACCATCCTGCTAGAATCCATCAGTGGTTTCTTGAACTCGGCGGGGCCGTCGGAGTCCGTCTCGCCAGGCGCACAGCGGCGAAAATGGCCACCACCGTTGAACTTATAGACGGGCTTTCTGGTGCCATCCGCATTTATCACACCGATAATGCCTTGGCCACCTTTGAGGCCGGACAGCAGGTGATGGTGCCGCTTCATATAGTCCCGCGATTCTTTCGGAACTTCTGCGGATTCGAGGTCTGCGTTGGAGACGTTGCGTGGAAGGGGCCAAAATGAGGCATGGAAGTGCGGTTGACGTGGGTAACGTAGCGATTGAGGTCGAAGCCGGGGGGGAGGACGTGGTTCGCCGCGTCGGAGGCAGGGAAGATCCACATTTGCGTCTTCGACAGTTCGTCTTTGGGAAGCGAACACCATCCCACCAGCAGCTTGAAATGGTGGCTATCCGTCCGTTCTGCCTCCTTCTGCGAGTCCCCGACTGACCCATGCGTCCAGCCATACCCTCTCGCAGCGGCGTTGCTCACGTCCCGCCCAAGCAACAATACCCTGTCAATGAAGAACGTCCGGTGCTCGTACTTGGAACCCGCGCGATCGCCGGCGAGGGAGAGCAAAATGGCGATGTTCACGGTCCCCGCGAATTTTGGGTCATTCTTCAAGGCTGCAGCCGCAATGACGAGGTGGTTTGCTACGTTCAGGAAGTTCCTGGGGAATGTCTTTTTTTTTTGTTGCGCCACGGTACGTGAAGAAACTCTTACCACTGTACAACTTTGTCCGACAAACTGAGGGTAGGGTCATTGATTGTACTGGAAAGGCGTCAGCCCGAAGGTCAGGAAAACGAGTAACGGTGCTCTACCCGGGTCCGAGCGACTTGGCGAACACACTCGAAAGCTTTCTGTTGGCCTCGTAAAGATGGCAATGATTTTTGTGACCCTCGCCCCAATCCCGTTTCTAACATTCTTTCTGTCGTAGATGTTGGCCAGAGATAGCTCAAACTAGATGAGATCTTACAGAGCAATATTTCGCCACCAGACAGCCTGAGCAAGATAACAGCTGATCCTTGGCCGGGGGTTTCAATGAAGACTCGGCGCGGCCACAGGCATCGCACTCTTGCTCCCAAGCGTGCCAGACGGTGACATTTCCCTCCCAGATGTTGATTTCTTCCCATTCGCTGTTTGGAGGCATGTTCGAGAGAGCGAGAGGTGCTGGGACTCGAAACACGAAAAGACGAGGACTCAAGAATGAGCTTCGAAAATTTGTAAGGTCTGTCACGCCTCATGCGATCAGCTCTGTTCGGAATTCGGCTTGGCCAATGTTCGGCTTTTTTTTCTTTCAATGGTACGGAGCACGCATTTTTGGTTGAGAAACACTTGGAACCGCCTAGAGAATTGGGTAATTTCCGGATATTTCACCGCAAAATTTATTTTCTCGGAAGAAACTTCATGGAGGTATATAACCACTACTTAGTTCTGTACCTTGGTACCTAAAGGCTAACCAGTTCGGTGGACTGTCAACACCTGATTCAAGTTGAAAAGGGGACACGCTGTGACGGTTGCGCTGCTTCAGGTTGGATAATTCTCGTCTCGCTGAAGTACATGTCAACGCGGGCGCGTCCACTCAAACTGTTCACCTCAGCTTACCTTGCGAGCAATGGGAAGGTTCTGGGGAATTTTCCCGCGAGTCTTTTTGGCGAAGAATACGTACGCCCGCGTCAGGCGTCGGGTCTAGTTAGTCGAGGTGACTGTTAGACCAGCGGGCGGTATGTTCAGTCCTGGATCAAAGAGTCAAGTGCTGCGTCGGGATTGATCCGATCGGGATTGAGAGTGCGTTCGGATGATCCTGAAAAGGACCCCCGTTAATAGGTGGGAAGGCCTGTTTTTTTTTTGGGCCCCAAGGTCAGGACCGCTAGAAATTTTTTTGTCAGGATTCCAACAGGCCTAAAATTTTTTTGGGCGGAATGTCAGGACGGGCGAAACAGGCCTAAATTTTGCCCAAAAATGTCAGGATTTTGGCAACAGGCCTCAAAATTACCCAAAAACGTCAGGAAACACAGCCAAAAAGCTCTTGGTGCCCCGCCGCGCATTGTGAGACTATGTACAATCATGTATTTAAGAGTCCTCAATATCATCCTCGACATCATCATCATCTGCTTCAGCCCCGGCGCTTTTCCTCGCGCGTGAGCGAGATTTTTTGATAGCTGTATCAAAGCACTTGATCACAGCGTTCAGATCCTTGAATAACGCTGCGTCGTCGAGAGTGAGCTCCAGACCAGCGGAGGTGGCCAATGGTGTTCCTTCAAGGCAGCAAAGGAATGTGAATGGCGGAAGCAGTCGAAATTGGTGTGTTTGTAGAACTGATGTAAAATAACGTGGACAGTGGGACTCGAACGAACGAGGCGCCAAAAGCAAAATCTGATGCATGCCCAGCTCTCGATAAAAGCAACCTATATTACCACTACTCAAGTCACTCCATGTCAGGATGGCGCAACAGGCCCACCAGTATCAGCACTACGAGGTCAGGATTGGCCACCAGGCCTTCGCGCCTCCGAGCAGTTTTTGTCAGGATTTTGACTAGGCTTCGACGCCAAAATCCCAAAATTTCGTCAGGATTCACATCAGGCCTACCTACCTATTAACGGGGGTCCTTCCTGAAACCTCAGGATCAGGATCAGTTTCCAGGATCGGCGACTCGGCAACCACCTACCCGGTGCTGATTGATAGCAACAGATAAGCCTAGATACTACCAGGTACTCGATAATTCTATGTTCTCCGTACAGATCCCTCTCGGCACGGTGCCTTGAGCTAATGTATACCCTGAGAATACTCTCAAATATTCTCAGAATTTTTCAATACCTTTGTACAAAGATATTCACACTCCGAGAGTGATTTTGATGTGGTAGCGAGGCGGTGCTTCGGCAGGGTCGCAAAATGCACCTTTCGATTTCTTGCCACCGATGTAGGGAACGGGGCACCAAACCCGTGCACAGAATGATAGACAGTGTACTTATATAGCTCTGTGATTTTTTCTGGAGCGGAAAGCCTACCACTGAGGAAACTAGCACAACAAGGTGGCAAGGTGTTACGTGGTGTGACTGGTGACTAGCGACCGGACCGGGTCGCCGATCCTGGAAACTGATCCTGATCCTGAGGTTTCAGGATGATCCGAACGCACTCTGATGGGCCTGCATGTGCTGCGTCTTATTACTGCGTGATCGCAGCGAACTCTTCATAAAGCAGCTGTTTCTAGCGCAGTCTCAACGCAAAAGATGCGAACGATGGTCTCTCTTGTTTCTTTCGCGACTCTTGCTATAGCCTGGCAGTCTGGTCAAATTCCCTTGTCGAACAACCAGGTCGAAAACCCACACGGCGTCGCGGGTACGTACTTGTCGCCCGATTAAAAAAACAGGGATTCATCCCATGAATGGCCATAGACCTTGATCTCGCCCCTGATGTCCTTCGGCTCGTCGAGGTCTCCGTGGATGACGGTACGAACGCGTTCGAACCAGAATGGATGACGGAAGCGCAGAAATTGGAGGCCAAGGCCAACGGAATCCATTTCATGGACATGTCGGCATATTATCCGTTCTTAAATACGATTCCCCTCACATCTCTCGGTCAGAACCGAGACACCTCTTCTGGGTGCCTCCGAGAAGCAACGTTTTTCATACCCGTCTCCCAACTCAACAATCGTCGCTAAAGTTTTCCCTCACCTTTCAACGTCCGAACCGAAAGCAAACCTCGAGAATTTCACATCATACCACAACCGGTACTATGACTCTGACTCGGGGAAGGCCAGCGCAGAGTGGCTCTATGCAAAGATTTTGACATATACAGCTGAACTTGGCAGCGATGAGCAGAAGGCGTTGATCGATATCGAGGCTGTTAAACATCCCTGGAAGCAAAACTCCATCGTGAGTTGCATCCATTATGTGGCTAAAATGATTCATATTGGCTTGCAGATTATCCGCATAAACCCACCGACCGCATTGGATTCAGACCCCATCACGATTCTTGGTGCGACAGTATTAACCATGCAGGAATCACAATGCCAGCTCCCGGCGCGGGGGACGATGGTTCCGGAACCGTGACCATTCTCGAGGCATACAGAGGTTCGTTTAGAATTAGTCCGAGAGAGCACAAGTCAACCGCCTTTAGCGCTTCTACTGACGAACTACATTCCTGTTTCGCCGTTGGAATTCCACTTCTATGCTGGAGAGGAGGTACGGGATGATCCTTTTATCCAATCAAGTGGTGCTAACCCTTTTTTGAGGGCGGTCTCTTGGGTTCCCAAGCGATAGCCTCCCGGTATGAAAGTGCCGGAAAATCTGTCAAAGGGATGATCCAATTCGACATGACCGTTCGTCCTTTTTGGCTTCATCCTCCTTGAAAACCAATAATACCTATCTTCAGGCTTGGCACGCAGCTGGAACGCGAGAAGAAATTGCGGTCATGACAAATTATGTCGACCCATCTTTGACGGAATTCCAAATCCTTCTTATCGAACGGTACCGTAAGGCTCTGCTCATCGTTGCCAGTTTTTCTTTCATACGCCGCATTAGTTGACATCCCATGGGTCAAAGACCAATACCCGGCGCGTGCAAGCAGTGATCACGCTAGCTGGACTAAGGCTGGGTACCAAGCTTGTCATCCTTTGGAAGCGCAGTTCAAAAATGCCAATCCCAGTGAGCTTATGGAATAATGGTTTGAAGATAACGATGACAGATCGATTTCGCAGATGTGCATTCCGTCAATGATAGGATCGATATATCCTCCCAATTTTCATTCGACCATATGCTTCAGTAAGTCTCCAACTATTATCCAGGGGAAATGCTGACAGTCGCACACCTCGATAGTTTCTCAAAGTTGGCGGTCGCATTTGCGATAGAATTATCAAGTTATTGAACCAAACCCGACCCCATTCTGAACTACTTACCAATGTTATTACCGTTTTGTTTGCTTCCCTCATAGATCCGCAGCGGATGTCCGCAGTGAATATGTAAAGCAAACGCTCTTATCGGTATAATTTCTTCTTTTCCGGCACGCTGATAACCGCGGCCTTCCGAGCATGCTTCGCCCGGTCATAAATACATCTCGTCGGACGATATCTGTGGAGCCCTATCCAGTCGCCCACCGCGTCGGAGTAATGGCCTCGTCGAACACAGCTGTAATCTTGCCTGTCGGAGTCGGGTATGGCGTGGTGGTTGGCATCGGGTTCTTCTTTGCAGGCGTGATGTGTTTCATATCTTGGCTGCAAGTGAGTGTCGTCGCCAGCATGCCATCCTACGTCTAAACTCCTGGGTAGAATCGCTACACTAGATTTTCGACAAAGACCAGTGAAGAATTCAACACAGCCAGTCGCAGCGTCAAACCGGGGTTGATCGCTAGTGGGATCGTGTCCGCTTGGACGTGGGCAGCAACACTTCTTCAGAGCAGCACTGTTGCGTACGATTATGGAATTGCTGGTCCATTCTGGGTTCGTTGACTCATTCCGCACTACATCTTGTGCTTACCCAATACTAGTACGCAGCTGGCGCAACAGTTCAAATTCTCATGTTCGCCGTTCTCGCTTGCAAAGTGAAGCAGAACGCTCCTCGATGCCACACTTACCTGGAAATAATCTACACGCGCTATGATGCCACGACTCATATCTTGTTTATATTTTTTGCACTCCTAACTAACATTCTGGTGGGAAGCCAGTTACTTCTCGGAGGAAGCGCCGTCGTAACTGCATTGACCGGTATGAATGTCTATGCCGCCATCTTTTTGATTCCCTTGGGAGTCTGCGTTTATGTTGTTCTCGGCGGGCTTAGAGCTACCTTCCTCTGTGAGTCATTCATTATTCACTACCGTTTGAACTGGTTCAACCTCATCAATATATACAGGCGACTATTCTCATACGATGATCCTGATGATTGTCATGCTCTATTTCATGTTCTCGGTGTATACGACCAATCCGCTCATCGGGTCTCCTGCCGCGATGTACGGTTTACTCCAAGAGGCAGCTTTTAAGCGTCCCGTCGCCGGAAACCTCGATGGATCGTACTTGACGATGAAATCTAACTTTGCTTTGGTGTTTGGAGTCATACAGCTATGCTCTGGCAGTGGCACAGTGTTCCTGGACCAGGCCTACTGGCAGCGCGCTATCGCCAGTCGTCCAACGACAGCAGTACGCGCCTACCTTCTGGGAGGATTAGCCTGGTTTGCGATTCCGTTCGGGTTCGTCGTCCATAAACAAAATGATTCAACAATGCTGACCAGTATCTTGTACATTATAGATTCGCTACAACTCTCGGTTTGGCAGCAGTCGCTCTCGCAGATCATCCGAGTTTTCCGACGTACCCAAATCCCATGTCCCCTTCCCAGATTACGGCTGGACTTGCCTCGCCATTCGCGGCGAGTGCCCTGCTCGGAAAGAGCGGTGCCGTCGCCCTTCTTATTGTCCTCTTCATGGCAGTCACGTCGTGCGCGTCTGCGGAGCTCATCGCCGTTTCCTCCATACTGACTTTCGACGTCTACAAAACGTACGCACGTCCCACCGCCACGCCCCAACAACTCATCTTCGTTTCGCACATAATGATTTGTGTGTTCGGTCTCACTATGGCCATTTTTGCCTGCATCTGGAACGCCATCGGAATCGACCTTGGCTGGCTCTTCCTCGTAATGGGCCTCCTGATAGGCGGCGCCGTCTTTCCTGCTGCATTCGCCATCACATGGAAGGGGCAGACGAGAACAGGCGCATTTTCGGGCGCCGTGGGCGGGTTGGCGGCGGGCCTTGTTGCATGGTTGGTCACAGCACGGAGCCTCTATGGTGAGATCACCGTCGCAACGACCGGCCTCGAGTATCCCACCTTGGCGGGTAACCTTGCGGCGATCATGACAGGACTCATCCTGAGCGTCGCAGTTTCGTGGCTGAAGCCCGATGACTTCGACTGGGAAATAACTCGAGCTATCAACACTTCCCCGAGTGACAGCGTAGCCTCCAACAACGAGACCGTCGAGGGCACAAACGTTGCAGACGACGAGAAAAAGATGTTCGATGCGGCCATTGTACTTCAAGTTGAAGAGCCGTCCAAACTTAGAGCGGCCTTCAGGCTGGCATGGATCTCGTCGGCGATGCTCACCTTCGTCATGGATTTTCTGATCCCCATCCCCATGTTTTTATCCCACTACATTTTCAGTGAACGATTTTTCACGGCATGGGTCGTTATCTCGTTCATCTGGGTATTCTGCTCGGCGGCGATTTCGACGGTATTACCGGTCCTAGAGGCGTTGGAATTTTTCAAACAACTCGTAAAGGATATCAGAGTCGATTTAAGCGGGAGGAAGCGGGGAAAGTCGACTGCTACTGCGTAGAGCTTGTTGGTATGGTCCACTTGTATTTACATACCTCGAAACACCCAAAGTAGGCACGATGAAAATCTGGCGTGAAAATTCGGTCAACATTATACAGTAATGTTCTAGCTTAAAATCCAGCAAGCGGGAACTGCCTGATGAAGTTCGGATACATGTAATTCGTAAGATAAAATTCGATGATCTAATGTTCTACTACAACAGTATTTCTACTCTACAGAATATATTCTAGAAATTTATGCCCGAAGATAAATCAGAAAGAAAAGATGGAGCGGGATGTTCGGCGCATCATGTCGGAAATTTTTGAAAGGTCGCATAAGCCCTTGTACGGCCTGATAAGGACATAATAGGATCTAGCGTGATAGGACTCTTACGCAAACAAAGATCCCGGATAAGATTGGCCCACCTTATCAGCGCGGCCGATCTTATCCGAGGTATCCGCTCCGATAAGACCGCTATCAGAGTAGTGCTCGTTATCAGGTCAAACGATCTTATCACCACTTATAATAATAGCTGGTCTTATCCAGCGTGGTTGGCCTTATCGGCCTTCATAGGCTCATAAGCATATGTTTTCTTATAAGAAGACTATTTGTGCTAAGACCTTGTAAGGAGCCCGTTTCTTATCAGGGCTGGTAAGCAGAAGGATGCTTACAAGCCTACAAAAAAAAAATTAGGGCACTCTTGGATTGATACGCCTCTTATGTTTCTTTTCTTTACTTACTACGTTCTATAGTTCTCTTGCTTACTTTCTGACTCTGTTAGCCTGTTTACTTTATTGTCAGTTATATTATATATTATACTTGCTTCAAATGCGATTTGTATTGACTGACTAGCTGAAATCATACATCTATTAGTTGTTAGGGTTGATACTACATGAATCGAACTGACTGACTTGACTGACTTACTTGACTTCAATTTACTGATATGACTGAGGATCGAACCTGTGACCTGATTAGCGCGTAAGATTTGCAAAACTGATGAATTAGACAGTTTGGCCATTAGACCAATAGTAGATAAGTAAATAACCTCCTCTTATGTACTCCGTCCCCGGGCTTCTAAATCTTAGCACTTGCTTCCGGATCCTCGTCATCTGTTCTCATTCGTACTCGTACTCGTACCGTACAACAACATCCGCCAAGACAAGACAGTAAATAACCATTAAACTAAATAGCGTAGCACCTGTCTTTCTTCTTCGTAGCAAGGGGTAGGTAAATCGTCAGGTAGGTCAAAGGTAGGTAGGTGTAAAGCGTCAGTCAGTCGCGAGGATGAAGGGTATAGGTGAGCGATAAGTAGAAGTCGGGCAAGGGCGGAGTCAGGCGTCAGCGCCGGACGCATGAGAGCAGAGGGGTGGGAGGGTGGGTGTGCAGCCGTCGCGGACACGCTGCCCTGCACAAAGGCAAGAGAGGGGCAGAGGCAGGAGAGCGACTCGGACGGCCGCCTGCGCCTGTACCTCGGGTGGGCGCAGGGTGCGTGGTGCATATGCGTAGGCGATGCGCAGCACAGGCACCGGTGGGAGGGGGGTAAAATGCCCGCGGGTGGAGGGGGCCACATAACAGATGAGATGGTGAGAGATAACAGACAGAGCGATGAGCGGAGAGCGGGAACAGATCGACAGACAAACGAAATACAAGAAGGAACCGGGAGCTGGGAGGCAAGATAGATGCGCCAGGATAGATAGATAGATAGGAAATGGAATGAAGGGGCCGGCGCGGGGCGGGCGTGATTTTGTACAAGAAGTGGGGTGGGGGTGCCGGGCGGGGTCGGAGAGGAGTCGTGCGGAGTGAGTGTGGAGTGTGGAGTCGTACAGTGTGGTGCGGTGCGTCCAGGCAGGTAGGGAGCCGTACAATGTGGGCTCGAGGGCGCAGCAGGGATGGGGAGCGAAACGAAACGAAAGGAGAAGAACGAGGGTGGTGCAACGAGGGTGGGGCATGGGGCGAAGGAGCGTCTGCATGTGTTGTGATAAGGAGGGGACGTGCGACGTCAGGTCGTGTCGTGTCGGGCGGCGCAGGAGTGGGGGCGCGGCGCGGCGCGGGGGGTGTCATGTCCGCATAGGGGTATGCCGAGTACGGCCTCTCGCGATCGCGCTCCCTGTCCCTATCCCGGTCGTAGCCCCAGTCACGGTTGCGATCCCACCATAGGCCCGGTCGCGCTCCCTATCGTCGTCCCGATCCCAAAATCACCCAAAACGCTCATTCCTCCGATCGCGCTCACGCAACGCCTCGCACTTGTCCTCCTCGCGGCGCTCCTCCTGCAGCGGAATCTTGCGCTCGACCTCGGGCACGCGCACATACATCAGCTCAAGCAGCTCGCGCTCGAGCCGGCGGCGGTCGTTGTCCTTGGCCTGGCTCCGCGGCAGGCGCGCGGCGTACGCCAAGCCCTCATTCACGCGCTACACGTGGTACTTGAGGTCGTCAAGGTCCCTGGCGAGTGTGTCGTCCTCCGCAGTGCGTGCTGCGGCGCGGTCGAGTAGCTGCGCCCCGCTCTGCAGTGCGCGCTTGACGTCGCTGAGGTCCGCAGAGGGCGAGTCAAGCTCCGAGGTCGCGCGCACGGCGTCGCAGTAGATGGTCGCGTCGCGGGTAGGATCGCCGTTGTTGTTCTCAGTGAAGGAGCGGTTGGCGGTAGGAGAGCGGCGCGTCGGCGTTGGAGGGTGTTCAAGCACGAGTGTCGTTCTTGAGGATGTTGTGGACAAGGTCGACGGATGCGCTGAGGTCGCGCGAGGAAGTGGGCACGAGCTCCGGCGGGAGCTGCTCGGGAATCTCGTTACCGTTCAGCTCTGCGGGCGGTGGTGTGAGCGATAATAACAATAAAATCCATCTGAGAAACGCACTGCGATAGATAAGACCCATGGCGACGGGGAACTCTGCTATGTTGAACTTGCCGCAATCGTCTATGTTGGCGAGGGTCCAGATACGCGCGAGATCATCCTTGCCGAGCCCGCTCTGTCCAAAAACCTCGAGCGCGCGGGCGCTCATCGTCGGCGGCGACCCGGAAGTCCTCGTGCTCGATCTGCTGTGGCGCGCGTTCCTTAAGTACGTGCACAACAGCGGTGGGTAGACGGGGCGCGCCATCTCGTGGGACCCACGCGACGAGGTGGACGAAGGCGGGGATACAACCGGGCGTGCGCGACGTGGCCGTTCGTCCTGTGGTATTGGGGTGGCGTGGTTTATGGGTACGTGGTGTCGTCAGGGAATTGCGCGGCATGGGCGGGGGCAGGGAATGCCCGGAACGAGAGGAGCTGCGTTGAACTATTAGTATGCTACTAATCTCTGAAAAGAACTGCCGCCCACGCACCTGCAAAACGGAAAGTCAAGACACCACCGTAGGTTTTCATACCAAAACGGGCCGAGGTTGGTCAAATGTTGGACTGTCGAGGGCCCCAGCAGTGAGGCCGGCCATTGAGAGTGTCTTGTTCGAGCGCGTTTGGTCGTCGTCGTGGTCCAGGAGGCGTTGGTGGTGGAAGGTAAGAAGATTTGATCGCCGTGATGGCAACTTCCTTTTCGAGGAACGGCGGCCCCCACATCGAGCTCGACGAGTTGAAAGCTCGAGACGCGATCTGAATGAGAGAGTGAGCAGAAGTAATGGCCAGTTGTCACAATATACGCACCAGAGAGGTAAAAACACCCTTTTGTGCCAGACAACACGACAATTCGGGATTGAAGCCGCGATTCGGGATGCGTTGGGATTGAGTGGGGCGGGAATGCCGACGCGTGGGCCAAAAAACCCGCCGCACCAAAAAAAAGAACATGAGCCACCCCCGCGGCCAGCATGGAGTTGCTAGGCGAGGGAAGTTCAGTGTCCAGATAGGCCGCCGCTCAGAACGTCCGGATCATCGAGATGACCCAGCTGAACCGTACACCAAGGCTATCGAGCGGAGGTGCATGCTTGAGCAGGGGTAGCAAGATGACTGGTAAGATCAAGCTTGCCACCAGCGTGATCTTGCACACGCTCGGCTATTTATGCAGACGCGACGCGTCCGGTCATGTGTGCGTACACAATTGATGCTTTTATCCTTTTATTCGCTCCTTGCAATCGGACAGCTGGCGCAGGTGTTGGGCACGCAAGCATATTCTGGAGTCCGGTGACATCGTGTCCCACAAGGGTTCGATTCCCTTGGCCAGCCTATAGCGTAAGCGGTGAAAGATTTTTTTTGCCTTTCATTTTCTAGTTGTGCCCGCAGCGTTCCAGTCCAGAGAGATATCTATCATCCTCTCTTAGTTATAATCTATGTTGAAATATATTTTTTCTACTGGGACTGGGATTTAATGTCAGAACGCGGGCTGAAGACGCGAGACGCGTCGAGCACGTGACTTTCTTGACTTCTGCGGTCCTCCCCATCTATTTCTTTCCTCAAGACCGTGGCACTTCCATGGCCTCTCTCTTTCATAAACACTCATGTAGCTCCAAAAGTATGTTCCTGTGCAGTCTCCTTCAAGCTGACGGGCTTTTGCAGGGGATTTGCCGCTTTGACCTCACTCGGTCTTGACAGCACCCATCTGGCTAGATGTCAGTTTCCGCTTACAGTGCGTGTTTCAGAGAGTATACATGCCAGGAAATTGTATCTTAATGTTATTTTAGAGACCATAGCCAAGAACAAATTCAAAGGCAGGCGTTCTCTGACAGCGAAAAGGCTGGACAATGGACCATCGCCGAGTCCTGCGGAACTGGTCGTGCCGCCGACTGTATTCCTCGTGTTGGTGGGTTGGGTACCCACTGTCTTGGCCAGGCCAGCTCTTCTTGTCGTGTGGATGGAATTTTTCTTCTGATTTTTGACAGGCCGCCTTCGGAAATATGTGCTACAGTTGACGTATGTTCGCACCCACCAAGACCTGGCGCAGGTACAAGTCAAGGTGAACCAGAATCAGCGCCGTTTCGCCGTTGTTTCTGCGCTCGCCGCATTGGCGTTGCTTTCGCTCGCTCTCGCCCGCGGCCACCGCATCGAACAGATCGAGGATGTCCCCCTTGTCATTGCCTCCGCCGCTGAATCTTTCACCAAGACCAGTGAGGCTGTCGCGCTCCTCAAGTCACTCAATGCGTACGCTGATCTGATGTTATCAAGGTCTCCAACTCCCGCAAGCTGCGCGCCGGCAAGGGGAAGATGCGCAACCGCAGACATCGCCAGCGCCGCGGCCCCCTTGTTGTCTACAACGAGGACAACGGTATCGTCAATGCATTCCGCAATCTCCCCGGTTTCGAGCTCGCCAACGTCTGGAGGCTCAACCTCCTCCAGCTCGCGCGGTGCGGTGGCCATCTCGGCGCCTTCGTCATCTGGACTAACGCGGCCTTCGGGCTCCTCGATGAGGTGTTCGGGACCAGGTCTCCACATACAAGAAGGACTACCTGTATGTTTCCTCTTATTCTTTCGTCGTGACCTATCGCTTACCTCGCTGCAGACGTCCAAGATCTCCAACTCCGACGTCACTCGGCTGGTCAACAACGTCGAGATCCAGTCCGTTGTCCGCCCGCTGGGCAGAAGGTCGAGAAGTGCCAGGAGAAGAACCCCCTCGTCAACATGGCCATGCTCTTCCGCCTCAACCCGTATGCCAAGACGATCCGCAAGCACGAGATCCGTGAGACTGCATACTTCTTCGCCCTGCACGATCACTCAAATCTGCACAGTCAAGCAGGAGCACCTGAAGAAGAAGGGCACGAAGAACCCCAAGCACCCCACCGCTGCCCACGAGGCTTTCACGGCACTACCAAAAGCTTCTGTGGATAGACATACATGCTTTGTGTGACCAAGAAATACATTTTTCGAAACATTGATATCTACAGTGTCAATGAAAGAAATATATTTACAAAATATAGAATAAAAAAGCGTCGTCGCGATGTTGCTTCAAGATTTTTTCATGCCTGAACAAGTAGGGTGTGAATAAAAATCAAAGATGTAGGCATAACTGGCTTACGCGTCATTTCAAGCTCACCAGCCCACTCCCGGGCCGACTTCATCTCCAAAGGCCGGATGCCCTCGAGCGCCGTCTTCAAATTTGCCCTCGACGGCGAAGGCAACGACCATGGCGATGATGCCCATGATCATCAGGGCAATGGTGGCGATGGCCAGCGACTGCTTCCAGTTGGCTCGAAGCCAAGTTTGGACTTTCTCGCAGGACTGAGAAAATGAATTCCAGTTTGTGAAGACAGGATTGTGTGCTTACCGAGAAAACGGCGTCGTGAATATTGTCCGACCAGGTGGGGCCGCGAATGTCCAGATGAAGTTCGGTAGTACCGGCACGCCCCGTGGGGGGGAAACGGAAAATCATATCGCGGATCCAGAATATTGGGAGGATGACAGGGGAGAGGACAGTTAAAAGTGCGACCTAATGGTGAGATCAATTAGCTGCACTACGCGATAACGTGATCGTGCAGGTACCTGCCAAATAGGTCGGGGTTCATCGTACCAAGCAGAGGCCCCCGATGTGTACTCCATAGAGGTAATTGAGGGAGGGATTGAGCTGGTGGATTCAGACATGGTGGTGGTGGGAAGCAAAAGGGAAGGCACAACGCTTTGCGCCACCGTCCCCGATTTAATCCCATTAACTTTGGCGTTGTTATTCACACGTGTTCCTATCCCGCCGGGTCGGACTGAATCATCCACGACATGGCATCCTTGGAACGTGAATGCCCTCATTGCAAGGGCTTGTACAATGTCAAAGGATTGGGCAATCATCAACGAAAATGTGCAGACCGGCAATCACAGGCTAAACAAAATCAGGAGTTTGTAGAGACAATTCAAGGACGCGAAGGTCCGTTTGTATTTAACCATCTCATTCATGCATCTGATCTTTATGACAGTGGAAGCCTTGGTGGCTGAGATTGTTGGCCAGAATAGTATGTTTCCCAACTTGAAATCTAGGATCAAAAATTCTGATCAAAAATAGGGGGGCATCCAAGACAGCACGTAACGCCAAACACAATCGTGGCTCGGGATCCAGATTCCGAAGGTGAATTATTGTCTTCCTTCCCTTTATAGATGTTAATGCATAACACCAGATTATCCAACGTTGGATTGTGGACTTGCGCCGCCGCCGGAACAGGGCAGAAATTCTGATGAATCTAGGCCTCAGCTCGACGACATCAAACGGATATTCCACCCTCATAGCCAACGACCACCTATCAATATCAGCTTCCAAGATTATCGAAACTCGCAGGTTCCACCAGAACGAAGACCCCCATTGGATAACGAACCTTGGGTACCTTTTCGGACGCGACTGGATTTTGAATTTGCGGAATTTGCGCAAGACGCCATGCTCAACCGAAATCAAACCAAGACTCTGATTTCTCTTATTCGCCGTTGTATAGCCAATCCCCAAGGCTTCACCATAGAGACCCATTCTGATCTGGAGAAACAATGGGAGTTAGCCTCGAAAAAATGTACTCAAGTAAGTCGCCGATTACCTGATTCAATTTTTTTTTTCTTCGTTGTTCAATCACCTTCTCCAAAGTTTGAGAAATACGATGTTGCCGTGCCATATAAGGGCGTGGACCACATCTTTGAGATGTATGCCCGCCCACTGTGGAGCTGGACGCTTGACCTAATACAAGATCCACGACTGGCCGACTTCTTTGTCTGGGATGCCGAAAAGGCGTTTATTTATAATGGAAAGAAATATGTGCGTTTTTTTACAGAACCTTGGACGGCAGATGCAATGTGGGACATCCAAGTAAGTTTGAATTTATACTGTATTTTGCATTCCATTCAATAATGTTACATGTGCAGTCCAAAATTCCGGACTCGCCAGACCATAAACTTTGCCCGTACATCATATATGCCGACAAAGCCAAGCTTTCGTCTTTTGCTTCTCAAAAGGGGTATCCTATAATTGCGCGTTTGGCCAATTTGGTCGTGAGTTTGCGCAATAGCTCTAACTGGGGCGGTGGTCAGATTGTTGGTTGGCTTCCTGTGGTGTGCATCTTTCATTTATCATTGAACATGAAGCTGACTTATCTTTTTGAATAGGTCGAGGAGGATCAGGCGGAAGCAAGCAAGCCTGGCTATGTGAATTTCAAGAACGCTGTGTGGCACAAGTCCTTCTACAAACTTTTAGAATCCATTGTAGCCTCCTCCAAAGCGGGTGAATGGACGCAGTGTGGTGACGGACATCTACGGTGCCTGTACCCCATGATTCTGATCAAGGCCTGTGATTATGAGGAAGCGTACGTGACTTTTGCATATATTTTCCATCCGGAAGTCATCTAAGGCTCTCTAGTTGCGTTATGGCCCTAATTCGTGGTCTACAGGCCCTATATCCTTGTCCAATCTGCTACATCAAGGCGGAGGACCAGTCTGATACAACAATCATTGCTCCTTTGCGCACAGGCCACCAATCCCAAGAGGTAATCAAGAAGGCTCGAAAATTGAATGCCGAGGGCCGGGAGAACCTACTCAAAAGCCACGGTCTCCGAAATGTGGACGTAATTTATTCATTCATTGACTGATTTCGAGGGAACTGAATCTGTTTCAGAATGTCTTTTGGAGTGTAGCGTATTCTGATCCTCATCAAGGGTTATCTTTTGAACATCTTCATTCATACTCTCTTGGACTATGGGGAAAACACCTCTTTCCCCGAATCAAGAAACATGCAGAACGACTTTCTGGTAGGACGGGTGCTAAGATAGATGAGCAGTAATTCAATGTCTTGTTTATATTCAAATGTGTCTCACATGTTTCTCAGGTATTCTGCTTTCCCCCGTTGGCGTAATTTGAATCATTTTGATTCTGTCATGTCCATGTCCTTCAACGATGGGACAAAATTTGAAGATGTATCAAGGATGATTATCTTGGCTTCCCACAACATTCTGGTGGAGGAAATCGACGTCCTGCTTCTCCAGCTCTGTCGCAGCTACCAGGAGCTCAGCTTATACATCACACTGAAGCTTCATACTGAAAACACTATTGCTGATGGGCGAGAGGAATTCAGTAACTTTGGCTCTCTATTGAAAGCAGGTCATCATTTCGCTTCGATTCTGGTCACTAATATATCCTATAGCTTTACATTGACGCTTGCCCTGATGACGAGTTTCTGGGTGATGGAAAGAACTGGAATTTCCCGAAAATACATGCACACCAACACGCTTTTGATGATATTGTGCGCAAGGGAGTATCCAGAAACTTTGGAGCCAAGATTGATGAAGCAATGCATGCGTCAACTCGCAACACCTACCTCCGACAAACTAACTTCAAGAATGTCGCACCTCAGGTAAATTTATTCCGACCCGAAAGTGGGTTAAATAATTGTGCAACAATAGATTCTCAAGTCAGAGCACCGCACTTTGGTAGCCAAATTTATTCGAGATCAACTAAATGATCTTGATGATATCTGGGATCTTGAATGGGAAGGCTCTGGAGACGTCGACAACACCGAAACCAAGGTAATACGGGATGAGGCACCCAAAGATACTGAAAAAGCAGTCGGAAATGCTGCTCTAGGCTCCAAACAGTCACCCGTTTCGCTTGTGAACCTAGAGGGTGAGATGGCGAAAACGGACCCTGCCTTCCAGCGCTTCCGCCTCAAATTGTCTGAATTCTTGAATGAATTTCTGCCTGCATACGGACATCCCCTTCCAAGTGGAAAACGTGTCAACTTGCATGCCGAGGATCAAGCGAGTTTGTTCGCCTTACTTCAAATGATGTTTGTCTCACAGACAGTACAGATAACACCGTATCAATTTTTGAAGGTGTTCTATGAGTCCTTGGAAGACTGGTCCAATCAGGAGGACTACCTCAGATGCAATCCTTCCTTCCATGGCCGCCCGCGATTTGACGGAGCGCTTGTCAAGACCACAACTGGAAACCTCTTCGTCCGACTTGTATACATTTTCCAGATTTCTTTGGAAAAGAAGAACTACCCTTTTGCGTTGGTACAGCCCTTGGATGTACCCCTAGGTCGGGTTTCAAAAAAAGACAGGGCATTGAAGCTCTATAGGGTTCGGGCGAAACCAAGGCAGGCATCCGAATTTATATCGGTTCACTCCATTGTCCGCGGTGCCGTATTGGTACCTGATTCTGCTAAGCGTGGCGATTTTCTAGTGATGGATGTGGTGGACCCCGACATGTTTTTCAGGCTTAGGGATACGTTTCCGTGGCAGTAGATATGGCAAAGTTGTACCTACCCTTTTAGGAAGATCAACATCTGATGGGACAGCCACATCAAGGACACATTGGTTCTGCCCTCGCCCTCCTCCTTATGGCGGTTCGACGGAGCACTCGCTTAGGTTGATGACAAGTGCGCTCAACGCAACATTCAATCCATACTGAAGCCGAGGGAACAACATATACTCTTCCTACATTTCAAGTTGCCCTGAAATCTATGAGCGCCGCCGGTTCCACCTCAGGCTCCGAGTCCTCAGTGTAGTGCCAAAAATTGGTATTGCGTTCAAATGATACGATGAGGATGCGCAATCCCGTGACTGTTCTCAAGGTTCGTCTTCTACCACAAGCCGCAGGCGGCCGTTTCCTCGCCGGACATGTCCATTAAGGAATACGATGTGCATGAGTCTTGCACAACGCGGCTTGTTGGATACTCTAGACGGTTCATGATTGTATCTTTCACCAGAGGCTCGACGGATCAGAAAATAAGGTCGTGGTTGGACGACATCACACAGCCGGACAAAGGCATTGACTGGGAAGGAGATAAGTACGTGTACATCGCTCGATCTTGCCTCTCAGTTGCTAAACTGTGTCCAGATATGCCTTCCTCGGATTCACTGAGAGTAATCTGAAAGCTGGACATCTGCTCTTCTTCCGCGAAGGTCCCGGTTTCTCAGTTGACGAACTGAAAGAGAATTTTGGAGACTTGAAGCCCATCTACAACGTATTTGGCTACGGTAAATACGCGGCAAGATTGGGACTTTCTTTTTTCCTTAACCATGGCCACGAAACAGGCATGTCTCCTTTATGATTGACGACACGATAACTCATCTACAGCTCATTAGATCGAGCCCGAGGAACGAGCGCTGTTAACGGACCTCAAGGCTGACGACCTTTCTCTCACTAGCGATGGTTGCGGTCTCTTCTGGGACCTCCAAAACGAAGTCACTCCTCGAGACCGGCTGGGACTGGACGAGTACCCGTGCGGCGCTGGGAGGGATGGGCAGGTAGTGGTCGGGTGCGTTCATCGTTTTCGTGTTCCTTGTTTTGCTGGTGCGCTTGCGGTTATCAAGATGGCGGTCGCGTAGATGCCCGACTGAAACGTGTGTCGCTTCTTTGGACACTGTTGTGCGTTTCCGCAGCGACGATGGTGTCTTCATCGTGCCATACCAATCACTATCTCACCCCAATTTTCTCTCCTTCCCATGTTTTCTTTTCATCCCAGTCTCCCTTGTACTGACAGACACTCATCGGCAGGACCGGGCAGACGCGCCTCATGCGCGCCGTGCACACACTCGGGTGCGGGCTCCACGATGTGAAGGGAAAGGCAGGTGCGAAGGGACAGGGGCAAGAGCTTGAGCTAGACTGTGTGGTGCGTCTCTTCCTCTGTCTTCGTCTTATAAGGTGCCGTGCTACCTCTGTACCCCAATTCACATTCATAAGCTCCCCGCACCCCTGCTGCTCTCTGCCCCCCTTTCCCCTTGTAATCCTTCATTCCCGCATTTCGCTTGCTAGCCACCCTGCAGACTTCCTCTATCGGCACCTACACTCCCCCCTGGCTCGCCATCTTCCGGCTCTGCGCCGCGGGTCGCTCGCACGTCCTTCAGGCATGGCTCGATCGAGGGAGGAAGAAGGTGTGTACCCCGTGCACACTCCTAACCTTCGTACCGCTCACGAGACTATACATACAGACGCCGCCCCAGCGCGGGCCTCTCCGCGTACTCTCCCCGACACTCGACACTGTGCGCGGCACCACCATGGGCGAGGCCGGCGCGGGGACGGTCTTCTGCCGCCGCGCGCAGTGGGGGAAGATCAGTGCACTGCTTGGCGGGGACACAAAACTCGAGATGCACGACGTGCAGAGCCGGAGCGGCGGCGTGGGGATGCACACGAAGATGATATTGGGGACGCTGCGGGTGCCGGAGAAAGACCCCGACTCCACGGAGAGCGAGAGCAAAGTGGAGTTGATAGAGCCGAAGAAGCCGCATGCGTGGCTGTACGTGGGCTCACACAACTTCACGGCGAGTGCATGGGGGACGCTCAGCGGTAGTGGATTTAATCCGCGTACACCCAGGAAATCTCGGCTTTGATGGGCATTCCCTTCGACACTTCCGGCCAGAGCAGCCTCAATCTTGGTTCTAACCGTGCGTTCACTCGACCGAGAAACTGTGAATGCCCCGCTTCTGACTTTTCAATAGAAAAATCCCTCAGGTACACCTCCAAGCCTAGCTCGAGGCGAGTTGACACTGCAATCCTGTATACCTGCCATATTCACTCGGAGACCATAGTTGCTCTTACAGGCGTCAAATCTCGCCTCAGGTACCAATCTCGAAGGTCGACACGTAGTCACCTCTCTCAAACCTGTTCTTTGTAGAAAATACCCATCAACGCCCTTCAAGTACGTGCTCCAACTTGCTGTCAATGTACCATTTCTGACTCTAGGCGTTGTCTTCAGTACGTACTCTAGGACCAAATTCTGAGGAGGTTCAATTCTGACAGGATCGCCTTGCCCCAAAAAAACCTCCTTCGCATGGAATGAGGCCGCTGAGACTTTTGGGGCCTTCGACCTCGAAAAGATTATTGGCTAGGTTCCAGAAGCGTCATCTTATTCAGAATCCTCAAAGGGTAAATTACCTTTTATGGGTTCTGGGAAGGATGGGTGTGCTGTTTCGTCGCGTTGAACACTTAAACACTGCTTGCTGTATACTATGTCTTGCAGAATGGTACGCTCAGACCAAAAAGGTGATCTCATCAAGCCGACTCCATATCGTAACCGAAATGAAAGGTAAAATCCCATCTTATTCCCACCGGTGTTTTATTATTTCAAACCCTCCCGTTGCATGGAGCCGAACAAAGAAAACTCGTGGTGGTTCATGTACGCTTACCTCTTTCCCGAGCCACCATGAGCGACTGGGGCGAAGAACAGCTCGACGAGAACAACGATGAAAATCTAGTCACAGCACGCAACTACGAAATCCCTATTCAAACTGCAACTAGGGAGCAGTTGCTCCAGGTGACGTCTAACAGCTTCAAGTGGCTTTCAATCGTGTTGACTCGAAATATATAGATGCTGAAGGACAAGCAGACCCACTTGGGTGCCGCTTCCAAGAAAATCAAAACTCTCGAGGCCACCGCTGCAAAGGCACAGGCCAGTGTTCCAGGCAGAAAGCGCGCTGCAAAAACGAAGCCCTCTTTCAAAGGAGAGGATGTTTTAGGTTACGCGTCGCACATTATCAAGCTAGGCAAGTCATTTGGCCTGCTGCACTATCCGTGGACAGACCGCACCGTTTTTGGACCCAAGATCCCTTTTCCGCTGGCGCTTCCGGGGGAGATCTGGAAGCCCAACCCTCCGTCTCCTCTATTTGGGGACTATCTGACTGCTTCTTTGTACAAACACATACCTGTTCAATTTCACGAGCTTGTAAATGGTCTACCAGACTTTGCGGACAATGTGAGCATACCGTTTCAATCATTTTCGCTGCTGGACTAAATCACGGCCATTTGATAGTTTGTGCACCAACTAGGTGCTCAGCGCCATACTTCTCTCAACACCATCAAAAAGGAGCTGCCGACGCTTCTACTACGCAAAAAAATTCTAACCGATGTCCACGACTCCAAAAGCTGGCATGCCCTACTGCGATACAGGGATGACGCGCCCGGTACGAAATGCAACCGCTACCCCCCAATTTTATACCCCAATGGTAAAAAGAACCCTTCGCGAATTTTCCTGAACGAGGCCCTTCCGGAGGTAAGCAGATCTCAGTATACTCTCATTCCATATCTAATGAAGCCTGGAAGATGCTTCGTTGCCTACTCTATGGGCCGGCTAGCCTAGAGGACAATGCGACTCATAAACCAGCCTCCTCGACACTTGGTATGTTGTGGCAGTTGACTGAAGTGACGCCGGGCGCGATTTCCCTCACGTGTGTTTTGGTAAGATCTCAAGCTCCTCATCCGAACTTATAGTAATGTATCGCAGATTATATTTGTATGTTACTGGGCAGGCGTCAAAGGCAAGCCCGAGATCTTCGACCAAGTCGGCGCTGTCTCGAAAATTGATTTTCGAGAAATCTATATGCGATTTCGATGGGCCCTCGAGTCCAAGCCGGAGGAACCACTCACAAAACATATCCTCAAGTTCTGGAACCAAAAGGTGTTCGCGGGCATCAAGAGTGTTAAGCATGTCCAGCAAGTCGAGCATGCTGTGTTCATCGACGAGGAGGCCGAACTCGAGGAGGCGATGGGCGCCTTGGATCTTGGAGAAGGACTATCCTTTTCGTATGATGGAGACGAAGAATGGCCGAAAGGTTGTTTTCTCATTTACTGCTCCTTCTATTTACTGACGTGAATAGCTATCGCAGGTAACAACTTTGAAGTTGATGAGGACTATTACGAAGAAGAATTTGATCCCCACTCCCCACCGCGCGCTGAGCAACCGGTTCAGCCACAGCCGGCTCCCCGTACCCAACAGCGCGCCAAGCAACCTCCTCGCACTCAACCGCGGGTCGAACAGCCGGCTCCCCATACCCAACCACGCGCTGTGCAACCCGCTCGCACCCGGCCTCACGTCGAACAGCAGGCTGCACAGGCCCAGCCGGGCGTTGAACAGGCTGCCCGTGCCCAACCACGCGCTGGCGCTGTGCAACCCGTGCGCACCCAACTGCATACCGAACAGGCTCCCCACGGCCGTCCTGCTCCTGTTAATCAGCCACTTGAAGACGCAGACGAGGATTTAGAGCCTTTATCAGCCCAAATTCGCCCTGCGGGTCGCCGTGCTCGTACAGTCCGGTTCATTCCTGACAATTCCGATTACGCTTTCTCCGACACTGACCAGCCGGGGTATGTCGAGATTGGCGATGACGGTGAGGAGGAGGAGGAGGAGGAGGAATACCAGCTGGAATACCAACTTGAGGAGCCACCCCACAATCATCGCAATGCTACTCAGCAACTCGATGAGCAGGTGGAAGAAGTTGCCGTCGGTGGTCGTGGTGCTCGGTACGGAAAGCCGGCACAGACTGCTGCCCAACAAATTGTGGAAGGTGGCGTGGCAGCTCGCGGAGGTCGAGGCGGTCGCGGTCAAAGCGCACGCGGTCGTACAGTTGCTGCTACTGCTGAGCCACTGATTGCAGAAGACATTGAAGAAGGTGTCGCTGGGCCAGGAAGAGGCAGAGGCAGAGGCAGAGGCAGAGGCCGTGGTCAGGGCGTGCGCGGCCGTTCAGTTGCCACTGTCGTTGCGCCAACAGATGCAGAAGACGAAGAAGACGCACCTGCTGGGCGAAGCCGCCGAGGCCGTGGTCAGAGCACCCGTGCCGTTAGTGAACGCGGCGGTCGGGGCGGGCGTGGTCGTGGTCGTGGTACAAACATTCGGACCACACGGGGCGAGGCAGAGGTTATCCTGGAAGAAGAGCAGCCTGCCAGTCCTCCTTACCGTACACGCAACAGGGACAGCCGAAGAGTTTAGCTGCAGAACGCGGAAAAGCGACGCCAAGGAGGAATGTAGCAGAGTATTAGAGAGTCCTGTTGTTTCTTGACTAGATTGTTTTTTGAAACCATTCGCGTTGTCCCTCGTTGTCCCAGTCGAGCGGTGCGTTTTTGTAATGGGATGCCGACATTATGTAGCCCTGTTTACTTCTGCTTCTTATCCCGGGCCCGTTTCTCTGCATCCTCGATTGTTGGGTTCTCGCGTCCGTAGAGCGTCTTCAGTTGGTTTCCCCCTCAATATAGATGGAGCACCACTGTAAACGTGAATCTGAGACGGGGATTGACTTCGTGTAGTGGGCATTAAAGGTGTGCATCCGCGCCCTCTCTTCAACCCATTCCTCTTCCTCGGAGCATCTGTCCTCATCGATGCGGTCTTCTCCGCTGTTTCTGGTCTTCTTGGGTCCTTTGGAAGGCTGTTTCCTAGGCATTGGCGGATACGAAATATTTCGTGGTGTCAAAACGTGTCTTCCTTGTTCGCACATAAACTCTCGTCTTCGCGAATCGCGTGCCACAATTACTCACTGGTTGCCATTCCAGATCCTATTGAACACCAACCAAGGATATCTCGGAGGTATGTCGATGTGTGCCCTCATATTGTGCAAAAGTGCTTATTGTGATTCGTGCAATTTCCAGTCTAACTTCTTAGGTCCCTTTGCTCAATATCTTGAATCTCAAATTTCGATCTAAACCCAGTGCTTGCAGCATCTGTTAATGGTGGAAGCCACCACAACATTCAAAGACATCCCCGAACTTTTCGAGGTGTGTGTCATGTCCCCCGCCTCCAGCGCGTCGGGCTCCGGCCCCTCCTCACCGTACACCCCAGCCCGGCGAGGGCAAAAGGGAGGGCGCCGGCGCGGATGACGGGATGGGCGTGGGCATGGATTTCAGCGAGCTCGATCTCAGGGTCGGGATGGAGCTGGGGTTCGACGAGATGGTGGCGGGGTCGGGCTTCTGAGTCGCCTTAGGCTGCTCTTTCCCTTTCCTTCGTTTCACCCCGACATGGGCGGCATACCCCTATCCGCAGACGCGACACCCCCGCGCCGCGTCGCGCCCCCACCCCTGCGCCGCCCGACACGACACGACGCTGCTGGGGCTCTCGACAGTACAGCAATGGAACCTGCTGTCGCCGTCGCCGTCGCGACCCGACATGGGGAGCAGCTCCAAGATGCACGGGAACACGTTCCTCCCCAACATCCTCTCCTTTGGGAAGAAGCACAGCAACTCTGTTCTCCCACGACTTTAACTCAAACTCGTTCCCAAACAACAGCTTCTTGCGCCGCGTCCAGCACGTCTTATCCACCGCCGGCTCCGGTTCGAGCTCTGCAACGGCCGCGGCTTGCTCGACCTATTATACGACGTGTCGCAAAGATTCAAATTAACGGCTGATCTGACTCATTCCCTTACAATATTGGGAATGTTATGTCATGAAGGAACTCGGGATGAACCACGACCCCGCGACGTTGTTCCCTGTCGGCGCCGCGTGCGTGACCTTCGAGCTCCCACAGCTGCTCACTGGAATTTGTCGAGGATTCAAAAACGCAAGAGGTAGCTTGAACGAAGTTGAACGAAGTTGAACGAACCCAAGTTTCCGATTTACTATTCCATTATATTCCATCATCCGATCTATATAGGTCTTCGGGTACTACATTTGGTGGTAGTTAGGATGGGCTGAGACCCCAGCTTGCAAGCCCATTATATGAACAGACCGACCATTATATGAACAGACCGACCATTATATGAATAGACCAACCGATAAGAAGAGAACCCAGCTCATGAGACGCTTGTTTGTACGTGCTTATCTTACAAGGCTCTTACAAAGCTCTTATCACGTGGGCGTCTTATGAGACCAGGTCCAAATTTCCGACACACGTCGGGCTTAGTCAACACTGGGCACCGCGCCACTGCCACTGATGGCTCGCCGATGGTGCTAAATTCAACACTGCCACGCGACGCAGACGGAGTCAATCGATGTTGCGTCCACTCATGAGTAGCAGGGTAGAGGTCACGCAGACTTCCAAAAGTCCTATGCGAACGGCCTCGGTAGTCACTTCGAGCATTGCCCCACTCTGACCCTGAGATATTCTAGCGAAAAGTTGAGGGTTTGGCACGCCCGTAGTGGAAAGCTTGGATAGTATGGGGTCAACGTGACTTCACGTCTTGTACGGTTAGAAGACGAACCTCGATGTAATCCTTTGTTGGTGTCCATCGAAAGTTCTTCCCCCGTGCATTCATAACACGGTACCTAAGGAAAGCAAACCATCTCAGCATTGCACATAGAAATCCGGGTCACCTACGTCTTGTCTTCCGAGAGTGCAAGCATTTGCGAGGTACTACGCTTCGAAACAATATCACGTATCTCGATAATGGGATGGCTGCGCCATTCGACGAGCGCTGCACTTTCGAGCTTGTGGTTTTGAATGACAGAAAAGCCGGACGATGTGGAGTCGGTGTTGATCCTAAAGTAGGTGCGCGACTGCGGCCCAATGACGAGGGAGTTTAATATTGTTCCATCCAACGACGAAAAAACGAAGGTGAGGAAACTCGGGGCGATCGATAGTCCAGCCGGGTATGGGAGAGCACCGTATAAAGGACTCGTTCCCGAGGTTGTTCCCGAGGTTTGATTGGCGTTCGGATTATAGGAGTTGGACCAGCCACCTTGAGCATAGGGATTCATGATTGTGCTGTATATCGTCGGTGTGTTCTCTTGAGCTGGAGTATGGTATTCTGAGGCTAGGTCTTCTTAAACACAACCGGAGGTGACCGTTTTGAGAAGAATGCCAGACTGGCGGGGATTGAGGAACCGAGCGGGGGACTCGGGAAGCATTGGCGAGGCGTATTAGGATACAGGTCACTGTATTGCCTATCACTGGAGTCATCGCGATTCCAGTTGAAGTTGAGTCGACGATGAGAAGGTGATCTCGGCCAGCACAGAGAAATATTGAAGGGGCTGTTCTATTCCTGCCATAGAGTTGGTAGTTTGTTGAAGAGTTGTTTGTGCGCATGAACCGAGATCAGTGTATCAGTTTTCGCGGGCAGCTTTAGTGCCGCTGAGTCGTCAGAGCTCAGTCGGGGTTATGACGGTAAGATGCGGTGCGCGAATGCACAGCTAGCCATCCAACGGTCCATAAAGCGATACAAGGAGGAGTTTCGCGGGTTAATTCGGGTGAAATTGACCCAATAGGGAAGATTTACGCTCTGATCTCCGTGATCTCTAGTCTGTAGTTAACCACGCGCCAAATGTATGGAGGTCAACCTTATTACGTAAAGTGCGGAGTTTGAAATCAATACTCAACGCTGGCTGCCCTTTAAACACTCCAGCGCCCAAAGCTTGGAGGAAATACTGGCTATATATACCCGTAAGACAAACCTGTCTCTTCAGAATTTTTGTTCTCACTCGTCTTTGATACAAAATGAGACCGCGAGATTTGTAAGCTGCCGGGCCATCAAATTTCGGCATCGACTTCTCAGCGCCGTGGAGGTGATTATTCTGAGAACTTCAATGATATTCCAAATAAAAATTGGGCAAGGATGCTCTGGAACCTTTACTTGAACGCCCGAGAAAAAAAATGATTACCTAATAAGGTCGACCTCCGATCATTGGCACCTGCCAATCGACAGACTACAACATACGAGGTACGAGTAATTTCGGCCCTTGTGCAGTGTCTGGAATTTTGAGGGAAAATTTTTTCTATTCAAATATAGTCTGCGGGGAAGGCACTCATTGCGGGTGTTTTGCTGAGTGGTCATTACCTCTTGTTTTTGATTTTTCGTCACATGAGACCCAATACTGGTCAATGGTTCGAACCTGGCAACCTCCTTTCTTTTACTTCCTTCATAATCTTTTCTCTGTGTTGCGGTGGTTGGTGGTACATGTACAGTTTCAGCTCAGAATCTACTTGAATATAGGCTGGGCAGCCCTCTAGCATTCTGTCTAGACCACTGGAAATTTATCTGATCCATACAGTTGCATTTGTTGTTTCTTTACTGAAACAGTCTTTGCCCTTGTCTGTCTTGTGTTGAGTGCTGCACAAAATAGTGGTAGCTATCTTTGACCCTTGTCTTCATTTTTGTACACTTCTGCAATGGATACTGGCTGGTCTCAAACTGGAAGATTATTCCATTGTGAAATCCCCATAGTTCAATTTCCAAGTCTCATCACCTCTTTCAGATGAAAAGGAAGTGACCCAGAGTAATTTAGATCCCTACAGAATCAAATTTTAGGAGTATTGTGCTTCCCATATGACTGGGCTCATATTGGACCCTAATTATCAGGTAGAAAATGTTATATTCAAGTGGGAACTATCGGGTTGTATAGTCTTACCTGAGCTTAGTTGGAGGTGATTTGGGCATATCAGGCTCCAATGTACATAACTGCATGTATACCAAGGCTGATCTGGAGATCTCGGGACCACAACACACTTTGCTTTGGTTTTCTGTCATAAATAGGTCAAAAAAACACACAGCTTAGTATCTGCACCAAGTTCAGATTGGTTGACATGCAAAGTGGAGTTTTTCAAAGTTCTGAATGTCCTCTACTAGTATTCAGAGAACCCGCAAGGTAATTTCAAAAAAGCGAAATAACCACATTTAGTCCCAGAATTGGGCCGGAAAAATACTTACAATGCATGAGGCTTTAAAAAACAATGGTACACATTTACTGTAATATTTTTAGATTTATCGGACAGAAGATACACAGGGCAGACATTATTCAAGAGCCCGAACATGGATTTGATGAGTTAGTGCCTAATCGAGACTAACTTTGATGCTGGGAAGATGTGTCGGCTATTAGTCCAAATTGAGACTAAATAGTCCAAATCGGGCACTAAATTTATTCCGGACACCGCACGACGGCCGTAATTTCTGTTGTAGCGTCTGTTTATAAGAGACTACGTGATCTCCCATCATTCTTATTTTCAGGACCAAATGAGGTTACCCGAAGTTTCAGCTCCTTGTGGCCCCAGGTCCAATTACCAGGAAGTTTGAGGTTTGGAAAGTCCAGAAGCGTGAATGCGCTGGGGCCTAGAATGTCGGGGGAATATCGCGTAGAAAAGGTACTAATCTCGTTCCGCTCAGGAAGCGAGTCTGTTCGACATTCGGCGATGGCAATGTCGATGGTCGGCAATGCAAGACTAAATTCGACTCTTGCAAACAATCTGTAGCCGCCTTGCAAAATTTGAGCCAGTTTGTAGTATCCAATATTAGTCTATTGTGACGAGCTGCTGGGAGACGTTCCTGCTGCTACAATCAGTTTGCCTCGCTCCCTTATATTAATCAGGCTCAGAGGTCCAGAAGCTTCAAGAGACTGTATGCACTCCGGCGGAATTTTGTTTCGCTCTATCTTTCGATATCTAAAGATTCGGCGAGGCGGCACTGCCGCGGCAACAAACATAATGCCGAGATGTGCCGAACCTGCTAACCGACTCTTCTCCTGTCCGTCTAGTCAAATCCACGGGGAGAGAATCGGGTAGAAATCCAGGTCGGCTAGTGTCTTGCGGCCAAAGCCGTGTTCGCGTCGACAATCAAGCCCGGCTGAATCCATCAGTACTCCCGCCGTGCCGTGGGCTCGGTGGCCACTTGCTTATATTCAGATTTTTGTGCTTCCATCCTACTGTCCTCTATATCGATGCATGAAAACGATATTCCTTTTCAAGCCCCCCCCCCCCCTCCGGCCACAAATTGGACCGTGAGCAGGTAAAATAACGTACTTTCAAGGTCCAGTTCAAGCGTTTGCTCGTTTATACAAAATAGTGAACAGAAAAAAATGCTGCACTGCCGGGCACATTTACACCACCCTGAAGCGACTTATAACAGATTCTGGTCAGCTCATCTATGTAGACGCGTCGAATAACTTAAAGAGTATCATTATGTGTCTGACGAGCCGAGCCACCTCCATGACCTCGGCCATCATAGATCAATTCTACGCACCAGGGCGCCTGCGGCCTGGCTCGATTATATGATTTTATGATGGACGTCTCTCCAGAGAATTGATCCGAGCGGATCCGACGCTCTCGGAGTCTCAGAGAGAATTTGAACACAAAGCTTCGGAAAGTCCAGGTCCGCCATCAAGTCCGGCGACATTCCTTAGCCGATGATTGGAGTTTGAAAGTGGCGCTTAGCCTGCGTATGCGGGCGCCTCGTTCACCTCCATACGAACTCAGTTTAGTATCAAGGCCGAGTCTCTAGGCACAAACTCTCTGTATAAATACTTTTACATCCCTAGCGCCCGATTCAGCAGATTCAAACATAATTAATACAGAAGCATACGGCATTATAAAGTAGTCCGAGTCTTGAATGGTATAACCACCCACAGAAGCCCACAGAGCTGTCTCGGTGACCCAAACGTTCGGGCGCGATCCCGTCCAGCATGATCCGGACCACGCGACTTCGGGTAAAAGACTGGTGGACGCAAGGTGGACGGGATCGCTGCTAGAACGTCGAATTTGGTGGCCGGTACCCCCAATCCAGTCACATCCGTCTGCTCGTCCCGTCTGCCCCCTTTCCTCCCCAACTGCCGGTTCCACTCACTTTTGGACATCCTGCGATGGCTTCCCGCATTTTTTTCCCAATTTCTGCCTGTTTTCTTGCGTCTTGTGGGTTGCTCAAAACTGCGAGGCCAGTCGAGGCCAATCACACTTAATTTGAATTCTTTCCTGCCTGAAAAATGGGGACTGGGTCGCATATACAGTTTTGTTGATTACAGGTTTTTTCCAGCTTAATTGAAGTGGCCTGAGGTGTATCACTGTATGCGGCGGAATATCGAGGGTTACGTGACAAAGATTGTGACAGGATGGAGGTAACACAACCCCAGACGTTCCGATGATCCGGGCCACGCGACTTCGGGCAAATTTGCGTCCATCATTTTTTTCCCCGCAGTCGCGTGGCGCGGATCACCGGAACGTCTGGGTTACCGAGACAGCCATGCAACTTGGTGCTATAGGCTACTTTATAGGTATACCGGTCAACAGTGACTCTAACATTGCATTTTTTATAGGAAATTTGTAGAAGACGTCGACTCTGTACAACATGTAAAGTGGTGGCCGCCGGGCTGGTAGTCATTCTCTATGGAATGGAGTAGGACAAATCTTGTTCCGTAGTAGGAGGAGGAATACTTACTTACAGATGTTTCCTGCACTTTGCGACAGGCTTTTGCGACATCGGTCCGGCGATCGTTCCTGGACCTGACTTTCCGATTCCCATATGCACTCCTTTTTGCGAGGCCCAAAATAAGCCCTTTTCCAGAGTGATTAGTTTCAGTTTCATCCAACCCGAAACAATTGGTGTTTGGGACGATTTCGGCCACCTCGCGCGAAACTGTTGTTTTCAGGCAGCCTAAAACGGGATTTTTTTCGGGTTTCGGGCCGGCAAGGTCTTACTGTTTCGGTGTTAGAAAC
This sequence comes from Mycena galericulata, assembly GCA_029289565.1. Classification (NCBI taxonomy): domain Eukaryota; kingdom Fungi; phylum Basidiomycota; class Agaricomycetes; order Agaricales; family Mycenaceae; genus Mycena; species Mycena galericulata. The sequence goes on along the minus strand of JARKIA010000163.1, from coordinate 336,643 downwards.
TAATTCAAGTTGTTCAAGTCCAGAAGCTCCTGAAACTAATGTCTCAGGTGCAGTTGTAGGCTCGATTAAACCGCGCCTGATACGGGTAATCTTGGGGACCCTGAAACGGTCTCCGAAACGAACCGTATCAGTTACCTTTCAAGTTTTCAGACGCGCCATTTCAGACCAACTTACACTTTTACTCATAACGATAGTTTCGGAAACGATTTAGGGTGCCCTAATACACACACCTTTTTCCGGAGTGTTTGTTATTGATATTGCTACATATAAGCCACGGCAGTATCATACTGCTTTCGCACCCACATTGACGATTTCTTTCAAGATTGATATTTGGATTAACCGTGTGCGCCTTTCAGTCTTGTTATAACCCAAGCCCGGGATGAGCAAGGAAGAATTCAATCGCTACTAGGCTGAAGAGCATGGCTCTCTATTTACTTCGTTGGAGATCGTCAAAAGAAACATCCTCAAGTACGAGCAGGTATGTATGTAAGTAATCGCGTCCTCAATTCACGACCGATTAAACTAGTTGAAACGTTGATGCTAGGCTCATCTCAACGAAGAAATGCGCGAGTGTTTTCAAGGAGCAAGATTCAAAGCGTTCGAATGGGATGGCATGGCTATTTTTGATGCTGAGAGCTACGCGAAGATAATCGAGGCAAGTTATCTCATCAGCAGCCATGAGTGTTGCAAACCTCATGGGAATGTTGTCAGGCTTTAAAAAATGAGGATTTCCAGAAGATTGTGATGGCGGACGCGGAGACGTTTATCGACGTCCCGCAAAATCAGTTTGTTCCGCTCGATCTGATTACTCCCATAGATAAAGCTTGAGAGGCTATTGGGTTCAACTAAGGTTCAACCGTTGAACTTTCTTTCACTCGTGCTCCTGTGCTGTGAGACACGCCTTCAAAAATTGGAATCGCACAGTAAACATCCTGTGGATTGCATCTTGAAGTACGAGTTTGTGTGGCTGTAAGTCGCAAAAGCTGATGTGGCCAGAGGTCCGGTGATGGCCGTGATACAATCAGACTTTCCTTGAGGCAAATCTTCCCTCTTCATCTTCCCGTCAACAGCTTCGGCCTGTAACTTATTCATCTTCTACTTAAGTCGCCGCGCCGTACGGCCACAGAAGCGAAATAGTGGCTTCAAAGACCTTGCCGAAATGCTGCCCTTCGCGCCGCCCGCGCGCTTTTGTAGGTATCCAAAATTGGAATTGGTTGGATTTCCGATTATATAGAACTTTGTTTTGTGCCTCAGTAGCCTTGGATTTGTTCTTCACCTCATCACCCTTCATCCATACGATCTTAGTTTTGACGGACATGATCGTCATAGCAGATATGATCGTTACAGCAGCTGGGGAGACACAGTTCACTGCCTATGTTCATTGTTGAACAAGTATGTGTTGGACTCCGTCAACCATTTCGTTTGGAGCCCGGGACAGCATTACTAATATTTATATAGTCAGTTCGTAGAAGACTCTCAGTGTACAACACTCTCGTTGGGCTGGCAGTCATTCTCTATGGAATGGGTGAGGAAATATCTCGTTCCGAAGTCGTAGGACGCCTGAGGAGGAAGGATAAGACTGATTTACAGATGTTTCCTCGCACCTTGCGACTCATTTAAAAGGTCCGTTATATTAATTAGTCGTCCAGCGATCGTTCCCAAGTTCCGGGACTTTCCCACGATTCCCCAATGCACTCCCAATTACCGTCGATTCCAGCTCAGATGGTTAGGAACAAGAAGACGATTTCCAATTGAACGGGGACAAGCAGAATCTTCTCAAGCAGCAATACATAATGAAACTCCACGGGTAATAATGACTCAGAAATCAGCGAGGAATTCACTACATGTACTACAATTGAGTCAGGAAGACCGAGTGAAGATGAAACACCGAGAAACGGGGGTCTATACGTTCACATACACAATTTCGAACAAATAAGGGCGAGGCGTGCGAAGACGCGCCGGGCGCCGGCGCCGATCGGAGGCGGCGCTGGTGACGACCGTCAAATTGGGAGGCTGGTTGGTCCTAAATCTGGTCGAGTACGAATATGTTGAAACTCCCGCATTTTGTTTAACGACGAGACGATAACGCATCAGTCATTCAAATTAGCAAAATAGCATTGACTCTTGAGCACTCAACACGTGATCGTGTTTTTTTGTTTGGGTCTGTATCTCTGTTTTTCCAATTTCATTCTTTTGCCATTCTTTGTCTTTTCCTTCACTCGAGTCTTTTGCCATGGGTAATCCAGACCCTCCCCAGCTATCCGAAAGTCAATACGCGGCACATCGAAAGGAGCTCCTCGCTTTAATGAGCCAATTGCGCTCGGTCGGAGCACAAGGAGAACTGGATTTGCCCAGAATCACTGTCATCGGCAACCAGAGTGCCGGTAGTCGTGTTGCTTTCATAAATACTCAATCGCTAAACTCTCCAAAGGGAAGTCGTCGGTTGTGGAAGCTATATCTGGGGTGCGTCTTTCATCATTGCCACTCGAAAGTTTCATCGGACTCGTTACTGCAGATCAAGGTTCCACGAGATGCAGGGAACTTAGTCTACTACGACTTTTACCAAATATCTGACATCTTCCAAAGGCACTTGTACCAGATGTCCCATGGAGTGCAGACTCTCGTCCTCCACCAACTCGTGGTCATGTCGTATCTCCATCCGCCTCGAGTTTGACGATTCTGGTCGACCCCGCCAGGATGTGTCCGAGTACGAAGTGCGTCCTTCCCCAGTTGAACCGAGCCTCTCGCTGATTCTCTCAATTTAGTTCGGGAACACGATCACGAACAAGCATGAGGTCGAGGTCGCGCTGCGTCGCGCCCAACTCGCGGTGTTGAATCCAAGCGTCTCTTTCGGGGAGATATTAGAAATGAGCCCCGACGAGCTGAGACACGAAATTCCGGGCAAAGAATCCCTTCCTTTTTCTCGCAATGTCGTCTGTGTTGATCTCGAAGGTCCGTACATTGACGCCCCTCTCCGATACTTGTCTCAAGAAACCCGCAGGTCCGGATCTGACGGACTTGATGTTCCTTGATTTGCCTGGTGCGTATTTGAGCCTCGTCGCGCCGATTGTATCAATCCAATGCAGGTATCATCCAAAACGCCGAACCCGGGGTTGTACAGTTGCTGGAGGAAATGGTCGTCTCTCACATTCGGGGAAACTGCCTCATTCTGGTAGCACTGCCCATGTCAGGTACTAGAGCTGCCCATTACACCAAAAAATGCTGACCTGCATTACAGATGATATTGAGAACCAGAAGGCTCTGCGTCTAGCCCATCAGGAAGATCCGGAGGGTAGACGCACTATCGGTACATATTGAGGTTTTATTCTCATCCACTGCTGACTAGAAACTCAAGGGGTTCTGACGAAACCAGACGTGCTGTCGACGGGATCCAACGTTCGCGCTCTGTGGCTCGATGTGATCGAAGGGCGTAAGCATCCGCTACATCACGGCTACTATTGTACTCGCCAGCCCGACGACGACGAGCGAAGTAACAATATAACTCCCGCGGAAGCGCGTCGAGCCGAGAATGTTTTCTTCGCGAATACGGCGCCCTGGTCGACGTCGACCCAGACGGAGCGCTTTGGGACGGATAACCTGGTGTCGACATTGAGCACCTTACTTGTTCAGATCATCAACGACAGGTCCTGGATCCTTCCAGCTCTATTCACGAATCGCTTATCCTTGTGCGCAGACTCCCGTTCATTCGGCAAATGGCAACCGACCGCATGGAGGCCTGCCGCCGGGAGCTTGGTTCCTTGCCCGACAAGGTTGTGAGCGAGCCTGCGACACATATGTTGAACCTCATCACGGATTTCTGCACGGAAATCCGGCAGTATGTGGACGGTCAGTCTGATATGAACAATTTGATTCATGAACGCAACGCGGCGTTTGAGGCGTTCAAGCTTGCGATCAGGAAAACTTCGCCGCAGTTCATTGCCCGCATCCCGGGTCAGGCGGGCGCGGACGCCACATATCCTATACACGTTGATAGTGAACCACCCTCGAGTGCGACGAATCTCATCGCCAACCAGAAACCGGTGTTTCTCACTGATATACGACTCCACATTACCAAGTAGGCCTACCTTTCTCGCATAATATTCAATCTATTCACCATGACAGATCCATCACACGCGAACTGCCCGGGAATATTCCGTTTTCGTCGAAAAAGTCGCTCATAACCGCGTTCCAGCAAACTTGGTTCGCGTCTACGGCCGTATGCTTCGACAGCATCAAGCGGTCGATGCTGGAACAGCTCATGCGGTCCATTGATGAGAAATTCGGACGCTACGAGCTCCTGCAAACGCGTTTGAAGTGCGTATCTACTCGCAAATTATTGAACATCCATCTCATCACCTCACAGAGCGTGCATCACGGATTTGGCGAGCAAGTACTACGATTCGTGCGGCACCTTTCTCATTGCGATGCTCGAAGTCGAACAAATGCCGTTTACGATGAACGACCACTATCTGTCAACGTCGACGGAGAAATGGCTCAGCCGGTACAAGGATGAGCGTGCAGGGAAGAGAAGCAGTAGTAGCATTGCCGAGGATCCTGTTCCCAAGCGACGCAAGTTGGCCGGAAAGCTGGCATCGACGCCCGCGCCGAAATCTGCGCCAGACCCATGTAAGTTCAACCTCTTGACCTGGTGGACGGTGTTAACCTGTTCTTGCAGTCAGATTCGGCGCGCCCGCAACGCCGTCGGCGAGTGTTTTCGACCTTACCAAAACCCCGATGGGGGCTGCGCCGTCCGACCCAACCCGCTCGTTTACCACTGGACTTAATGCATTCAAACCTCAGGCGGAGGCATCACGGTCGTCGTCGAGGTCGTCGTCGCCGCCCACGAACGCGCTATCAATCACCGACCCCGAAAAACTCAACAACGTGCTAGCGCAGCTGGCGGAGCTGGGGTATCCCGGCTTAACGCCCGAAGATTTTGGGAAGCTACGCGCGGTGGACGAGTATGAGACTGAGATCGCGGTGATGTCGGAAGTGCGCGGATATTTCCAGGTGCGAGAGCTTTACTACTTGTAAGCCAGGTCCTTTAACTGGTTCTTTTTCCGTAGTGTGCATATAAGGTGCGCGTCGACGTTCTATTCTCTTGTCTTCTCTGATACCCCATACTAAATCCAGCGCGTCATCGACAACATCCCATCGTTAATCGATTCGAAGTTCATCAGGGCCATTGCGCAGAGCCTCCAGCAGGATCTGATTTCTGAGTTCGGCATGGGAGGGCCTAATGCGAACGCCGTCTGTGCCGCATTCCTCGCGGAGGACCCTAGATTGGTTGCGAAACGTGAGGACTTGATTGCGAGGAGGAGGAGGCTGGAGACCGTGCTGGTGCAGTTGCATAATTTCGGGCTCAACAGGAGCACAGGACAGGCTTGAACCTATAGATTAGATAGAATCGTCTGATACGTACAGTACTTTGAACTTGGAACCTTCAATGATGTAACCGGCAACTCAAGGATTGTCCGGTGGCTTACTGATTCAGAGGTTGAGGTCGATGTCAACAAAGCCTCCCAGTGGAGCGCCTCTCGACAATGCTAGGGCAAACGGACACGGCGAAATATCTCGACCAATGCAACGGGTCTTTGCTGGCACTGGAGGAAGTCTTGAGCGCTTACATTGTCTGGTGCGTCCATCTTTTTCGTAACTTCCCGAGAGTCGGAGGTCTGACAATTAACCAGGAAATATCTGAGGGGCGCGACATCTGAACGCGTTCTCCTCAAACTTGGATATCTGGCGAGATACCTGAAAGTAACGTACGTCGGTGCGCATAGCGCCTGACGCAGCGCTGACATCCTGCAGTGGACGCCGCCACATCTTGGATGCAGGAGCCGATGTATTCAAGGCATTGACGATGGAGGTTGCGCTGGGAGGAGGTCGCATCGGGAAACTACCAGGTGCGCTTTCACTTCCATTCACCTATACATAAATTTCAAGGGATGTTTTCGGTAGCTCGCACTGTACCCGGCAAGGCTGTATGGAATGAGATGCGCCGTGCGACCTCCAGGTCTACCTCCCTTGTCACCGATGGTATCTACGGAGGACCAGGTCCTGTGCAAGCCTTTCTATCCTCCCCCCAAAGCCAACCTTTGCATCCAAACGAGTCTCGCACACCGTGGCTCGAGCGATAGTATGTGACTGATCTGCGCTTTTCACCATGGATTCTGAAATTGGTCAGCTTTGTGGCGAGGGTCGCAGCAGGAGATATTACACCACAGGGCGTTGTGCGTGCGCCTCCGGAGTACACCGGCGAGCGCGAGCGAATCACTACCCTTCCGCTCTATGCAAGTAGAGACGATACGGTATCCAGATCCATTATGGTTGGATAGACTTCACGGTATCTTCTCTTTCGATGTATTTTTCCAGATCCCCGCCCTTGTAAGTATGTAGCAAATCCACGACACGCACGCTGCAGAACATGCTTCTCGTCGTGATTCAAAGCCAGGCGAGTCGAGTGCAAACCCCCTCCGAATCTATAGATTCGCCTATGCCAGCGTGAAGCTTCTTACAAGTCAGTGACGATCCTCATATGTATCATTTTCAATCCTCATGTCTCACAGATTGTCGCTCTCAAAATCCCCAAGTATGAGAAGGGTATAATCTGCAATACAAGTACAACCGCATTCTAGAAAGATTGGAGTGGGGAAAGGAGTGTACTACGGCATCATGCTGCTCGTTATTCATTTGAGATCCTGCATGGAGTCGTCGTCGCTCTTTTGTTGGGTAGTATGCGCATGCTTCAAGTCGTCTTTGGGGCTCGATGGATCGAACATGTCGCGGACCTGGATGCATAGAGTCGGTGAGTTCACGTTACTTGAGAAGGGATCGGACAAAGAAACTGACGTCGATGTGCTTGCTAGTCTCCGTGATGACCTGGATGTGGCCAAGCTCCATGTCGCCCTGCAGTCAGATGAATCAACCAACCCGTCCGTTGCAAGAGAAACGGAACGTACATTGGCCCGGCGCTGCCCGCGCGAGCGTCCCCCGGACAACTCATTGCTGGTCGTGTTGGTCACTCCAGTGCGGCTGCTGTGAGCCGCGCGGATACTCTTGCGCGCATTGAGCGTCCACATCATGCTAACAGCTGGATATAGGCCAAATGAGTTCCTGTTGCACCTCGACATAGCCCTGACCCACCATACAACTTGGGGAGGGCCATGTTGAAGGCGGTTGAGATGATGGCCACGCCACCCGGGTATATTTGTGAGAAGATGAGGTTGAACATGGCGCTGATTATATGCAATTGGGTCAGCGTCCGGTGAGTGTGGTTTACTACTCACCAGAGTGCAGCCGGGGCAGCTGTCTGGAAGGTCAGGCGGACTAGGGCACTAATGAGACCGACTGTCTTCGAAGAAGTTATTGTCGCGGCCCGAGGGAAATAAACACGACGGTACCTGGGGAAGCACGTCCTTCTTAGATCTGAGCAAGAAGTACGCCGTTGTCAGCGACAGAATAACGTCGCCAGCTGGGAACTATCGGTACGGTGGATGATTAATCAAACGGATTATGCTGACCGAATACGGAACTCAGATGCGCCGCGACTGAAGGAGATTTAGTTCAACATATATGTTTAAGCGAAACTGGGGAGGACTTACACCAATGTCCGATGCCAAATTGATTCGCAGTGGAGATGAAATACGTCTGCGAGGAAAAGCCGTTGAGAACGATCTCCTTGCACAGCGGAAGATTGGGCATACCGCGACGACGATGGCAAGGAAGGCAAACAAGAATATGGACGCCACTGGAGCCACGACATACCACTTCTTGGAGATCACCAAGAGGCGGTAACAGAAGTAGGATTGGACGTAGAGACCGATGAGCGCAACCTAGTCAACGAGGAGTGAGTTAACCGAACGGGAGCGCCCTTCGATGGACCGCACCATGAGAGGATTGCCGGACTGCCACCAAGTCGTGTAGTTGAGGAAGATTGCCCCTTCCAAGTCACCGAAGTACACCTGCTACCGGGTCAGAAGCGCCAAGACAATCTGAAAAACTGAATCACGATAAATTGAATCCAGATAATGGCGCTGAAATGAAAAGGTGAAAAGGAGGACTGATGGAAATAGGATGTACGTACAAGGCTTGAATGGACTTGAGCGTCGTCAGGAGGGCGAGGATCGCCACAATCACGCGGAATACCACCTTGTCGTCCGAGTACCAGGTGTAGTAGTTGACGAACTAACATTACGTATGTGAATAAGGGAGCAAACAATTTCAAGGATTTAGAAGACACACTTGGCTCGAGAGAACTCCTTGCAGAAGTATGTCGACGCATGATCCAATGAGCTGCAAATTTTGGTTCAGTTTCGTGGCGTGTGATTGGAAAAATATGGTACCCAGGGACCAAGAAGGAAGTTGGCCTCGCGTTTTTGCTCGCCGGTGAGTAACCCAGTCTGGTTCGTCGACATGACGGTTGTGAAGAAGGCTTGGAGGACGAGGAACGGACGGACGTATATTCGGAACCTTTATGTAGTGTAGCTCCTCCTATTGATATGTTAAAAAGACACCCCTCACCCGCTGTCATTTTTTTCGGCCTCCGCCCCCTTAACACTGGACCTGGGGACCTGGCTGTTATCTATCATAGGGGATAGACCAGGCAAAAATGTACCGAGGTGAAATTGTTCAAGTAGAAAGGACTTTAGGCTGAACACTTCAACAATAATCCTTAAGCTAGGTCCCGTAACGTCCGTAACGTTCAACTGCAACGAGTGACAAGTAATTTATGGTCGTCCGATCGTCGGAGGAAATATTGAGCTCAGCCCCTGACTATTTATTTCCTCAGTCATCTGAATGTGGCGTATCGCGTACTTCGGGAGTCCGAGGAAGAAGTCCCTTCAAAAGAATTCTTGATTCCTTGAAGGGACTCCTTCTTTGAACTTGGGCCCGTCATGTGACCGTGTTCAATCTGGCGCGCGACATCGCGACTCATCGTAGGTGTAGAAGGGAATGGGAGGTACGTAGGTTGTTATATTCCGGCTCAAGAATCAGCTGAACCGTAGAAAGTAAACCATTTTATTTCGTGGAAAGAGACAAACTTTGCCCGAACCCCTCCGATCAAACACTCGGAAGAAAAGTCGAGAAGTAATTTATTATATTGATACATTCGTCGAGTGGTATTAGGTCCAATTTAATTGTATATACCGAGGCCAGTGCGATTAGTACGGGTTAGTACCTCCGATATGTCTGTTATCGGGGTGAGCACCATGGGCGACGGCACGCTCCCTCCGTAAACCAGCCTCCCGCTCCAGGCGTTCAGCCTCTGCGAGCTCGGTACTTTGTACCTTGAGGCCCTGGGCTTCCCTGCACAACACAGTTAAAATTGAACATGGAAACTCTGAGAATAGACGTACTGCTCCTTCTGGAGACCTTTGGCCTTGAGAGCGTTGCTCCCAACCATAGACCCGACGGCGTGTTCGATTTTTCCGGTCATAGCTCCGCCGCCACCTGAGCGGCCTTGTTGTTGGGTGTTGATGGCGCCAGTCGGGGGGATAGCTGCGCCGCCAGCACCAGCACCGGCGCCAGCACCGGCACCTACGCCGCCAGCGCCGTACTGTTGCTGATCGGCCACTAGTCCGTCGGTGCGCATTCCAGGGTTGCCCATTCCCGTTTGCGGGGCGGCAGCGGCCTGATGATGATGTCTTCCACCACCAACCTGGAATTCGGAATCAGCCGGCTGCACGCGCCACGGATGGGTTAACAACATACATTATTGCCCATGGCGGGATTGCCCATCCCGGCCGCTCCAGTGCCCGCGGCACCTGGGCCGCCAGCACCTGGTCCGCCGGCACCTGCACCGGCACCTGCACCGACTGGGACGTCCCCAATGGCGTTATTGTAGCCAGCGCGCTCAGCGGGGTGGGGCTTCTCGAGCTAAAACGATGTGAGTGCGAGTCCTGAATGTGCCGAATGAAACGTATGTACCTTGTTGTCGTTCTTGTGGGAGGATCCGAAAAGAGGCATTATAGGATTCGTAAAGGTGTTGAAAATGTGTTTGTTAGTTGGGTGAGTTTGGTAGAGAATGAGAAAGGGAGAACACGATATTTAACCACTCAAGTGCACCACTGACGTCGTATGGAGGGCCACTAACTTTTTGAAGGATGATGAAGGAGTGACCCAGAAGTGACGTGGAATCCAGACGGAGATGTTATGCTGGAGTCGTGGAGCGCGCCGACACGGCCGGCAAACGTGCACGTGATCGCGTCTCATGATCTCCATCTTCTCACGCAACGGTTACAGTCATACCCAGCCTCACTGCATTTGCGCTAGGGTTGCGGGAAAAACTCGGCGGGGTGCAACAAACTAGGTAATATACACCCCAAATTTTCCTCGGCCTGCAACAAATGTATTTTACCGAGTAATTTACCATTTTTGGACGATCACATGATGCGATCACGTGCAATTTTCGCCCCAAAAATCCTCCGGGGCGGAGCGCGCATCCGCGCGCTTCACTTGACATCGGAATTTTACATTCACAAGCTAACTATTTGCAATGTAAAGCTCCTCGAGGCAAGCCTATCTTCCTCCCAAGTTTGACATTTTCCGTACTGTCAGACACGACACCTGAACCTCGAAAAATCTGTGGAGTGAAACCTTCAGTGTGAAATAATCTGTAAGAACAATTTCACGCACCTGAATTGCCAGTTCGTCAATAGTGGTGCAAACCCCATACAGCAGATCATCGTCCCAGGTTGCAAGCAGGATATTTGCTCCCGTGGTTCCTGTGATGTGCTCGCGAAGAACCTGTACCACAGCTTTCAATGTTGCTCCGTGGGACTTGAATAGGACAGTGCCATTGGCATTGCGCGGACTGAATGTCATCTCAAGATCATGACTGACTGTGGCCTTGACAGATTGAGTCTCAGTCTGGCTGGGATTCTGACTTGGAGTGTAGTCAATGAAGTTGTGCTTCAAAATCTCCAAAAGGTCGCTAAGTTCTTTTTCGTAGTTGGGCGTTGGGACGGACATAGTGGGATGGTGGAAATTTTTTGACCTGATTCGGAAAGTCACGATGCGATGCCTCCTCGTGATGAAAACCATGTATTTATTGTAATATGACTAGACTGTAATCAATCCTAGGGATTACCATGTCCAGAACAAGCCAAATGCATGAAACAGACACGGCAGAGGTTGCATCACGTGTGAGATGTGGTGAATGGTAAAATACGCGTCCAAATTGACCAACCAGCCATTAATAGGTAATTTACCTCCCACGTGATCGCGGTAAATTACATTGGAATTTACCACCCGGTTTTTCCCGCAACCCTAATTTGCGCGGCAGGTCCTCCTGGCGCCTCCAAGAAGAATGTTCCCCTTCTCGAGTTTCGGTGTGCCCATCGTTTTCGGGGCCGTCCTCGTAGTAGCCATGTTGGTTGGCGTCAGCTGTATGTGGGATCTGTGGTCGCGCAGACCGCCAGTTTCACTCGCCTCGGAGGTAGAAGAAAGACCGCAGCTTTGGGACCTCTTCATTGAGGATCCGGTTGGCTTAAAACCGGACGACACAAAGTGGGAAAACCTCTTGGTAAATACTTTTGGCGCGTCATGTCTTGAGGATGGCTGACTCCTTCAGCCGTTTTCGGTGACAAAATGGGCAACAACAGAACTTGAACACCGTACATTCCCAACGAAAGCCGGTGCGAACAGGCTGACGACGATGCAGCGAATTCACCGCACACGCAAAACCGGAGACGATTTCGACGACGCATATTATCATGATCTCCGCATTGCTGTTGCAATAGCCATGCCTTCAGCTCGTAACCCACCACGAAGTTCGTCTTCCACGGACAACCATGACGAAGAACACCTTACGCTTTGCATTGGACTGCATCAGGCGATGGTGGCAGGCTTACCACTGGACTTTTCGACTTGAAGACGCTTGTACTTGTACGAATGCCTTTTTTACTGGTGACTTAGCTTGGGCCTGTTCCGGATGCGTTTTAAACGGGTGAGTTATAGGCCGCTTTCTCTGTTATTGCCATATCGCTTCTCCCTGTTCTCCGACATGTGCATTGACACCCGAGCCGCGTGTACATATGGGTTCGTATTGAACTGCAAATTATGCAACATTTCTGGGCTTGAACTCTCCGACTGGTCGTATGTTGTGTATTCCTGCTCTGCCATTGCTTGCCAGCAACTTCATGGTTCTCGACCTTGTTCCTTACCACATTGAGCTTATCCTCGATGCCCGGTAGACACTAAGATACCAACGCAAGTCCAGGCTCCGCAGATATTCGGCCCAGCCACCCCCGTTGTGGAGGACCTTCCTGAACCAAGGCGCCCAAGACGCCGTTTGCATGATATCCACATCTCTGTCTCTCGACGATCTCGCCTCCTCGCATCCTGTTGCGAACGGGTTTATCGTTAGCCCGAATCCTGTCCATTTGACGGTTTAGGACTCTATACAACTAACTTGTAGCTGAGCTAAAATATTATCCTGACTCTTATCCTTGCTAGGGGTGTTTCCTTTGGACAATCACATTATCACAAACGACAGTTCGCGGAATATGAATAAATATGGCCAAGAAGCGGCGCGTCGCGTCGCGCCAAGGGAACACACTCAAGACACTGATCGTGTAGTGCCCCCGAACCCCTGAAGGACCTTTGGCTATACGAAAACTGGGCCAATATGCAGAGTTCCATTTTGCCGAATCATTGTATGTGAGGGCCGCAAGGGGACCGTCGTTTCGTCGGAAGAAATCAAGCGCCAATTCCGCTGAGCTGCGTAAAAACGCTCCGAATCGTTGGAATGATATCTCGATGGGCCGGATTCTAGGAATGAAAGATGGTGAAAAGCCACACGGAAGCCGGGCGTTCATAGATGAAGTCGAGCAGAATACTTTCAGTGAAGTTGGAGTGAGAAAATAAAACTATAGTTCTCTTTGCTTTATCTTATCGAAGAAATGCATATGCTTGGTAGAAATATTGGCGACTTTTCGGGCGGGAGCATCCGAAGTCGGGGATTTCAGTAACCGATTCAGAAGTCGGGGAAATCCCCATTTGGTCCAGGGATTCCGACTTGTCTTCTTCCTTGACCGCCGGGCACCCTAGCCATGGAACTTCCCGCTGCAGCAGTCGCAGAGTTGTCCGACGCGTCGAAGGCGACGATACTGCGACTGTCATCTCATAGCTGGGATCCACCAGATCTGTCCGTCAATTGTGTTTTCTGTCGCGGTCCGAAGAATTTACCTCGCGGGAGTTAGCTCGGCATTCCCGAAGTCTAGACTCGCGGCGGTGCTCGTTCTTCTGTACGAGGAGTTTGGGGAGCTGCGGGTGCTCTTAACGACGCGTTCCAAGGCCTTGCGGACCCATGCTGGGCAAACTGCGTTTCCCGGGGGTAGAGCCGACGAATCGGACACGGACCTGGCGCAAACAGCCGTGGGTTCTTACTAGCTTGCTTATTGACCTTCACAGACCTTTCGAACAGTATCGGGAGGCGAATGAAGAGGTTGGGCTTCCACTGGACTCGCCAGATATCTACACCCTTGCTACCTTGAAGCCCTTCATATCGCTCCACAAACTCGTCGTGACCCCCGTGGTTGCTCTGCTGACCGATCCAACAGTCATTTCGACTCTCAGGGCCGCCGAAGACGAGGTTGCGCACATCTTCAGCCACCCACTCGAAGCGATACTCGACCCCACCATCGCCCGGAAGGAAGCACTTGTCTCTGCTGGCAGCGAGGACTGGATTTACGACACGGAGCTTCATGTACGTATTCTGCTCCCCTGCGTGCCACCTCGAGAATAAATGTACAAACGCAGAGTACGACAGATTCCGTCGTAGCTATCCTCGGCGATCTCACATATCGCATGCACCGTTTTCGCAGTACGGCCTCTCCAATCAAAGGGCTGACCGCCGACGTTCTGGTGAGTGGGCAATTTATCTGTCTGTCCTTCTTCCAAACTCGTGGATAGATACACATCGCCGAGATCGCTTTTGGCAGGTCCCCGGAATACGAGAGGTGGGCAGTCGGCCAGCCTCGTGGGTTCGCTGCGTATTGTCAGCTGCTTGGGTTGCCGCAGTGAGGGCAACTTGTTCTCTTGTCGTAACATAGTTTCGGCCATTTTTAGAGCGTCCGGTATTCTATTTCACGACAGTTCATCACAGCGAGTACGACCTGGGACCAGGTATATTTTTTCTGACCCCACGACAACCTCTACTTACTCGTCCGAGATTCTGCGTATCATGAATTCTTCGCAACCCTCGAGCTCATTTTCAATTCCTTACACTCGCCAGGATTTCCAGAAAATTATCCCATCTCTCAAGGGTCGCTCGCTGTACGTCTCGAACCAGGGTGGATCTCGACTCCGGATCCGACAGAAACCTACGATGATTTTGCTACGTCCCTCATCTCGCTTTCTATGTCCGCCGCCGGACTATTCAAGATAAGAGTTTGCGCTGTTCGTCGCGCTCCGCTTATTCCAAAATATCGTGACCGCCGATTACTAGCGGAAATGAGCTGCCCATTTGTTGAATGCCAGTGTGCTGCTCCGGCATTCCTTTGAGCGGCAGTCGCGACTGACTTGACCGGTGGAAGGATCCCTGCCACGACTCAATATCCCACCCCAGTATCCAATTATCGTATGGCATGCACGGCTCGTGCTAGGATTCTATTGTACACCCACGGAACTTATCATATACCAGGGATATCCGTGGATACGTGGCCCCTGTCATACGCCGCGTAATCTCACTATTTCGAGGGCTGACTATTCTTCATCCGCAAGATGACGGTCCAAACGGAGCACATCATCGTTTTCCGTTCACTCCCGTGCGCATAGGCACTCACATTAACGTTCGCCGTCGTATTGAACCTGCGAATGCGGGGGCGCAAATCCTCTGCCTGATTTCGGTCCTCGCGTTTTGCCAGGATCTTTATGTAAGGCGGCCGCAGGCCATATGTACGCCTTCCCACATATCCCTGCGATCGTACCGGGCCCCGACTCGGAATTGATTCGGAATCACTATGTTCAATTTTCTTCCCTTTCATCAATGACACCCCCTCCTCTATCTCGCAATCTTCATAGGATACTTGACCGGGCATCACCTCCGCCGCAACTGGAGAGAGATCATTTTTGCGCAGTCGCAGTGTGGTGACTCACACAGAAGTTAGCGAGATGGCCTAGAACTCATCTATTTGAGCCCCACCGCCTCAATAAGAATCGCTGGCTCCCAAAATCAACCCAGATTAACGCCCTTCTCCCGGGACCGCGTCTTCGCAGCACTCTATCTCCACTCTAGCGTTCGAAGTTCGGACCATCCATTTTCATTTGAGGATAGGTTAGTAAATCTCTCTGCTGAAAATAACGAACGGTCCCAGTAAGTTTAAGAGAGCCGCATTTCAAGGCATGCTCCTGCTTCAGCCTTGAATCAGCAGTTTGATAATCAATCTAGTTTCCTGACAGTCTCTACATAGCCCGTTTTGTATTCAGTTCACGGCGTTTTCTGACCGCGTGTGTCGGGAAAGTTTTACTGTCCTCCATTATTGTGGATAAAGACTCAGGAGTCAGGATAATAGATTGGAGAGCTTGCGGAAGTATCAAACCTATTTGTTGAGTCTAGGCTGTAGAAACGAGAAAAGTAGCGTTGATAGACGAGACGTAATGGAAGGCATTGAGAAAAATCAACCAGACTCAACCTCTTTTACTTGCCCTTCGCGCCTTCTGTCTACTTTCTTTATTTTCTTTATTTTCTTGGTTTCTGTGTCGGACTTCGTGCAGATCGGCTTTTCTTTCAAGCAATTCTTTGACAGTTTCCATTTCCGGCTCGATCTCCGGGTGATTTGCCGAGCCCCAGGCCATTCTTGCCCGTGGCTCTCTGCTCTCTCCCTCCTCCTCAAAACCTGGCGGAACTCTGGTGCGCCTTCTGCGTTCCAAAAAAAATCCTCAGGACACAGCACGGCCCCTGGAAAGGCGATCTTGGATATCTCCACCAGTTCGCCTTCAAGTTTGGTGTCTGAGACATGCGGCCAAGAATTGGTCAGGGCAAAGGCAGGGCTCCGGATATACCATTTCCTGTACCCAGAACACCGCGAAGCTTGCTGGAGCGGGACTCTGAGGGCAGCGGCGGCTCCGACGGCATAGTGTTGCCGTTGGAGTACATTGAGGACGGACCGTACGACCTGTGAGTTGTTTTGCACGTTTTCCGGTCGACTAGGCAGGCTGGCCCGACAGGCCAAACTGGCGCATTTAGGGAGCGCAGCGTATTACGTTCATTCTACATGCCCCAGTGTGGGGGTGGCTGTGGAACGAAGCCTAATTCGCCTAGCTCGGATGACTCTCAGAGGGTTAAAACCTCTTCCTGAACGCGCCTGTGCTTTATTCTGCGGCCGGTTGGCGAAGACTGAGCTGATGTTTTGGTTTTTAGCTCCTATACCCTTCCGGTGCTAGTGGGTTCTGGATCATCCCCACAGAATTTGTCTCTCCAGGTTGACACTGGCTCATCGGACTTGGTACGTGGCTCATGCTTCCTCATGTAGACAGATCACTCAATTGTCGCAGTGGATTGCATCGTCCTCGTGTAGCTCGTCTGCATGCGGCCAAGCACCGCTTTACGACCCCTCCACTGCGGTTCCGACTAACCTCGGATTTTCCATCCAGTATCTAGTGGGAAATGTTTCGGGTCCCATTCTTTGGGATACAGTGACGATCGGCAGCTACAGTATAGATAACCAAGCTTTGGGTACGCACCCTCCTCACCCTCTGGCTGACCACCGTTAAAATTGGCACACAGCTGCCGCGGATGTAGTCACTTCTGAACCCTTGAGCTCAGAATTTTCAGGTGTCCTCGGCCTGGCGCTCCCTGCCAACTCCATCATCGCGGAGGAGATTCCGCCCCAACTTGGCGACACTCCAGACGGTGCCGTTTGGGAGTCTAATCTGTTTTCCGTAACCCCGGTCTCCTCCGCACCGTCGGCGCGCTTCCTCTCCATCGCTCTCGAGCGTCCAGGTAGCTCGACAGTGCCCTCAGTGCTCGGCATTGGGCGGCACCCCGCAACCCTGGTGCCGGATCCGTCGCTCGTCGCGTACGATGAGCTGTATGAGCCAGGCAACCTCGGGCCTTTGTATTGGAAAGCTGCGGTTCAGGGCATCACTGTCTATACGAACAGTTCCCGGATGCCAATCCAGCTGGGCCGTGGGGTTAGCGGCGTATTCCCGAGCACGGTGCTCGACACTGGCATACCTGTTATCCTCACGACGAAGGTCGTGGCGGATGCAATCTACGGTGCGATCGGTATAACGGCAGCATCGGATAATATGTGTAGGTCTTGTTTTTCAACTCGGTCTTGACATCTCTGTAACGATTTTTTCTTCCCCTGCTGGACAGATTACCTTCCCTGCACGATGCCGCTAAACATGACCGTCTCGTTAGACGACCGTGCGGAGATCGCGCTGCACCCGCTGGATCTGTCGACGCCACCACCGTCGACCTCCTCCGATCCCAACAGCTGTATCGGATTGATACAAACGTCCGCTGATGCGACGCTCAGCAAGCCGAGCGTCATCGGCGACATGATCTTCGGCGTACCTTTCCTGCGCAACGTGTATACCGTACTGGCGTACGACATACCGGACGAAAACGGCACTTTCCCTGTGCCCTCCACGAACGACACGACGATTCGGCCCCGCCTCGGGCTCATGGGTCTCACGAACCCGACCATCGCGCTCGAGGAATTCCACCGCGTCCGTGTGCTGAACCAACCGCTCGGCGACGCGGGCAATGTGACCAGTAGCCCCAGCGGGCCACGCAAACAAAGCGTTGGTATCGACGTGCTCATCGGGCTCGGCAGCTTCGTCGCGCTGTGCGTGCTGCTTTTCGGCCTACGCTGGCTGCTCGTGCGGCGCAGCCTACAGCGAGGTGCAGACGACAACCTGAGCGCGCGCGACGCTAAATCCTCGCTCGGGGGGTACCAGCTCGCGCGCCGCAACGGCGGCGGGGACCCCGACGACGGACTGCCGTCGGAGAACGAGCTGCGCACGCGGCGGTACGATGCTTACATGCAGTCACTGCATACGATCAGCACGGATCGCACGCAGATCGAGCCGATACCGGAGGATGGGTTCATCAAGGACGGTTCCGCCAAGGAGCCGCTGCAGCAGGAACCGCCGCACGAGCTGCTGCCCGTTTCGCCGCGGGACCACTCGCCGCTTGTCCCTGAGCACTCGCCCGAACGCGCCAGGCACGGCCGCGTGCTCAGCGTCAACCTCCCGCTACTCCCCGATGCGGGTGTCGAGGAGGAGAACCCGACGTCGATGGCGGGCGTGGGTACCGCGCGCCATAGTACACACCTCGGCTCCCTCCGCATGTCCGCCAGCCCAAATCTTCCCCATCGCATGTCGATGGGACTCAACCTCAGCCCCAGCCCCAGTCCTGACTCATGACCTGACACTCGGTAGGATTTCTATCTTCGCTAATTTCACACAGACCTTGTTGTATCCATACCTAATGGCATTGTGCGCCTTACGCGTCACTCGGACTCATCTTCACTACTTTATTATGACCTTCATTTGTTTTATTGGCATCGCGCACCGGACTTTTGTACCACCATCTGTAACCTGTTATGTATTGATCTATGCCCACCTATTGATTATGAATTGGATCGTTCCCTTAATAAGCCGCAAGCATAATGCTCTAATGTACAGTATATTGTTCCGTCGCTTGTTTAATTTTCTTTACTTTGTGTATCTATGCCTGCTCAATCCATGCCGTATGCCGCCTGATGAGCTCGCCGACGATGTCTTCCTCGATTTCCTTGACCTGGGTCGTGGCCGTCCCCGTGGGCGGCGGCGTCGCGATCCGGAGCCACGACTCGACAAAAGTCATGCTCTCCGCGGCATCGTCATCGCCGTGGTCGTTGGCAGGAGGCCCTTGTGGCTTCGGTGGTGGCGGGGGTGCCGCGCCCGTCGCGTCATCCGCAGCGGTCGTCACATCTCCGTTAACAGGCGCAGCCTCGGCGACCTCCGAAACCGAGGCAGCTGGCGTCCCGTCGTCTGCTGCACGGGGGTCCGCCGGCACAGACGCCTCTGTGGTGTTGGCCTCCGCTGCCGTCGCTGCGGGCGTTACTTCTGATTCTGGTACGGCTTCCGCGTCCTCCGCGCCAGGGGGCAGCGGCGGCAACGGCTTCCGTTTGCGCTCCACAAACACGACTTGCATCTTGCGCGTGTGGAGGTCGTTCCCAATGACGACCTGGTGCCCGTACCGCTCCAGGGCCGCGCGCGCCTTGGGGATGAGCAGTCGCTCGTCAGTTTCAAGCTGAAGACACGCCGATTTCAGTGTGATATAGAGAAACAGGGAAGGAGGGGCGGCACCTTGAACGACACGATGAACCCATCCCGCGTCCACTCTTCGACCATGGGCTTGAGCACCTTGGGCACCTGGTCCATCTCGATGTGCAGGCTCCCCTTCCCTGACTGGATCTTGTGCTCCGACTATGTGATAGGTATCAGATTAAGGTCCAGGACCGCACGACGGAATGAGACTGACCATCTTCTGCCGAGGCAGGAAAAAGTCTGAGACAGCGGCAGCGAGGTAGTACATCGCGCGGCGCCGGAGGACGGAGAGCTCCTGGGAGACGGCACGCAGGAGCCAGAGGTAGTCATTCACGGTGACGAACGTCACAGTGTGCAGCGTGCCCGCGGCCTGCACGCGCTTGTATTCAGTCAGCACTGTGAGGAGATCCGCGTCGGCGCGCTTGTCGGGCGTTATTCCGACAGTGCCCGGGGCGGCGCCGTCGTCCTCGACCGCGAGAAAGTCGAGGAATGGGTTGGTCGAGTGCGAGTAGTGCCGGCTGAACGGCTGCAGGCTGAATTGCCTGTGCATGAAGATGACCGCGTAGCCGGCCTTGAGGAAGTATTCTGCGGAGGTTGCGCCGCGCGTTCCTGACATTGCCTGTAAATATCGAGATACCATGGCGATACTGTGGATCCACCTACCAGCACTGAAGTTGTCGAGGAAGCGCACGCTGTAAGAGCGCAGCGTGATGAGCTCGATGTGGAACGCGCAAGGTTAACGCTCTCACACGTTGAGTTCCAATGGTACGGTCGTCCCGCCGCTCTGCGTCGAATGAGATTACCGGTCATATTATGGAATAAGACTTACAGTGACTAGGACGACATTTCGATTGAGCGCGGCATGACGAGCGACAAACTCTTGCACGCCGCCGATTTCCTGAGCGAGGGATGGTGGGGCCGGTTGGGTCGCAAAGTACGACTCGGCAGAAAAGGACGTGGATTGTTGCATCGCGAGCTGGGATACGAGTCCGTGTGTGTTGTATGCGGTTGCCGAGAGTCTCTTGTGCTATCGGGGACCGTCTAAAAGCCTCGAATTAAGCCAGGAGTGGATCGGAAACGAAATAGATTGGCAATCTCGACGCGCTCCAGGAGTTGCGGCCCAAGGCTGAGCGCGCGCTGAGAGCCTGTATATGATTCTTCCGCTCGGCGTTGTCGTGGTTAGTAAGAACTTGTTCAGTTCAGCAACAACAAATACAGGATATAAAATAAAACATGTCTCAAGTTCCAAACCAAGTGCTCATGTATGGAGAAGGAAATATAATGTTATGCGCATGCAAGTAAAAATTGCAGACAGGATAAATACAACAAACCGCAAATCACGGTCGAATTCCACCGATTCTCGCCCAGAACATATCCTCCCGCAGCCGGACAAGTTCCTTCCACGTCCGCTCCTCCCAGGTTACATCCCCGACGTATGCTTCGTGTTCTTCTCCCTCCTCCTTCTTGTCGTCGGCCAGCTCCTCGTCGAGATGGCCGTTCGCTGCGGACTTCTCCGTCCTGGCTCCCTTCGGCTCTGGGGAGGGGGATTCGACGCGCGGTATATCCACGGGTGCTTCTGTCTCTTTCCCTTCCTCTTCCTTCTCTTTTTCTTCAGCCGCGATGGGCTCTTCGACGGTAGCAACCTCAACACTCGTCTCCGTGGCAGCAACAGCCTCCCCGTCGGGCTTCGTCTCTTCAGCATGAGGCGGCACGGGAGCATCGGCCACCTTCTCTGCTGGCTCCGGCGCCGTGGCTTTCGAGGCTCCATTGACGGCAGGTGCATGTGCAGCGTTGGCGACAACGGGGGTCTCGGTGGCAGCAGTTTCCGCCGCAGGAGGAGCCGGAGCCTCAGGCGGGGGCGGCACAGGCCTCACCGCGCGCGCAGCCGCGCGTCGTGGAAGCGGTGGCGGCGCAGCCCCTGCCGTCGGAGTCACAGGAGACCCATCAGTGGGGCCGGCAGGATGCGACGCATTGATGGGCGTCCCGGGGCGCGAGTCGGGGAGCGGCACCTGGTGCGCGGAGAAGCGCTTCAGCTTCGCCCCGTCTGTCTTCAACGCATGTACTGGTGCAGGCGCGGCGAGCTCCGGATGCGGATTCGGCGACCCAGCCGCAGGCACAGCGGCGGCGGGCTCGGGATGTGGGTTGGGCAGCTCAGACGCAGTTTCGGCGGGGTGCTCATCGCGCGGTGGCGGAACCGTCGGCGCCTGACGGCGTCCCTCGCTCCGTTTCGGCAACGGCGGAGCAGGCGTAGTCGGCCTCGACGGGACGGAGAGCGCAGGGTGCATCGGCGGCGGCGTCGGCAGCCCCTTCTCATCCTTCTCCTTCTTCTCCCGCTCCTTCTCCTTGCTCCCATCGCCACTCCAGCTCGCCGCGCGTTCCCCAAGCTTGCTCGCCATGCCCCACAGCCCGCGGCGGCGCGGCGGCACCGGCGGCGGGCCCGCACCCGCACCCTCCCCTGCGGGTAGCGGCGCCGGCAGCAACGTCGGCACCTCCTCCTCCCACACGCGCTCGACGACGCCGGTGCGCACGAATGCCCACAACGTACACGTCGTGCGCAGGCGCGCAAGGCACCACCCGGACGTGCAGAGAGGGTATATCGTCGTCGAGGACGTGGTGGACTGCGTGAGCGCGTTGGAGAGGTTGCTGAGCGCGGTACTGCCTTGCGGCGGCGGGGTGGTGGAGGCGGCAGCGGCCGTGCGCGAGGAGCCGACGGAGGGAAGGAACGGGGAGGGGCTGGCGGAGCGCGTTGGGGGGTGTGTGGGCTGCGGGGGCGGGAGCGGCGACGCGATGCGGAAGATGTAGATCTGTGGGGGGTAGGGTGCCGAGTGCTCATGCAAGGCTGGCGCCATTGGGCGGGAGAGGGACCGCGGAGGGGGCGTTGGAGAGCCACCGTTTACGTTGGTGTACGAGAGCGTCTTTTTCAAGACAGAGGCGGACCACGAGTTGTTGTTTCCGCCATGGGCCATAGATGGATGCGAAGGTGGGCGCTGGTGGTGGTGGGGGAGCTCGGGAGTAGAAAAGATTGGCGTCCCGCACAGCGCACAGGATATGTTATTGTTGCTGCTGTTGAGGCCGGGTATATTGCTATTCGCGCCAGAGTTTGACGACTCTGATAGCAGAGCACTGGACGACATGGGCTCAATAGTCAGTTGGCCCGTGTGTATAGCAGCGAGGACGGAGCGCCGAGAAAGCCAGTTGAGGGAGGGCGCGAGGTCGAGTCTGACGGTAGGCTCCCTGAACAGCATAAAATTCAGAATAAGATGCAGCTGCAACGAGACGGCAGACTTACGAGTCTTCGGAAGACAGGCGCGCGAGAAATGCCATGGGGAGAAGGGTCGTCATCGCAGGCGGGGAGGTAGACGACGGATGTACGGAGCGCAAGTGGGCGACAAAGAGGAGAAATTCCTGGTACGGAAGATGTGAGCTCAACAAGCGCGTCTCCTTGACCAACGCGCTGCTGCTCCCACTCCGTCTGTCAACCCACTTGCCCTTACCCATGACAAGCTGCATCTCACGCGCCTTTCTCTCGGCTTCGTCCTTTTCACCCTGCAGCGACTGCATCTGGTGCTGCATAATTCCCACCATCTCCTCCGCACCCTTCAGCGCCGTCTCGGCCTGCTCGACTCTGCGCTCCGTCATTGCCTGAGCATACCGCGCCTCCGCGACCATCGTGTTAGCCTGCGCAAACAACGTCGCACTAAGATCATCCAGATCTTTCTCAATATCCGCCTTGGCGCTCTCCGCCTGCCCGCGCTGTGCCGCCTCGTCCGTCGCCTTCTCCATCAGCCGCGTGAGCTCCGCGGTGACATGCGATTTCTCCACCAGGAGCCCTGTGTTGAGGGCGGAGAGGTGCTGGGTGCGCTCGAGCTCGAGCTGCGAGATTTTGAGCGAAGACTGGCGCGCCTGGGCGGACGCCATGTGCAGATCGTCCTCGAGGTCCGAGACGCGATCGTACGATTTGACCAGCTTGCCATTCAGCTGCGTCACCTGCGAGAAGAGGTCCTGGATCTGCGAGCGCAGAGATGTGATGAGCATCTCTTGGGCGTCGGGATCCGAGCCGTGCTGGCGGTGCACCGGAGGGCTGGTGGGCTTTGAACCGACGATACCATTGATGATGCTTGGAGCGGGGCTGGCGGGTGCGTCAGGCACCTCCTCTGGTGTATCTGCTGCCATAGCTTCAATCTATTTGAGGTTTTCAGGAGCACGAAAACCATGTGCACTGGGACGCACCACCGAGTTATAACTTTCGTCTGCTTTGGAAAAAATATCAGAGCCACGAGCCACGCATGAGGCTTTCGAACGTGCGTACCTCTGAGAACAGAAATCGAGCTCAAGGATGGAGCACTTGAGAACAGGACGCGTCCGAGTCTTCAACTTGGAGTCACTGGACGTCTTCCTGGTCAATGGGGGATTTATGGAAACTACTGCCAGCACACATGATGAAATGAGGGTTGTGAGAAAGCTGGAGTTGCAGACCTTGAGAGCTTGAGGAGAAAGACAATCTAGTACGAAGATTTGGAGAGATTATCCACCGATTGCTAGCTTCCCAGCAGCGAATCCAGCAAGAACAACAAAAGGTGGTGGCAGTTAAAATTACGCGCAGTCAAGCCCACAAAAATCGGAGAGATTGTCAGGAAATCTGCTCCTTGTGATTGCTGGGGCCGGTGGAACACGCCAGCGGCTTGGTGAGGCCCGAAGCTATGTCGCGAGTTGGATGGCAAAAGCTGAGGTATATGTCACCACGTGACTCATGGTGTCCACATGTCGGGATCAGATGGATAGTGATGGCCGTTCTTTGCCGAATCCAGTCTTACACCCGTCTATCTCCCCTTCTCTAAATTTTAAGGTGAGAAACGCAACATTTCATAGATGAATGCTCAATTCAGGCGATTTAATTAGAAGATCAGCAGAAATAAAAAATAAAAACGCTGGTCGGCACCACACGGCCATCACTGAACAGTTGACCCCAACAGTTCCATGTTTTTCGATTCTTCTTCTTCGCGTTTCCCTGCCGTCAACATTCTACTTTAAGTTTTCTTGCTGGTACATTTTCGGATCCCAAACCACTCAAACTGTGTACAGAAAAGCCTTGATTCACCCATGTTAAATGCGACAGCAGTCGTCGTGCTAGCTCGACATCTTGACAATCACCACATCAGTACAGTGGAGAAACGTGTCAGGTCGACCGCTAGCCTTTGGGGTTTATCGTACAGCATGCAGGTACCACGCTGCTTTCATTATAAAGCCTGGGGCCGAATAGCAGGCTCTTTGACGACCTCGTCCACGACTTTTAATGAGCAACGATACCCTTGTCAATGACCGCGATGCCTGGACGATTGCGCTGGTTGGCGCGCCTGAAGTGGGAAAGACGCGATTCATCAGCCGGGTGCGTTTTCATGTGGCGTCCTGCGTCCGTCTTCGCCGCCTGATTCACCCATACCAGTTTATCCTGAACGATTTTGAAGGTGCGTGATACTTGAGCGTTTTGTGCGATGATCTCAGATAGCATTTCAAGTTCGTCGCGCCGTTTCCTGAGCTTCGGCATGCACTCATAGCGGTATAGGAACTTGAAAGCTCCACGATCAAGCAAGGATTCTCGAGAACTCTCTCAGTTGACGGCCAAAAAACCATCGTCACTCTGCTCGACATATACCGTACGCAGCGCTGGGCTTCTATGCATCCAAAATAGCCGCCAAACTTCCTCTAGACGCGATGGACGACGGGGATGCTGCAGACGCCCTACTCCGGTCAGCACTGAGTCCTTTCTTGCCTCTGAGACGCGTTACTTATGCCGTACCCAGCGATGCGGACGCCTTCATCCTCATGTACAGCACCACCTCGCCATACTCCCTCCAGGACGTCGTATCCTACACGCGCGCTGTGCGCCGTGCATACGGGCAAAATCCCCTCCTTTCGCTCGTAGCGAATCAGTGTGACCGGCCGGCACACGATCAGGAGGTGTCTCGCGCGGAGGGGGCAGCACTCGCGCGAGAGCTCGACTGCGTGTTTACGGAGGCGTCAGCCAAGACGGGGTTTGGTGTGCAAGGTGTCGTCGAGGATCTGGTGCGCGTTTTACGCGTCCGTGAGCTGCAAAGCCAGAGGAAACAGAGCGGTTCGAAACTTGGGCGCGGGGTTTGGGGCTACTTGACGCGTCGATGAGTCATTTATAATTCTTGGTGACGAAAGTGGATTCTTTCGGAGCTTAATACGTCTTAATACAGTCTCCCTGGTTTATCACCGTCTCTTACGGCGTCTTTCGAGCCTTGCGACGCCCTTTTAGCGCCCAAACAGGCCCTTCATGCTCAACCGTGGTTAATTTCGCTGAAGGACGACAGGTGGGACCGTCACCCTCGTGTTCGCGTCAGAAACACGCCTTTCCGAAGAGCTCCCGTGTCATTGGTGATAAGATTCCCTGAGAAATTCAAAGTCAGCTGGACGCGTTATCTGTCGGAAAAAATGCCATGCACAACAGGCCAGGTGTGGCCATATAAATATACGCGAATTTATTCCCACTGCACCATACTCTGCCCCTCGCTCCCCTTCCCTGCTCGCCCATGTCTGAAAAACACAAATTCCTCCCGTACGAGAAGGAAGCCTTCTGGTTCCAGCGTCGCGTTTTCCTCGAAAAAGCGGGGTATAGACTCCGCCCAAAATTTAACCCCGGCCTTTTGGGTCCCAAGCCGCGGGGACGCTATAACCTTGATGATCACACTGCCCACCATCCCGTGTGTATTAAATATTGTTCGCGCAGTTGATTATTTTCATCTCATCGTTTTTAATTATGTAGAGGAGACATATTATGGACGCTGAGCGGATTTCCGACGGACAACAGGTCATGCTGAAATGGGTGTCACGAAAGGCGCACCCGTTTGAGATTGAAATTGGCTGTTTCTTTTCGACACCATTGGCATCCCAAAATCCCAAAAACCACTGCATTCCGATTTTGGATGTGTTGCGGGATCCAATGGACGACGATAAGCAGATCATTGTAATGCCCCGTTTAATACGTTTTGACGAGCCTATTTTCGACACGGTCGGCGAAGTGATAGACTGCTGGCGTCAAATATTCGAGGTGTGTTCCGTCCTTTTGATTTCCCGATTTTCCGCCCTGAGCGAGCTATTTGAACAGGGTGTACAATATATGCACGAGAATTTTGTTGCGCATCGGTACGTGCCCTATATTCTTTCGCGACATTGCGTTGACGCCCTCGACAGTGATTTTAGCCTCCTTAATATCCTACAGGATCCAACAAAGTTGTATCCTCGTGGTTTCCATCCCGTCAATTACTGTCTTAACCCAACTAACGATGGTCTGGCGTATTCCATCACACGCACAGAGTGTTGGCCCCGCTACTACATCATCGACTTTGGACTGTCTCGCCGCTACGATCCTTCCAAGGGCCCGCCGCTAGAACGAGTAACTCCCGGAGGCGAAGGAAACCCACCCGAATATGCGAACGGAGAGTGCAATCCATTCCCAGCCGACATCTACGCCTTGGGCAATATCCTGAAACGCCATTTCATACGATCCGATCCGGTGCGTCAATTACGCTCTCCCGCTGGCATCGCGAGCTTACTTACCGGCGTCGATCGCAGAGCTATGGCGAGAACCACACGCCGTTGCAGTTTTTGAAGTCGCTGGTCGACGATATGACGCACAAAAATCCCGCCATGCGGCCGACGATTGGGGAGGTCATCCAGCGCTTTACCAAGGACTGCGAGCGCCTCAGCCAGTGGCATCTCCGCAAGCCCGGGCAGGCGATGCAGGACTGGAATGGGTGGGTTGACCAGATATTCCGGCGCCTGAAAAACACGCTGAAGCGCGTCCCTCCCCTGCCTCATACCGCGTTCGCGAACTTTGCGTTGCCCACGACGCGGGCGTTGGGTCCCCGCATGCGCTCGTTCTACACTAAAGCGCCGAAACTAGAAGAGAAGTCAAAAAAAGGATTCTGAATCGCGTCTCTTATTTTAAAGGCTGCTATGTTATTTGAACTTTTATTACAACAAAATCATTGTGTTCGTCGAATTCAACCTGGTTCACGTGATCGTGTTGTTGTTCAAGTTGAAGTTGAACTTTATGTTTTACTGAGTAAATGGAAATGGTAAGCGGCCCAAGCGACAAATCACTTTGGTTAGCTAAAAGCTTCCATCGCAGACAGGCCAAGATATCGCTCCGTCATGGTTCATGAACCTCAAGTTTTTTCTTCTGCTGCGACATACTTGGTGTGATCCGCTTCGCCTTCTTCCGCGACATCAAGCATAGCCAAAGGCTCACATTTTGTGCGAGACACTCCTCTTTGGAAGCTCTCACATTCATGAGACGGTAACGGGTTCGGGTCTCCGTTACCTTGGGCTTAAACTCCCAACGATCGTAGACCCCGCCGATCATCCGTGCTCAGAGCAGCTATTATACTCGCATTTCTATTTCTGCAGCTGATCCCTAGCGTGAACCAAAATTAAAAAGTTATTTGAGGGACGGTTCATCATCCGCAAGACGCCGTTGACTTCAGGCTCTGTTCTACCCTCCGTGTGTCAACGAACACGGGGATCTCTCGGAGTCTTTGTCGACAAGCCAACGTCCTATAGCCCGTAGATGGAACCTCCGTCTAACATATAAAAGCCGCGACCATCTTGCGTATTTCTTCAGCTGGCCTCACCCCCTCCAAACAACTTACCTGTGCTGGACACAAGTAAACTCACGAATCCACGACCTCTAACCGTTGACGACTTTCACGACACACTCCAATTACAAGCTATAATCATGGTTATGATCCACACCACCTCTGCTATGGTCTTCGCTGTGGCAGCCTTGCACGCCGCCTCGTCCTATGCTGCGGTCCTTCCCACGTCCAAGTAAGTTTGAATATTTCCGGGCTTGAACTTACTATGGAATTTATTTTGATGCGATTGTAGCTCCTCCGCGGTCAACGTGCCAGACAACAGTACGCTTCCGGACAACAACACGCTTCCGGGCCCAGGAAATACTGTCCCCGCGCCAAGCACACAGACGGATGCGCCAGACAACAGTACGCTTCCAGGCAACAGCACGCTTCCGGGGACGGGAAATCCTGCCCCCCCGCCGAGCACACAGACGGAAGCGCCGGAGAGCACACAGACGGTCGACGCCGGAGGCTGGCACAACGGCCTGCACAGCAGCCGTACGGGCGGTGCGCACCGGCCCAAGCACACTCCTGCCAACAAAACCCCCGGCTCGCACGGCAAGGCTAAGGGCAAAGGAAAATTGGGCCCGCACAAGAGCAAGAGCCACGGGGAAAAGCACAAAACCCATATGCATGAACACAACAAGAGTGCGGAGGGGAATCGGCCCAAGCCTACTGGAGCGCATCCCGGCCAGAAGGGCAAAGGCAAGGGCGCAAATGGTGCCAAGGGCAAGGGCAAAGGCAAAGGCAAGTCGCACGGACAGGCGCATTCGATAACGGACTCGGGCATGGAGGCGACACCGACCATGGACATGCCTCTAACGACCACGGATCCGAGCGACTTGTCGGCGACTCCGGCGTCGATAACCAGTGCGGCAGGCGCCGAGTCGACAAACAATTTCATCCCCGACACCCCAACGGAAACGGACACCGATGATGCCACCGACCCGGCAACACCAACGGCAAATTCTGACGGTACGGACGAGTACGGTGAGCACATGCCCTCCGGGATAGCCATGAGAAGGAACGGGTGGATTAGGTGAGTGCTGCGATGATCGCTGAGGACGGGCCAAAATAAATTTGAATGTTCCCCAGCCGCGACGCGGAATTCGACCTTGTTTGATTAGCTTGAGTGTTGGGAAGGAAGGGACGAGGAGCGGTTTGAGGCAGACGTGAGCCACGGACAGGAAGTTGTGGAGGCGGGTGTCGTGTTTCTGAATGCGCGGCTCTTGTTTATCTGTATCTTGAACAACGAATTTTATTTTGGGTTCAAGAGAACAGGCAGAGTGATTGAAGTTAGGCTGCTTGTTGGACGCATGTCATGGTGCTCCGAAGATGAAGGCGAAGACTATGAATACAATGTCCAAAATTGTATTGCTTGATACATATCTGATTCCATCGACGGAGGCCAGAGAAAAGGCCGTACAAGATATTCCGTACCACACAGAGCATCTTTTGAGAGAGCCTAGCTCCGTCGTGCGTAAAGGATGTACTGACAGTGGCTGCTTCGAGTTCAAAGCCCCCAGGGACAAATTATACGCGGCGATTTCTGTATACATACCCTCGATCTTTTTTTAATTTGGCTTGATGGAGCACCTGAGACGGGGAAGCGGGGAATCTGTGCTGGCAGAATATCTAACGAGAGCGCGCCTATTTTTGTCAATGAGCGGCCCCTCACCCCCGGTTTCGGATGTTGGCGCGCTCTTGGATTCTTGGGCCACATGTAAGCTACACGTTCGTCCGAGCCTTCGCGTTGAGCCGTACAATTAACCTGAGGCAATGCGGTTCAAACTTTAAAATCATGCAATAATGAGCATAGCATTGCCTTCAGATATTTCGTTGAAAGCCGTCTTGCTGAAGCTTTGAAGACTTGAAGCAGGAAGTTGGCGCGCGGACAGTAGTAACTCTCGGAAAGCCGCTAGAGTTCGAACCCCTCTTTCATTTGCTTTTCCGCTCGCAAGATTTAGCTGGACACGTTTTTGTTCTGAGGGCTTGTTACGCCGTCGGATGTTGGCGCCCTCCGCGCGGGGGAAGATCTCAAAGGCGGTGCGGTGCGGTGTTACATGTAGGAAGTGTTTCTGTTTGTTTACCTGCACCTTGCGCAATACCGTCATCAGTTCCCTTATAATCCAAGCTTTTTGCTCTTCTTCCCTCTGTTCTTTCCCTTTGCCCCCAGTTTCTCTTCCCTCAGTCTTTATCGCCTTAGGTTTGTCTTTCCCCCAAAAAATCGGTCAATATTGATCATCTTGGCCCGTCCTTAGAACGCGATGTGTGGAATCTTTGGCTATTGCAGTTTCTTGAAGGAGAAGGTGTGTATTCTTCGATTCCGTTGGGGCGCGTGGACGGAGGGCGGGTTGGGATCGGACGTGCCGCGGTCGCAGGACGTGGGCCCTCATTTCGTCCGTACACGTAGCGGCAAGTGGGGTTGCTGAACTGCGGGTCCTGTTCGCCGTTCCATCGATGGTTCAGCGGCCCATTTGTGGCTTCCGATGCGACGCTCAGCGTGTGGTCATAAAGAGCGGGGAATCGAACACCACGCGGCGTTATTTGCCCGCTGGCCGCGTTAACCCTGCTCGGCTTCATACCGGTAGGCTTCAGGAGTCATTTATGTGACTTCTGGCGCGACTTCGTACAAGCCATTTCTTCTTCGGCCAAGTTTTAGCGCCGTGCAAACGTGCCCACCGTGTTGTGTGACTCGCTACCACTTCCCGGCTGACGTGTATTTCAGAGCCGTCAAGAGGTCCTTGAAGTTCTCTGCGCTGGTCTTGCCCGTCAGGAGTATCGCGGCTACGACTCGGCTGGACTCGGTATCGATGGCGACAAACCAGGCGAGGTCGTCTTCTTCAAGGAAGTAGGAAAGGTCGCTGGCCTGCGCAAGAAGATTGCTGCGTCCTCCATCGATGTCAACAAAACCTTCTTGTCCCAGGTTTCAATCGCCCACACCCGCTGGGCTACCCACGGCCCTCCTTCTGAACGCAACTGCCACCCCGTTCGCTCGGACGAAAAGGCAGAATTCTGTGTCGTCCACAACGGCATCGTCACCAACAGTGCCGAGCTTCGCCTTGTCCTCCAAAAGCGCGGATACGTCTTTGAAACAGAGACCGATACTGAGGCCGTTGCCAAGCTCATCAAGTACGTTTACGACTCGCGACCGGACAAGCGGATCACTTTCACCGAGCTCGTGAAGGCGGTACTCAAGGAGCTCGAGGGCTCGTTTGCTTTCGTCTTCAAGTCGGTCCACTACCCCAACGAGGTCGTCACCGCTCGTCGCGGATCTCCCCTCTTGATTGGTGTCAAGACCGACAAGAAGCTGAAGGTCGACTTTGTAGACGTCGAGTTTGCTGGCCAGGACAATGATGCCAAGGTCGATTCTTGTACGTTAAAATTAATTTCTGGTTGAACGGCAAGCGCTTAACCTTTTGGTTGCAGTGCAGCCGCAATCCCCGAGCGGTATGCTCGCACCCCCAAGCGCCAACCCCAAAGTCCTGCGTACTCAATCGCGGGCCTTCATGTCTGAGGACGGGCTACCCCAGCCGATCGAATTTTACATCGCGTCCGACGCGGCGGCCGTCGTGGAGCACACCAAGCGCGTGCTATACCTCGAGGATGACGACATCGCACACATCGCGGAGGGCGAGCTGCACATCCACCGCCTGCGCCGCAAGGACGATGGCGACCAGACCCCAGGCCAGATCGCGGCCACTCGCAGCATCGAGACGCTCGAGCTCGAGATCGCAGCCATCATGAAGGGCAAGTTCGACACGTTCATGCAGAAGGAGATCTACGAGCAGCCGGAGTCGGTCGTCAACACCATGCGTGGTCGCGTCAACTTTGACTCGAACAAGATTACGCTCGGTGGACTGCGGGCGTACCTCCCCATCATGCGCCGCTGCCGGCGAATCGTGTTTATCGCGTGCGGGACGAGCTACCACTCCTGCCTGGCGACGCGCGCCATCTTTGAAGAGCTGACGGAGATTCCCGTCAGCGTAGAGCTTGCGAGCGACTTCTTGGACCGCAAGACACCCATCTTCAGGGACGACGTGTGCGTGTTCCTAAGCCAGAGCGGAGAGACCGCGGACACCATCTTGGCGCTGCGGTACTGCCTTGAGCGCGGGGCGCTATGCGTGGGTGTCGTCAACACCGTCGGCTCCACGCTCTCCCGCGAGACCCACTGTGGTGTGCACATCAACGCCGGCCCCGAAGTCGGTGTCGCGTCGACCAAGGTGCGCGCCTTGTTTTGCGGGACTGCGCCTCCATACTGATTTGCGCACAGGCCTACACGTCACAATACATCGCTCTGTTGCTCATGGCGCTGCAGCTGTCTGAGGACCGCATCTCGTTCTCTGAGCGCCGGAACCAGATCATCGCCGGGCTCCACGCGATGCCGGGGATGATCAAGAAGGTCCTCGACCAGGACAGCTCCCTCCAGCAGCTCGCCACCACCATCAAAGACAACAAGAGTCTTTTGCTCATGGGTAGAGGATACCAGTACGTGTTGTGCCGCTAAGCCAACCTCCCTTCTCATTCGTGTTGTAGATACGCCACCTGCCTCGAGGGCGCTCTCAAGATCAAGGAAATCAGCTACATGCACTCCGAGGGTATGTTCCTCCCGCACTCCAATCGTCCCTAGCTGATTGCACCGTCCGCCGCAGGCATCCTTGCCGGCGAGCTCAAGCACGGCCCGCTCGCGCTGATCGACGAGAACATGCCGGTGATCATTATCATGACGCAGGACTCGCTGTACCCCAAGGTTCAGTCCGCGTTCGCGCAGATTACGGCGCGCAAGGCACAGCCCATCGTGCTGTGCAATGAGGGCGACGAAGGGATCCCCGCGGGCGCCAAGACGATCCGTGTCCCCAAGACCATCGACTGCCTCCAGGGCCTGCTCAACATCATCCCGCTGCAGCTGCTGAGCTACCACCTTGCGGTGAAGAACGGGTGTGATGTCGACTTCCCCCGCAACTTGTAAGTGTTTCCATGAGCTTTTTATCTAGCGTTGGCTGACTCGGGCTCGTTTTAGGGCCAAATCCGTCACTGTCGAGTAGAGGATCATGCATGGTGACCATAAATGAGTTTTTTCGATATCGCGATTCGCTCTTTTCTTCCCCTCGTTACATACTCGCTGGCGCTGACGCCGATACGGACCTGAAAATTAGTGTACTTCTACCTTACGGACTGTGTGCATACGTATCGACTGCTGCGTGTGCGGATTAGCCTCCATATTATTGAATGGACAGCTCTTTGCGAGCTTAGATTCTGTGATTCATGCGACGGGACTAAAGGAGCTGATCGGAGTCTGAACGGGCTTTGTATTACATAGCAGGGCAACGACCATGGTTTACCTTCCTGCAGAACTATTCGACGCGATTGTGGGCGAAGTTCACGACCAACCAACGCTCAGGTCGTGCGCGCTGGCCGCAACGAGCTTTCTTTCGCCCAGTCAGCGCAATATATTTCGGTCGCTACGCCTTTGTCGAAAATCCAGCGCTCCGCCTGGGTACAGGAGTTTGAAAGATGCAGCTGCCTTGTTCACAGCATCTCCCCATCTTGGCACATATGTCCGTGACTTGACCATTGAGCTCCCCGACTCGCCTCCCAAGCTCGCTGCGTGGAATGTGATACTTCGTTCAGCGCAAAATGTTGAGCGGCTGGTTGTTTCGGGGAGGTCCACGTTTGGATCCGGAGAGGCTGCGTCTCTTCAGACTCTTCTTGATTACCTCGCTCTTCCCTCTCTCGGTCGGCTTCACCTGATGAATATGCGGGTCATTCCTTCGGCTTTGATCTTGGCGGCCACCTCGATCCCCGTCGTCTCGTTCTATCGTGTCACTGTTATAGAGCCCCCGGAAGACCCTCAACTTCAGGACTCGACATCCGCGGCGCGACTGCGGCACCTAATCCTCACCGACTCTGGTGCAGCAGTCGTTCCCACATACGAACTCCTACTGCACCCGAGAGACCCGCCGTACACGAGTTATATCGAGCGCTTGGAGATACGCTTGGACGCGTATAGTCGTGGATATGACCAGAGATTGCTCACGGCTTGCGCTGCGACGCTGAAATATCTCGTGATTGATCCTGGGGGTGCATAATTTTTCTCGCTACGATAATTCATCGAATCTCACTGACATCCCATCTACTCAGCCCTTGTCGATCCAATAAACATACCCCATCTCCCGCTGGTGCGGGAGCTGGAGATAAAGGTCTTCGTCGACTCCGTCAGGCGGCTTCCGGCCCTCTTCCCGTCAACGTTCGGGCAAATTGCGTCCTCACTGCCGCTCGTGGAAAGCATAACCCTTACTTTCCTCGTCGAGCCGCTGTTCCCTGAAATCGCATGGGAAGACGCG
The DNA here is from genome assembly GCA_029289565.1 of Mycena galericulata. NCBI lineage: Eukaryota > Fungi > Basidiomycota > Agaricomycetes > Agaricales > Mycenaceae > Mycena > Mycena galericulata. Next base: position 302,370 of record JARKIA010000163.1, on the reverse strand, counting down.
GGGCCCTTCCCCATCGTAGGACCCTCGTTCATGAACCGCACGGAACTTCTCAACCTACGCCACGTCCACTGTAAGCTCCTCCGCCGCAGTGTGTTTGGTGACATGGAGGAGCTATTTACTCGGTTTGTCGCGGCTATGGAGGCGAGGATGCCGGGTCTTCTAGGCACGGGCATCCTGGCTTGTACTCTTGCTGATCCACAGCTCACATATACAGCGCGACTTCCGTAGGGGAAACAAAATTCCCGAATATGTCATATTTATTATCCTCCGGTTCCGAGATTTGTCTCTCGATGACTGTGCATTCCCCTGCAATCCGTGCGATGCTCTATCAGTTTCCTTTGCACCAAAATGCATATTTCAAGTCACGAATTCATACAATGGAAATTTATTCTGCCGCGTTCAAAGTTTGGTAGCAAACTCGGCCCACAGTTGCCCGGCTTTTTGTCTCGTACGGTTTTCGGATGCGATTTAGAAACGCCGATGGATAAACAAGCTCTGTGAACTACAGGCTCCTGAGAATCGCTGCAAGGTGAAGTTCTGGGCGGAACCGTGAAGTGCTGAACAGAAGAACGATCTCTATAGTATTACACTCGCTTTATTGTGGAGAAATTATTTTTCCCTAACTGTGTCCTACTATATAATAATCGGGTCAAGCAAACGCAATACTCCCGCTTCTCCGCATCCTTTCCCAATCTTTCGTTTGTCCATCTAGATAATCTCTTCCCCCTCCATGAAGAACGCAACGGGCGGGGTGTCTGGACCGAATGTCTGCGGAACCTGGAACTCGTACACCTGCGAAAACTGAGATCCAGGAAGGGAGAATAGCACAGATAGATCACCATTTCTCAGGGTGAGGCGAGCGCCCGCTCTGGGGGATTTGCGCTTAATCAATGTTGAGACGGTCTCTTCGAGGTTTTTCGTGTCTAATCTCGTATCGACGTTAAGCCCGTAGGCAAGGATAAGTTGAAACGAGAGAACATGGTGGTATAGACAGAAAGCCCCTTCCGCACCTCCAGTTTTTATATCGATTGCAAGCTTGATCTTCAATTCCACACTGCTTTGGATTTGTCTACACATTCTTGGAGGTGGGTAGGCAGTGTTATTTCACGAGGGTGGGGGGGTAGATAAAGACACAGAAACCCTGATGGCCGCGGATGATGTGTCCTTCAGGTTACGTCGGAAACTTCAACCTGAAAAAAATCGCGAGAACGTTCAGATAATTCGACCCGGACGTCGGACTACGTCACCTGAAAATGTATCTTTGGTAGCAAGGAGCAAGGAGAGATGAGACACTTCTCAATGACTGATGGCGGCAAAGGATATTATACCGCTACGTCAACCAGGTAAGAGGTTGTTTCACGCTCGTGCATATGCAACCCGGCGCCGGAATCGTGCCCCGCTTCTCGTCTACCTTGGGCAGAGGGTCGACCATTTCCTTTGCAGACTACTAGTACCCTTGCAAAATTGAGAATATGTGCTCATCGGAATATACTTCATCGCGCTCAGACGCAACCCGGCGAATAGATTCTAGGAGCTTCTGCCGAGCGAGGAGACGATGGATCTGATGTGCATTCAGCTTGTGTGGTCGCCGCGAAGTGGGTAGGCGGTGGTTTCACTGTAACAGAGCCGTGGATCCTGCCGATTCTTTTCCCGCCAGTTGAAGCTGGCCCAAGATAGTCGCAGGCATGATGTAGTCAGCTTCCTGTCCTGTCCTGATAACCAGAGCGCACTCTAACGGAACGGTTAAGTACACATCGAAATTACAACCGGATCGGCACAGAGTCATATACATGAGGCGCGGAATTTTAGATGTCTGGAAGGTGGAATGCATTAGGGACGATTTTTGCTTGAAGGTTTAAAAGACGTACATTTCGAACAACTACGATAATCTTGTCGGCAGGTCCAAGCCTTCCACCGTCACCTCTTGCAGTCCAATCATACAATACGGAAGGGACTCAGTTTCGTCCATGGAGGACGAGTTGCGCGAGGGGTGGGGAGCTGAAGGCATTGCTATTGCAACAGCAATACGGAGATGATGGTAATATGGGCCTTCAGATTCGACTCCGGTTTTTCGAGTGTGTCGTGATCGTTGTCGCGTTGCATTGTTCACCCCAGCTTTTTCTGGTACCGCACTTCGTTCTGTCGTTGCCCATCGCGTCACTGAAAATGGCTGCCAAGGATCATCCTCAGTATTCTTTCCATGCAAGCCATGTGCGAAACAAGACTCACCAAAAAGTTTTCCCATCTAGTTTCGTCAATTTTGGAGCCGACTGGATCCTCAATAAAGAGGTCCCATAACTGCGGCCTTTCAGGCTCCTGCGAGTCGGGGTAGGGTGAAGACATCCGGCGTTCGTTGCCCCGCAATCTATGCCAGAAACAGCAGCCGCCGATCCATATTGTCGAGGCTGCAAAGATAAAACCTGCAACAACGACGGGCACACCGAACCTCGAAAAGGAGAACATTATAAGATGCTACAGCGGGCGGTGGGTATTCCACAGTCGTACGAGTCGTGCGTGCGGTCCGCGGCCAAGCAGCATGAATTGCAAGCGGCGGGACATGAGAGCGAATCAATAATCAATTGATCACGGTGATTGCCAGCACCATCAACGCCGTCGATGTTCGTTTTTTTTTTGCCATTTGACGCGGTAAAACTTGGGACGGACGAGGTGTCCCACTAAACGGAATTTCAGGTGACGCTGTCGATTTTTCAACGGGAAGGTTGAGCGAAAAGTATGTAAACCAATTTCGAGAAACTTTGGTGACGGAATGGAATGGGCCTCCAATAATAAATTCCCGGGTCTGCTGGGGCAGTTAGACGCGAGGTTCCGCCTACGATCCCACCCTCCCGAATTGGCGTATTATTTCCCAGTCCTTCGCTCCTCGAACCTGGCCCATCCAAATCGTGTCATCGTCCTCCATCGAAACCAAACCGCTCCCGCGAATCGGAATGTTCTTCCCTGATGACATGAACGGTAAAAGGAACACTACACGCGCCTTTTGCCCTCCGCCCAGTACGCATGCTCCTGAAAAATCCAGCTCCGCAAATCGGGCTGCGCGCCAGTTGTTCTGCATTTCATACTCCCCGCTCGAGGGGCAGGGAAAGAGCACCTTGAGGGGATTCCCGCAACGCCAACGCAGGTCTGCTTGAATGCCGGCGATATCCGTGTTGTAAGTCGTGATGCCTCGACGGATGCGTAGGGCTATACTACCGAGGGACTCCTTTCGGAAGACGTTGGCGGGGACCGGGGGCAAAGCAATCATCGATATGGCATTGTTGATGTATGGTGTGGCGAGGGTGGACGTGCCGGGGAAGACAGGCTTACCCCGGAGGTTTACGGGGAGGTGGATATGAATCGGGGTCGTGTCGTTGCGATGACCCAAAGCAGTCTAGGATAAAATGCTCGATAAGGAAAGCGACAGATTGAATTGGACCAAGCCAAACCTTGAGCCACCAGGCCATGAGTACGTCTGAGCTTCCCACCCACTCGGTGGACCCTTGGCTCTTCAAATTATCCAGGATTTCGCGCTTTCTGTCGTCCAAAAAGACTTTTGGTACACGAACGAGGTAACCAACCTCCTTCGGGTCCCGTAGAAGCCGCAGCAAAAACCGTACAATGAACAGGATCTGGGAAAATAGTCCGAGATCGAACCAGCCACGTTGGTGTGTCACAGTCGTCGGTCCTGCAAAGCTCTCAAATGGTGCTGCATCCCAATCCATGCCCTGGATCGTGTCGATGTCATCGCCATTGATCAAACGTGTCCACGCTTGTAGCAGGGTCGCCGTGCCAAGCGCGTCAAAGCCAATATGCGAGGACGTGACCCCAATGAAGGTGAGATCATCAAAGACAGAGACGTGAACATGAAGCAATGGGATGTTGGGGGCGAGAAACGCGTCAAGAGATGTCGGACATGAGCTACTCCTCAGATAGTCTTCCACTGCCGGGAAGGGAGAGAAGGATGGCTGAGAAGCCGAGAAGCGTGAAGCATCCGGCGGGATCTGCGGACGAGCGGGAGACCGGTACGGTTCAGGATGGTCCTCCACAGTAAATGCAACGGGCGGAGTTTCTGGGCTGAACGTCTGCGGGACCTGAAATTCATTCACCTGCGCAAGTTCAAGGGCAGGAAGGCCAATTTAAATGTTGCAACGCACTCCGTTTCTCAGCGCAATCCGGGCACCGGCTCTGGGGAATTTGCGTTCAACCAGCATTGAGAGGGACTCCTCCAGTTTTTTAGCGTCTAATCGGGCGTCAATTACAAGGCCAGTGGTGAGGACCATGTCACGAGATGAGAGGTCCAGGCCTGTGCAGGGAATAATACGCATGCCGGCTGGTGGGGGCGTCGGCGCCCGTGTCGAGAACAAGGCGAAGAAACGGGAGAACATGGTGGTTACACGCAAACAGTGCCTTACGGATCTTCGCCGTTTTGATATTCAATCTGCTGGGCCGTGTTGATGCTATAGCAGGTACAAAATTACAATTCGGAACTGACTTCAGGAGTCGTAGCGTTGACAGACACAAAGCGTCCCTACAACACGCCCCGAAATTCGAACAATTAGGCTCGACTTAGACTTGGACGTCGTTCCTGACTCCCAAAATCCCCGAGTCGGCCAGTTCAACGGAAGATAGAGATCAAGAGACGATGCTTGATAAAGACGGTGCTTGACCGCCCGATTGTACAGGGAGTCTGAGCAGATGTTGAGGAGAGACCTTTGGTGTCCGAATTCGGTCAAGGAACAAACAAGGCACGCTCGCAACCACTTTTTATGGTCTTGCTCTGTCGAGCCTTTGCTCTGCCAGGGTCCTCTTTGTGGTCCACTAAACGACATTTCCGTGCCACATGTCTAAGGAATCGCTTCAAAATCCTCTTCCTGGGCCGTGACGAATTTTCCTGCGATGTTTTCCGAGAATTGTATGGTTCGCAAGGTTGGCGTCCACATTTCAAAGGAAAACGCGTAATTCACGTCCAGATAGATGTTTGGGAAAGCTTACATGTAGCGACTAACCCGGACACCCGCTTGGGCCACTGTGAGTAACCCACCAGACACTTTTGGTCTCTCACTTTTTTCGACCTTCAGCACCTCTCCGGCCTCTGGCGCAGTCCTTGAACGTACCTGTTGACTTTATACCGCCCGAGAAGCCAGATTTTAAGCACTGGGAGCCACCACCACCCTTCTCTGTGGCCGGTCCAAACCATCTCTTGATAACGGCCTCTTTCGGGCGCATCCTTACACCGGCGCAACTAGATCTGTTTCCCCCAGCAGGGCGCCTCAACGTGCATGGTTCCGTTCTTCCGGCATACCGTGGCCCTGCTCCCATTCAGCATGCCATCCTGAATAACGCGAAAGCGACTGGTGTCTCAATAGTGCGGATGCTTAAACGTGGAATTGACAAAGGCCCTGTATGGGCTGCGACCGAGATAGTGTGCTCCCCTTCACAGCTTGTCCCCGATCGTCCCATGCTTATTCTCCATCGCAGCCCGTGAGTCGCGACGCGACCTTCACGTCCCTGCGCACCGACCTCGCAGCGCACGGCGGCCACCTGCTCGTCACCGTCCTCCGGGATATGCTAGCCGGAACGGTGAGGCAACACCTTCTGCGTTCTGCTCCTCCTGTTCACATTTCGTTTCTCCCAGGCGCGGTCCACCCCACAACCGCCCTTGTCGCCGACGCCCCATGCGCGTAGCATCACCGCCGCCGACGCGGTGCTCGACTTTACGGTGATGACCGCGGGGGACATCGTGACGCGCCACCGCGCCATCGGGCATCAGGTACGCTTTCCGTTTCTGCCTGCCTCCCCCACAACTGACGCCCTGCGCGCAGCGTGCGCTGACGACGTGGATGGCATCTGGCATCCGGCTGCACCTCTACGACCCCGCCATCGCCCCCGCGGACACAGTCCCTCCGGCGCTGTCAGACGTGCCCGGCGCACTGGTGTACTACAAGCGTGCGCGCACGCTCGTGGTGCGATGTGCAAGGGGCACGGCGCTGGCGGTCCCACGCGTGAAGAAGGAGCACCGGAGCACGCTCGAGGCCCGCGAGTTTTGGAACGGTGTCGTCCCGAACCCGACGCTCCTTATGCACGGCGAGCTACGGCTGGTGCGCCTCGGCGGGGCAGAGACGACGGTTCCAGAGTAATATATTCATCGGACCGACGCCTAGTTTGAGCTCTGCCCCCAATTCCATTGAAGCCGTTTCCCTTCGCTAGCGTACGTTTTTGAAGAACTAGATTGAACCGTTATCGAGACCAAGTGGTACGGCAAAGCGCCGTCAAACCTTCCGATTTCTTCTCGGCCCCGTTAGGTAGGTATAGGTATATTCGGCTAGTCGGAGAATAATAAGCTCAATTCGCGCCATCAACAAGAGCGCGCCGGTGCCACTGGAATTATTGCAAGTTCCTGGTACCGTCGTAGGAACCAGGTCTCAAACACGAATGGGATCAGTGTACCCGGTTGATCCGATGCAAAAATAAATAATTCTGGCGTGTAAATTGCCCTTGGCATCCGTCTTGATCCGATAAATAAATAAATAATTATTAGACAATAAATCCCTTTCATTGTCGAGAGTGAATAGATCCTGGCACTGCGGTGGCCGATGGATTTTTGGGACAAAAGCATGTGGTCCAAACATGACTTCCCGTTTGGGTAAATTTTCCTCGCCGCCCCAAAGATCCAGAAAAAACAATACATCATTGGACATATGTTGTGCATCAAAAACAGAGTCTATTTTTCCATCCCAAACTCCCACGAAAAACACACCATGTTCAGTTTCCTTTTAGCTAAGGAACAGACTCCTTTTCGAGCACCAAACAGATGTTTTTACATAGTACTCCCTCTGTTTGGGACACAATACTATGCTGCTCAAGTTGGTGCTTTATTCACCCCAACTTTATTTCCCATGTTGGGTATAAACTTTTTCTCTGAGCAGTCAAAATATATATATTTGTGTTCAAAAAAAAAAAAAAACTACTGTTCAACATTTTATTTTCCTTTAAACCATGTCCCACTATTTATTTTTGTGCCATTTGTGAAAATATATTTCGGGATGTCGTACTTCGGGGGTCGGTCCGACAAGCACGTGATACTCGGAGAGCGGCGCCCGATGACCAAGGCATGTTTGACATTGTGCATGAGGTGTTCGGCGACGTTGTATGCGATGAGGAAGAACAAGATGTTTGGCATTGTAATGCATGGTCATGTCTGCTCATGTTACATCTCCGCGCTTGATCGACGCCGGTCTGTGACTAAGCATCTCCCTATTAATTCAATTCAGATTCAATTAAAGTGCACGCGGGCCCCTGAGGGCCCATATAGCACTATCCATAGTACATGTATGTAGTCTAGTGGGCCTGGAATGATATACTGGTTGGGACAAGGTTGGGAGGGTAAATACGGCAGGTTGGCACGGAGTGTGGACGACGGGGTTCAATCATTGGCAGGAGATCTCCGAGATGGCAGGCGTTTCAGCGGTCACTGGCTGCCGCGATGCCGTTCCTAAAGGAGGATTGCCTATAAAGGAACAAGCACGGAGATGTAACATGAGCAAACATGACTATGCATTACAATGCCAAACATCATGTTCTTCGTCATCGCGTACAACGTCGTCGAACACCACATGCACAACGTCAAGCACACCTTGGTCATCGGGCGCCGCTCTCCGAGCATGGGGCGCTTGTCGGACCGACCCCCGAAGTACAACATCCCGAAATATATTTTCACAAATGGCACAAAAATAAATAGTGGGACGTGGTTCAAAGGAAAATAAAATGTTGAACAGTAGTTTTTTTTTTTTTTTTGAACACAAATATATATATATTGACTGCTCAGAGAAAAAGTTTATACCCAACATGGGAAATAAAGTTGGGGTGAATAAAGCACCAACTTGAGCAGCATACAATACAACATATTTCTGCTGCTAGAAAAGCGACAGAAAATGGGGTATTTTTCTCGAGCGTTTGCAATGTAAACACTGGATGAAAATTTCGAGTTTTTCACTGAAAAAATTGATGAAAAATGTTCATTATTTTTCACACCTTTTTTCACTGAAAAATTGATGAAAATTTCAAATAGTTTTTCAGTACTTTTGAGACTGAGAATCCAGGAGAAAAATTTGAAATAAAATTCATGAATTTTTCAGCAAGAGTCATACCAATAAAACATACATTTTCATGTGAAAATGTTAGTGAAAAATTCAAAACATTTTTCACCAAAATTTTCACTTGCAAAAGGATTTTTCATGCTTTTTATAAATTTTGGTGAAAAATGTTTTGAATTTTTCACTAACATTTTCACATGAAAATGTGTATGTTTTATTGGTATGACTCTTGCTGAAAAATTCATGAATTTTATATCAAATTTTTCTCCTCGATTCTCAGTCTCAAAAGTACTGAAAAACTATTTGAAATTTTCATCAATTTTTCAGTGAAAAAAGGTGTGAAAAATAATGAACATTTTTCATCAATGTTTTCAGTGAAAAACCCGAAATTTTCATCCAGTGAAAGGGGGATTGAATTTGGGTTTTATTTGTGAATCAAAAATGTATCCGAGAAAGTGGATTTTTAGTATTATCTTTCGGACAACCATGAAAATACAGGCAAATGGGAAGACATGTTTGGATCTAGTGTTTTGTTCCCAAAAAGTCATCGGCCACCGCAGTGTGGGCTCAATGTGAGCTGGTCGACGCGTGAGCGTCGACCGAGCGAACCTTGAGCCGTGTGTAATGCTTTTGTAGAGATTTATGTATGCACCATTCCTTCGGGAATCCTTCCTTCTTCCTTCCTCAAATTCTGGAAGTCTCAAGTCTGAGGGCTCAATTTACTTACTTCAGGTTGTTTGGCTCTTCAAGCCACTGTTATATCCCGAGCCAAAAGGGGAAAGAGAGACCTCCGGGATCTCCGGATGTGGACACAAGTCCGGAGCATCCGGAAGAAGACCGGAGGTTCTCCTGTCGGCTGTTCTCGCAACACCACAGCTCGGAAGGGTGAGCGAACTGTCTGACTATCGAGCCGAGACTAGACGGAGGAGAAATGGGAATAGAAGACTCCAGAGGCAACCACGTGACCCCGGACGGAGCCGGACAGGTACCGGAAGGGGTGCAGAGTGATTCGGCAGATGCCGGAAGCAACCGGAGGAAAGCTGGTGGAAGCGGACAGGCTCCGTTGGAGCCCAACACAATGTAACAGACTTTGCGGAAGCGGTACACGTCCCGGATGGGACCCAAGTGACCGGAAGCGGTCCGGAAGGAGTGCGTGGGAACCGGGGCTGATCTATGACAGTGCGGGAGACTCGGAGGATGCCCGGAAGGGAGCCGGAGAGGCACCAGATGAAGTGGAAGGGATTCGGCCGGAAAGGGCTTCAGCCGGGAACCGGACGACTGGAGTGATAAATAACAAAGACAAACAAGATCCGGAGGTGTCGAGAAGACACCGGGATGAGGATGGGATTAAAGGAAGACTCAGTCCATGAAGGAAGCCATGGAATAACATTAATTTTCCAGATAGAGTACAGAATGTAATCTACTGGGATTATATAGATAAGTCCTCTATTGTAATACCCAAAATGGATAAGTCAGAAGACTCGGGGACGTAACAATAAGTAGTGTACCAAAAAGGAAATGCATGGGAAAGATTAGTAAGAGACAATAAGGAAGAAGACGGATAAAAGGGAAACACGTAGTAATGTAATATGACGCAAACCCGCTTGACAACGGACACATGGACAACTGTGGGAAACATCCAGAGGGCTGGAGGTCCGATCGGAACCGGAGGTGCAGCCACGGAGATGACGTGAGAGGATGGAAGGTGGTGAAGTGTTCGAACAGATGGCCACTGCAGGAAAGAGCCGGAGGATATAATATGATCCAAACCTGCATGCAGCGAACACATAGACAACCGTGGGAAGGTTCGGAGGGCCGGAGGTCGGGACCGGACCGGAGGCCCGAGAACATGTCAGGAGTGTCGGGGAGTGGTGGAATTGCTGACAGGAAGCCTGCATGAAAAGGCGGAAGGAAGCGAACCAAATGGCAGAGTGCTCCAGCGCGGGAAATAGCTGGAGGTGCCGGAGGTACCGGAGGCGTGGGAACATTCCTCGCAATACCTGGAAGCACACGGAGGTGCCCCAAAGAAGTGCGGAAGGGTGGAACGTCTACAGGGAGTCCTTGGAAGAACAGATGACAAAAGAATCCATCGTGGGAAAGGGCCGGAGGGCCGGAGGCCGGAACGGACCCAGATGGAAGAACATGATGGAGCTGGTAATGTTCCGTAAAGGGAGGATTGGACCGGAGCAGGGTGGCTGTGTCAGAGAGGCCGGGACAAGTGGGTATTGCCGGGAATGCGGAAGGTGGAAAGGAGTGTAAGGACAATGCGGGAGTAATAACCGATTGGTCAGGGAAGGCTGAATAAAGGATGAGATTGGTAATCAATCTAAATGGGGATTGACCAGAGAACTCCGAGAGGCCGGAGCAGTGAAATAAAAGGGGTTGAAAGTGCATGGATATAACAGCCACCCGGTTCTGGCAGAGGGACCAGGACATGCCCGGAGGGCCTTAAGAATGGAGATATCAGATATGCATGCGTTTCTGATCCGAAATTCGATGGGCTCGAATGTATTGCATATCAAAACGGCGAAGGGGCGCTTTTCTTTCTGCAACCACCATGCCTCTGTTTTCGACACGACCGCCAACGCCCCCACCGGCAGGTATGTGTATCATTCCCTGCACGGGTCTGGATATTTCTTATCGCGACACTGTCCTCACCACTGGCCTCATGATTGACGCCAGATTGGATGCCAAAAAACTGGAAGAGACTCTTTCGACACTGATCGAGCACAAATTCCCTAGAGCGGGAGCCCGGATTGCTCTGAGAAACGGAGTGCGTCACATTAATTCGAATTGGCCTTCCTGCATCTCAAGGCACCTAGATGTATGAGTTTCAGATTCCACAGGCATTTAACTCAGACACACCGCCCGTTGCATTCACTGTGGAGGACCATCCGGAACCGTACCTGTCTCCTGCTCGCCCGGAAATCCCGCTGGATGCTTCACGGTTCCCAACTTCTCAGCCAAGCTTCTCTCCCATGCCACAAGTGCAAGAATATGTCAGGAGCAAGTCATGTCCATCTTCTCTTGACGGGTTTCTTGTATCCAACACGCCGGTTCTTCATGTTCACGTCTCTGTCTTCGATGATCTCACATTCATCGGGGTCACGTCCTCGCACATCGGCTTTGACGCGGTTGGTGCGGCGATCCTGTTGGAAGCGTGGACACGCTTGATCAATGGGGACGACATCGACGCGATTCCGGGCATGGATTGGGATGCAGCGCCGTTCGAGTGTTTTACAGGACCGACCGCTGTGACGCATCAACGTGGCTGGTTTGATCTCGGACTGTTTTCGATGATCTTATTCACTCTGCGGCTTTTGCTACGGCTTCTACGTGACCCAAAGGAAATCGACTACCTTGTTCGCGTTCTGAAAGTCTTTTTAGACGACGCAAAGCGCGAAATCATGGATAATCTGAAAAGCGAAGGATCCAGCGAGTGGGTGGGAAGCTCAGATGTGCTCATGGCCTGGTGGTTCAAGGTTCGTTGGCTCGTTTCTGTACTCAGTCACTCCCCAGTTCAGGCTCTGGATTCCAGACTGCTTTAGGTTATCGCACCGACACCACGCCGATCCATATCCACTTCCCCGTTAATCTCCGGGAGAAACCTATCTTCCCGGGCGCGACTACCCTCTGCACACCATACATCAACAACGCTATATCGCGCATTGCTATACCCCCAATACCCGCCAACGCTTTCGGAAAGGAGTCCCTCGACGAACTCGCCCTGCGTATCCGCCGAGGCATCACAGTTTATGATGCGGACCTCGCCGGCATTCAGGCAGACCTCCACTGGCGCTGCGCCTACCCTCTCAAGGTTCACCTCCCCTGTCCACCACAAGGGGAGTTTGCAGTGCAGACCAACTGGCGCGTAGCTAGGTTATGTGAGCTCAATTTTTCCGGGGCCTGCGAATCCGACCGAGAGCGAAAGGCACATGTGGTGTTTGCTTTACCGGTTAAGACCTCGAAGGCGTGGGTTCCTAGTCGAGGAAACGGTATGGTTTTCAACGAGGACGATGACAATATCTGGATGGCAGAGCTTCAAGGATCAAAGGATTAGGAAAACATTCGTCGAGGCGGGAGTATCTTGTTTATAGATTTAGGTACATCATAAATACACATTTTTATGCTCTACTTTGCGGACCTTAGACTCTATTCGCTGGAGGTCGTGGAAGTCGGTGTTCCATAAAGCTGCAAACTCAGTTGATACCCAACGAGCTTTGTTCATCGTTACACTACCGTTGAAAAAATTCATTTTCCCGTGGCGTTGGACCCGTAGCGTCTTGAGATTTCGCTCGAAGTATTTCTGTAGCTTTCAAACATTATCCTATGAGAATAGCTCCCTGAGTTATTTATATCTTACTGTAACAATTCATGGTTTATTTTTAACTACTATCTGATTGCGGCATAGCGATCGTACACGTGACCGTGCTGCCGTTGTCCGCCGCGGCATTCTCGGCAAGTTCGGGGTTTCGTCCGATATCCCTGCACGAGGAGATTCTCCACATCATGTTTCTGAGCATTCCTCCCACTTACCACGAGGTTCCATGTCGTCCTCAGAGATACAAGAGCCAGGAACCGCCCAAGCCACCGCTGGAACAGCCACTCCGAAGAGTACCGATGGCCATGCTGTCGAGCTTACGGACCAGACCAACAGATTGCCCTTCAAACAGCTCCTTCCGATTTTCCTGGGCCTCGGGCTTTGTGTTGTGGTATCCACTCTCGACTCGGTCATCGTTGCAACCACGATCCCCACAATCTCTGCCGCGTTCAATGCCGGTTCCGTCGTTTCATGGGTTCCTTCTGCGTATCTCTTGACTTCGACGTGCTTTCAGCCGCTTTATGGACGGTAGGCATTTCCTCTCCTAGAAATGGCCAATTTTGAACGCAGCAACCAGATTCTCTGATATCTTCGGACGCAAGACCGCGCTCTGCATTGCAATGTCGCTGTTTATGCTTGGAAACCTGATAGCTGGATTCTCAAAGACGATCGTTCAGTTGATAGTCTTCAGAGGGTAGAGTTTCCCTTGATTAAAAATCTCCCAATGTTCTGCTCACTGAATCCCAAGGTTTGCGGGTGCTGGCGGAGGTGGGCTCGTGAGTCTGATGCAGATCATTGTTTCAGACCTTGTTAGCCTCCGCGAGAGGTATGGGATTTATAAAAGACAATGGCCGACTGGTACTGACGGCCGAGCGTAGAGGAAAATACCAGGGAATTATCGGAGGAGGTAAGTACGTGGGCTAGTCCGCATAACTAGCGTTGCTGACCACTCTGGCCAGTTGTCGCCATCGGATATGCAATCGGACCCGTAATAGGTGGCGCTTTGTCGCAAAAAGTCGGCTGGCATGTAGGTGTTGGTTCCCAAGATATCTACTTGCCTGACTTGATACTCAGTGGTGTTTTTGGGTAACCATCCCCATTTCGTTCGTTGCGACTTGTGTAGTCGTTTTCAAATTGCCTCTGAAGCCTGTCCGTGGTGAAATTCGCAGGTGAGCTGATAACCCTACAACTTTGGAGATCACTCGGAACTGACGGCCAGGAAGCAAATTGCTGGCGATAGACTATGTGGGAACGCTGCTTACCCTCATTGGATGTGCGCTATTGATGTTGCCACTTATATGGGTTTGTTCTTTCTATTTCGATGTCCGGGACCGTTCCGATACTTCCATAGGGCGGTGTGATTTTCCCATGGAAATCTTCGATTGTCCTCGCGCCGCTGGCCTCGGGGTTCGTCGTTGTAGGTATTTTCTGCCTGTGGGAGTGGAGGGGGGCGCGGCTTCCGATAGTGCCGAGTGCGTCATTTTTTCGAACCCAAGACACTATATATAACCTCGGCCCGCCAGTGTACATCTTCAAACACTCGACCGTATCGGGGGTTTTCATAGGTACAGTAGCCACGTTCCTCGATGGGTCTACCGATAGTAATTTGTTTTTCCTCTTCACAGCAATGTTTATCAAGTGCGTGGCGTCTTTCCTCGATCGCGCGTTCCCTAAAATGGCTTGCAGCGGCTTCGTGTTCTTCTCCACCCTGTATTATCTCCCGCAATTTTTCCAAGTTGTGCTCGGATATGACCCGCTTCATGCTGGTATTACTTCTTTTTTTTTGATCAGGACGGTTCCTCAACTCATTCAAGGCGTGTTCCTCGTTCCACTTCTTGTCACCCAAATCATCGCAAGCTGGGGTGCAGTAGGTCCCTAAATTTTATTGGGATTATGTGATTATCATTTTCTATTCAACGAAGGGTATGCTCGTGAGCCGTACTGGCCACTATCGAGTAAGCCAATCTCCGTAATTCACCGCTCGTGTTGGGCTGATTTAGATGCAGACAATTATACACCTGGGATTCGGCGTCTGGTCCATCGCCTGCGGATGCATATCCACCATCCAACCTGGGACGTCCAAGGCCGTCTTGGTGGTGTATATGTTGCTAGCCGGCATCGGAGCCGGACAGGTCTGTAGATGAGCCCTCTTTTCCTTGGTTGACTTCCTGAGCGTGTTTTCTAGACTATGCGTGAGTGTAACTCACTATACCTATCACTAGTGATCTGAATCTAGGGTCAAACCCGGGCAGAAACGACGACGGTGGCGGCTCAAGCGAGCGTCGCAAGACGCGATATGTCGGTCGTCACTGCGATGCGGAACGTATGCATTCTTTGAGGTGTTTCTCCTTCAAATCTGATAGTTAGCCATAGTTCCTCCGTCTATTAGGGGGCACTCTATCCCTAGCCGTCGCGTCGACTTTGCTGAACAACAAGCTCCGCACCGCGATGCAGGCTCTCGCCATCCCCGCTTCCGACATAGCCAAAGTCATCGATGACCCCACACTGCTGCACAACCCAGCGAGCATTGGGCTTTCTGAGGCCATTGGCACGGATATCCTGAATCGCGGGTACACCAAGGGATTCAGCTCGCTATTTATCATGAACGCCTCCCTGACGGCTTTTGCCACGCTGGTGAGTGTGGTGATGATCAAACACAAGGAGCTGGTACGTGGAGACGAGGAAGCACTTCGCCAGCAAGCGATCAGGGAGGGCCTCGAGAAGAAGATGGGGAAGAAGGCAGGCAGTGGCGTGGTGACTCCGGCGAGCGACTCCGCAGCGACGCCGAGAGACCTGGAGAGCGGGGTTCCGGCGAAGGGGGACGATCTAGAGATGAATGGACTGTCGAAGAGGGAGGTGACGAACTGACACGGTGTAGGAGTAGTTGGGCCATGGATCCAGTATTTCTCCGTCCCCCGTAGAGTTAGGTACTTCATATAGTCTTTTCAACCAGGTATGTCAGCGTTGCCGCGGCCGCGCCTCGTTGAAGAATCGGACTTGTATCTATCGCGGAGGTTGGTAACAAGGACATATGAGGTCAAATTACAAGGGAAGAAGTAATCCGGCCAACCACGATGCATGCAATCTTTTAAATTTCTAATCCATGTTTCTGGATATTTATTACCTTGAATTCATCACACACATTGGAGTTGAACTTGTTCCGAAAATCATTTTGAGAAAAAAACCAAGTTCATACTCTTACAATACTCAAAGACAGATGCTGACTCTGCCTCCGGTCATCCCTCAGCAAAGCCAGATGAGAGATTCATTGAAAGGGACAAAAAGGGATGGAAATCCTCACCGCTTCATTCCGGCAGCATCACCGTTGAAGATATCTTGATCTTCATTCGGCCCCTCGTCACTTCGAAGTTCCGTGAGCTACTCTGAAGGCCGAATGTTCGCGTCTCACGCGAAGAAGTTGCGCAAAAGTTGCATGTCCATGAAGAAAAGCCGAATTAAGCCGAAGCCGAAGAGTTTTCGCCGCGGCGATCATTAATAACTGATTGGAGAGGTTTGTCCGCCGCGGCCCAGGACAAGTTTGTCCACCATCATCCTATCCTTCCAACATGTTACTTTGTCCACAAACCCGGACACTTGCCAGCCGACGGCAAAGAACCTTTCAAGTATAGTCCCGGCCCACCTATTTCCGCCCTGGCCTTGTCTTCAATGAAACTTGAATCCTGATGGTCGTCCTCTGTGGGCGTACTGTTCGGCAGTGATTATTGTCGCTTCTTGTTGAGGTCTCTGGTCTGTGTGTCGCGCTTATCAGCTCTTATTGTACTGGACTACAACGTCTCCTTCAACTGCATCTTCGTTGTCTCTATGCGCCGGCGCTTCTTATAGGGCGTATGTCTTAAATGGCCCTCTTGCTTTCATTTGGTTCAATCCGCCGGCCCCAACGACAAAGTTCCAAAGAGTTCACTTCGCTATCATGCCTCACCCTGGGTACTTTATCAAGGCAGTGTCTCCCTACGCGCCTCCTCCTGCCCATCCGTTAAAATCGACGGTCTCATATGACTTTCTCTCTGCTGCCGACGAGGTATGCATCAAACGCTGGCTGTCGAATCGACTGCATGACCCACGAAGCGCACTGCCCCACATGCCGGGCGGGTTTCCATTCCACTACTCTGTCGATGGACGTGGCGGGGGAAGTCTCTCATACGAGCCATATGAATTCTGCGAAGAAATTCCCTCGAATGTACTTGCAATGGGCGGTCCACCCAGGCGTTATTGGGCAACCTTTTCGTTTACAAACCACACCGAAACCAAGTCGTGCGGCCATGGCCACCGGGATCATCATTGTTCAAAAAGGCCCAAGCGATATATGAGCTGGCGTGCCTATGTAGCTGTGCGTGACATGTCGTATTACCGGAGCGATATTCGTACGTCCCCTTTCCTAAGTTTCTTGGAACTAATTTCAACCCCACCCCAATCCAGGACATCTTCCACTTCTGCACGTCGAGCTCGACCCAGCGGTCCTCGACACTTCGTATGGCTACATACTCAAAAATGACCCTCATGTAGTCCTACGTGCCATGGGCGTCTCACTGGACAAAGGGCTTCCTATCACTATCAAACTCGCAGATCCGTCGTATCCTAGAGAGATACTGTTTTTTGGAACCGACGGATCGGGGAAACGACACCTGCTACATACAAGCAAGCTTCGTATTTCGCAATCATGAGGTGCGTCTAGAATTGGTTAGATGGTGACCGGTCCCGACGATTCTCTAGTTAATCAAAAAAATCCTTGAAATCATCTCAGTTTCAATCTAATATTCCTCGCGAGCTAGATGTGCGGTAAACCCTGGAGTTGTGTACCAGTATTGTGTATGGATAGTGTACTCAGTCGAGCAGCGAGGATGTAATGGAAGTAACATAACATGTACGAAGGGACTAATCTAGATCTGTCAAGTCTTTCCACTTCGGAAGACCGAAGAAACCAGGGAGCGATTCCCAAAATTTTCTGCCGCTAGCTCTGAAAGCCCTTTTGCCAGCTTGTAAGCATGCAGAGCACAATGCATCCGACCAATCCTCATCCCATTGGTCGAGTGCAAAATAACGAAATTCGTCGGCGGCATAACCCCAAGCCATGCTGCGACGTATTTCATGGCGCTGGTCGGTGCATGTCAATGAGTTGCATAATTCGTGCGGGATGACACTGTCGTCGTCCAACCATCTAAAAACCTGGTGTTGATAATTTAGGATTCTTTCGGCGGCAATCACTACTGTCTGTTTAATGTCATTTGGAAGGATGATGCGAGATCCATCGGGGCGCTGAGGTCCTCTGAGGAGTTTCTCCTGCCCATCGCATCCGCAAATCAGCCCTCGGAAATCATAAGGAGCGCACCAAGGGTTCACCAGTGTGAAACCGCGCAGACAACAGAAAGCAATTGTTGGTATGCTCGACTTGATTCCAAATTCATACGCCAGGTTGAGGAGGTCGACCGCAATTCCAGCACGCGATTCTATTGGCGTGGGATCCCGAGCGGCGTTGAAATTCAACCAAGCATCGAGCTGGTTAGGGAATTCGTAGCGGATACGCCGAGTCGCGTTTTTTACGGCCGCGGAAATATCATATTTCCTGCCTAATCGTAGCATGGACGCGATAACATCGAAAGACAGTGTGTCTTGGTCTTGAAATCTAAGCCAGAAAATTAGAGGAAACCCACGGAAACACGGACGAGGGTCTTACGGATCATAGAGGACGCCAAGAAGCAGTTCCCAGTCCTTCGCAGTATCAGACACCTGCACGATCGGACAGCCTTCTACAGCTACTTCATTTGGAGGCTGCGGCACGGAGAACATGTCCTTGAATACGGGCGATTGCTGAGCCAGGACATCGCGATTTACACGGAATTGTGTGGATTCTGCTTGGAGAATGATGTCGCCGTAGGGCATCCAAATTTTGGAATGAGTGGGGCTGGACTCGGGTGTCTCCAGATCTGCTCTTTTCCTCTTGGCGGAGGGAGTAGTCTCAGACATTGTCAAGGCAGCAAGCAGGAGCAACGAAAGGAATGACCCGACTCGATGGATGAGTGCTTGAAACAAAGAGCCGCGGTCACGCCCGACGTGACGATACGCGTAGACAACAAATTATATACTATAGTAGAGGGAGGCGCAAGAGAGGCGGCTACAGGAAGCTAATCCATATCTTTCAGATTCTTCCACTCCGGCAGTCCAAAGAACGTTGGAAGTAATTCCCAACCTTTCTCGCGACTTGCGTTGTAGCTGGCTCTGGCTGCGGATTCACAAACTTGACACAGTTTCCCCGTCCACCGGCTATCCCAAACGTCAATAACATAACTCAAATCAATCATCCGCTTTTCCCCCCAAGCAACGGTATGGTTTAAAGCCAACCTCTGTTGGCTGCATCTAGATCGCGACAGGCAAGACGTGTGCGGAACGACGGCTTCGTCTTCCAGCCAGGCCAAACTCTCGTGCTGGAAGATAATGAGTCTCTCGATGGCAAGGGCCAATATAAGCTTGATGGTATCGGAGAGGATTACGAAGGATCCATCGTTACGTTTGGCACCAGTAAAGAGTGTTTCCTGAATGACATGTTTATTCACGACTCAAAATGCAAAGAATTGGGAGCGTATGTACCAGTTTGTTGCCTGACAAGCAAGCAAGAGCCAGGGACGGTATACTCGAAAGAATACCGCATTCAAAGCACAGGTTCAACATATCGACATAAACAGCGGCGCCATTTTCTATATAGACCAAAGTATTGGGTGTTGCTTGCCATTCTTGGAGCTCAGCAGGGAATTCAGAGCGAATGCGGGCCACTGCGTCATCTTTGGCCTTTTGCATTTCGTATTTCCTTCCTAATCGTAGCATGCACGCGACAACGGGAAATGGCAATTTCGCTTTGTCGATAGATGGGAAACTGGATGGGCATATGTTAGACGAGTATAATGAGTAAAATTAATGAGCTCACGGATCATAAAGAACACCAAGAAGTAGCTCCCAATCTTTCGCAGTGTCGGAGACATGTACGACGGGACAGCCCTCTACGGTCGGCTCGTTTTGAGGCTGTGGAACAGAGAACATATCTTTAAATACGGGCGATTGCTGAGCCAAGACGTCACGATTCACGCGGAACTGAGTAGATTCAGCCTGGAGAATGATGTCGCCGTAGGGCATCCAGATTTTGGATCGAGTCGGAACGGGGATGGCGTCCGAGTCTGCTTCTCCTGAGGTATCCGTCGTGTCGCTCTTAGGTGATAGGGAAGGATCTGACATGTCAATGGGCGACTTCACAAGAAGCAGCAAGTGCCGCGAACTGGGGAACAAAGACAAGATTGAGGCAAGACGAAAATAATGATAGTTAGTACGCGTGTCACCAAATCATCCGATGTGACGGCACGCGAATGACATGGGTCGCGTCCCAGTCGCGTCTCGTATATTTTGTATATATTGAGCGACTTCAAGTTATCGGCGTGGGGAGAATAATTCCAAGATAAAGACACTTCTTCAGCCTGCTTCCGAGGTCTGATTCACTGAATGGAGGCAAGGCCGCGAGCATCATCGGAGACGGGGTCAGAAAGAAAGTTAGCTGCAGTGAGGCCTCGACAAGCCTTCGTAAAGTAGGTAGCTTTTGATAGTCAATTATTGTCGCATACAGCCTCATAATAATAAAGATCCTGCCACCCTGGCAAACCAAAGAAGCTGGGAAGCACTTCCCAACCTTTTTTGCGACTGCCATTATAGCTTTCCCTGGCAGCCGCTTCACATACATCGCATAGTTTCCCTGACCAATTCTCATCCCACTCGCGGATAGTGTTGCTCGGGTCGGGTCGGGCCTGAAAGCCCGGGCTTGGGTCGGGTCGGGCAGGGCTTGGGCTCGACAAAATCCTGGGCCCGACCTGACCTGGAGGGTCGGGCCCGGGTCGGGTCAGGCTTGGGCTCAGGCCCAGGCCTGCCTATATAAGGCAATGAGCCTTGTGCCGGTTCACCGCATCAGGAATTGATGGAATGCCGGACCGCGGCAAACTTGAAGCTCTGCGTCAGCTTTGCGTTTGGGTTAAGTTTGGTTAGAAAGGTAAGTTCGGAGGTTAGATTTGGTTAGTGTTAGATCCTAGGGATATTATAAATGTCGTTGAAGAGGGACTTACATTATATTCTTAGTTGTTGGTGCCATCAGCGGCCATCACCCAGCGGTCTGGGTGTTTTCCTTTCAGCCGATTACATCACTGGAGACGCCCGAGGAGAATGCACGCTCAGCCGAAACTGGCCAAAAAATTTTGGCTGAAGCCCGGGCCTGAGCCCGGGTCGCGGGTCGGGCAAAATCTGAGGCCCGACCCTGAGCCCTACCTGAGCCCGGCGCGGGTCGGGCCTGGGTCGGGCTTGAAAGCCCGACCCAAGCCTGGGCTTGGGCTTCAAGCCCGACCCGGCACATCACTACTCGCGGACTGTATAGCTCAAACACATGAGCATGTGAGGCTCCGACCAGGCGACGGCGTGGTTCAGAACCATTTTCTGGCGGTTGCATTTGGATTACGACTGGCACAGAATGTGGGAAATGTCGCTATCGTCAGCGGGCCAGGCCAAACTTTCGCGTTGAAAGAGGACAATTTTTCGACGGCAAGGGCCAATGTAAGTTTGATAGTGTCGGAGAGGATCACGGAGGATCCATCGTCACGTTTGACTCCAGCAAAGAGTATTTCCTGAATGACAGGTTGATACAGGACTCGGGGCAAACAGAATGCATCCATGATCAAGATAACGTACTATTCTGGTGGTTTGTAAACAATCAAGAGCCATTGTTGGTATACTCGAACGAATGTCGCATTCGTAGGTGAGTTTCAGAAGATCTGCAAATATGCCTCTGTAGAAATCGATCTTCTCGAGCACCAATCTATACGTCCACTGCCTCTGGCTACAAGGAAATTCATATTGGATCCGTGACCACGGCTTCCTTTTCGGCCTCGGAAACTCCATATCTTCTGCCCAAACGTAGCATAGAAGAAATAACTGCTAAAGACCGAGAGGGTGGAACATTGAATCTGAAGAAGACATTAAATGAATAAGCCGAGACATGATGCATAAGTTGTACTGTACTCACGGATGGTGAATTACGTGCAGAAGTATGTAGTTCCTGTTGAAAAACGGTCCTTTTATATTCATACTTCCGTTCTTACTTATTTAACCAACTCGCGATCCTCGTGTTGATCCGTGACACTTTCCTTAATAGTCTTATGTCACTGTGTCACGTCCCTCAGTCGTTTACTCCACGGCTGAGGTACGTGCGCACTAGCTATACTGTCCCTACATTAACTTACGGGCTCCCTGTAGATCGTTACTCACTCGTTCTATTAGGTTATGGGCCCCGCCCGTATTCGCGCCTAATCTCAGACCTACCGGATCGCTACTCTTCGATAATACGTCGAATATCTCTATCATCCATTCCCCACATCGTGCTTCCTTCGCGCCACCATCCACACCTATTTTGGTCGACTTCCATTTGCCACGTCACACGCCATGTCCACCGTCAAGACCTGGGAGCTTCCCCACGGCGCCACCGCGTACTTTCCGCGTTCGGACACCGACCGTCTGAAGGACGAGACCGGCTACTTCGCCTGGTCTAGGCGCATGAAGTCTGGCTTCGACACCATCGACATTTGGGACGTCGTGAGCGGGGATACCCCGCAGCCGGATGCGAAGGCTTCGGAAGATGTCAAGGCTGTCTGGAAGAAGAAGGATCGTGCGGCCAATGCTATATTGTTGCAGTGCATCGATGGTGAGCTCGTCGTTAAAGTCTGCGACTACGCCACCACCAAGGAGGCTCTGGACCACCTCGACAAGGAGTTCGGGCAGACAGGTGCCGGGAGCGTCATGCTCTGGTTCCGTCAGCTCACCACCCGTCTCGAGCGTGACTCCGACCTCACCGCGCACATCCGAAACTTCCAGCAAGCCGGCCAGTACCTCGGGAAGGCAGGTTTCTCCATCCCAGGTCCCATTGCTTCCGCCATCTTCCTATCCACCCTTCCTTCCGACGCGAACGACCCGAAATCTTGGCACCAGCACGTTAAAGCTGTCAAGATCGATCAGACTACGACGCTCGTTTCCGTCATCGAAGGCGTTCTCGACGCCGCCCGCCGCACGGGCAGTGGTACCCAGTCCGAGGAGCAGAAGCAAGAGACTGCCCTCGCCGCGTTGGAGCGCGCGGCGCGATCTCGCGGTGCGAAATTTTGTCGCAACTGCAAGGTCGACGGACACGCCACTGAGCTGTGCTGGGCACCGGGCGGTGCGCGCGCCGGACAGGGGCCGAAGCAGCAGCAGAAAAAGAAGAAGGGGAAGGGTAAGGGCAAGGAGAAGGCCCACCACACTACCGATGGCGGGGGAGACGAAGACTCTAACAATGTACGCTTCGAAAAATGCTTAATGGCCTCCGAGGCCGACTTCTCCTCGTATTCTCTGCGTGACGAAAGCATTTCGGCTACACCTCCGACGTCATCCTCCCAGACTATCGACTCCGCGTACAGTGCACGTACTGCGGACACGTCTACCATCATCGACTCCGGTACATCGACTCACATTCACTCCATTCGACGCGACTTCGTTTCCTATGCCCAATCCGTTTCCGGTAATATTAACGGTTTCGGAGATGGGAAGAAGAAAATCGAGGGCCGCGGCGAAGCGCAATTGCTCGCGTCACACCCCAAGGGTGGCAACGTCCGTCTCAGGTTGCAAAATACCTGTTACGTTCCTGATTCCCAGCCTACGTTGATATCTGTATCGCGGCTGGACCAGGCGGACTGTTACACCGTTTTCGGCGGTGGTAGATGTGTCACCTTCGAGAAGGGTGACGGCGGCAAGCTGCTTCGTCAACTCATTTCGTCCGAGAAGGTTATTCTTACGGCCTCTCTTCGGAACGATCGGCTTTATCATCTCGATACTTCCTCGTCGACGGAGAATTCTTTTTCCACCTCGAACCGACCTCTTTCGAAACTCGAAGAATTACACCAGCGTCTCGGTCACCTCAATTACGGGGCGATTCGACATCTTCTTCGCAAGGGTCTAATCTCGGGTGTGAAAATTTCACAGGCCGAGCTTTCAGCCAAGCCACCTGTGTGCGCATCATGCGCTAAAGGCAAGATGACTCGAGCTTCTTTTCCTCGTTCGGAGGAGGAAAACGCCGAGAATATTCTTGACGTCGTCCATTCGGATCTCTGGACCGCTCCAGTTCAATCTTTGAACGGGTCCAACTACGCCATGTCCTTCACCGACGATTCTTGTCGCTGGGTTTGGGTGTACTACCTGCGGCGCAAAAGCGACGCGTTCGCTGCGTTCAAGGAGTGGTTAGCGTTGGTTGAGAAGGAAACAGGTCGAAAACTCAAGCACTGGCACTGCGATAACGGCGGCGAGTTCATCAACGATGAATGGCTCAAGTTCCTCAAGGAACACGGTATTTCTTATAGTACCAGCTCGCCTCGCACGCCCGAGCAGAACGGTGTCGCTGAACGTCAAAACAGGTCTATTTTCGATCGCGTTCGCACCATCCTCATCGACTCTCACCTTCCTCTCAATCTCTGGGCAGAGGCTTGCAACTACATCGTATACACGAAAAATCGCAACCCTTCCAGCGCTCTCAACTTCCGTACCCCATTTTCCGTTCGATTCCCGAAGCGGAAACAGCCCAAGTATAAATCGTTTCATCGGTTTGGATGCGTGGCTTACCTCTACAACGACGAAATTTCACGCAAGAAGCTAGATCCTCGCGCGGAACAAGTTATTTTCGTCGGGTATGCAGATACTCGAAAAGCTTGGAAGGTCTACCGGCCGTCGAAGCGAAACTGTGCATCTTCTGTGCATGTACGGTTCGACGACGCGTCCAATTCCGAGGAATTACAGGCTGAGGGGGAGATTTCTTACCAATACTCATCCCTCAAATCGTCTTCGACTGACTCCGATGATGATTCCAGCCCTCCATCCTCTTCACCTCCAACTTCCGATCCTGCACCACCTCGCGCGCCGTCTCCTGCTCCAGATCCGGGACCAGCGAACGCCGCACCACCTGCTCAACCCAATCAACGGGCATCTCGCATCCGTAAAGCTCCTCCACCTCCTCGTCCGCCATCTGCTCGCGTCATCGAAAATCGGCAAAAGGCTGCAGAAAAGGCTGCCGCAGATGCCGTAGCCACTGCACCTGCCGCGGAGAACCCTAATTCAGGGGGAGCTGACGCTACAGGTTCGCAGGATCCCGTTATCGCCGCAGAAGATTCCGCATTTGCGAAAGCATGGGAGGAATTTGAGTACGCTCACGTTATTTCTCCAGGCGAAGTTCCCCGCAACTTTAAAGAAGCGGTGGAATCTCCCGAACGTTCCGAGTGGGAGAGCGCGATGGAAGTCGAGCTCGACAGCATTTGGACACTGGGCACATACGAACTCGTCCCGGTTCCGGCTGGAGTCAATCCCCTCGGGTCTCTCTGGGTGTATGCTATTAAGCATGACGCAGCGGGCGTTATCACCAGATACAAGGCCCGACTTTGCGTTATGGGTACACCCCAACGCCCTGGTATCGATTTTTCGATATCCTTTGCTCCCGTTGTGAAGACAGATTCGCTTCGATTCCTAATGACTCTAGCTGCGAAGCTGGACTGGGAATTTCACCTCATCGATGTCGACTCTGCCTTTCTCAACAGCGAGACAGATCCTGACCAACCGATCTATGTTCGACAGCCTCCGGGCTATGCCGTTCGTGGAAAGGAGGATCATGTCTGGCTCCTGCGAAAAGCGCTGTACGGTCTAAAACAGTCCGCATTTCTCTGGTACCGTAAGCTTCGTTCCATTTTGGTCGAGCTAGGTTTCCGAGTATGCGTCGCTGATCCGTGCGTCTTTATTCGTCGTTTGGCTAAGGCCATCTCCATTGTCAGCGCTCACGTTGACGATCTCGGACTTTACTGCTCCTCTGTCGCAGAGGTTAATCTTTTGAAGAAGCAGATTTCCGCGCATGTCCCGATTAAGGACTTGGGAGAGCCGAAATCCATTCTCGGCGTCGAGGTCATTCGTGATCGCGCTAATCGCACCATTTCCCTCTCACATCGTTTCTATATTGACTCGATTGTGACTCGGTACAGGATGCAGGATGCGAAACCCGCGTACTCGCCAGTCAACACGTCGGCCGCTCCGCTCTCCAAATCACAGTCTCCGAAGACTCCGGAGGAGAAGAAGCGCATGGCCAACGTTCCCTATCAGCACGCTGTCGGTTCACTCATGCACACCGCTGTTTACGTCCGCGCCGATATTGCCAAGGCAGTTCAGGCCGTCGCGCAATTCAGCTCCGACCCCGGCGAGGCTCATTGGGAAGCCGTTAAACGGATCATTCAATACTTGAAGACGACCCGCGACTACGTCCTTGTTCTAGGTGGTAATGACGACCTGAACATCGTCGCCTACAGCGATTCGGACTGGGCTAACTCCAAGGATCACGCCCGATCCATTTCCGGGTACGCCGTCTTCCTGGGATCCAGCTTATTCGCTTGGTCAGCGAAGAAGCAAACTTCAACGGCGCTGTCATCTGGCGAAGCCGAACTTTACGCCGGTACTCACGTCGGTCGCCAAATCATGTGGCTACGCTCGCTTCTTTTCGAGCTAGGTCTCCTCCAGCCTGGCCCTACTTCACTTCGCATCGACAACACCTCCACGATCCGCATGATCGAAAATGTCGATGAGGTGTCCAGCCGGACGAAACACATCCACATCGCCTACTGGTGGATTCGCGAAGCCGTCATCGCGCGCTGCATTTTGCCGACTTACGTCCCGACCGAGGAGAACGTCGCCGACTTATTTACCAAGCCTTTGCCTGCGCCACGGCACAAGAAACTTGTCAAGATGTTGGGAATGGCACCTCGTACGGATGCTCGTTGAGGGGGAGTGTTGAAAAACGGTCCTTTTATATTCATACTTCCGTTCTTACTTATTTAACCAACTCGCGATCCTCGTGTTGATCCGTGACACTTTCCTTAATAGTCTTATGTCACTGTGTCACGTCCCTCAGTCGTTTACTCCACGGCTGAGGTACGTGCGCACTAGCTATACTGTCCCTACATTAACTTACGGGCTCCCTGTAGATCATTACTCACTCGTTCTATTAGGTAGGTGATTGACACGAAACTGGGTGGACACGGCCTGGAGGACGACATCACCGTAGGGCATCCAGATCTTGGAGCGAACCACCGGGGTTGAACCGGAATCGGGATCATGAGGTTCGGAATCCATTCTCCTCCTCTTGCCAGCCGAGGGACCACTGTCTGACATGTGTCGAGCAGCAAAGTCAACTGTCAAGAATGGGGTAAAGAGGCAAGGGGCACTTGTCACACTGAGAGTGATCGTCGGATGAGACGGTCTGCTGCATGTAAGTATAACCTACTCAGTGGCCCGTATTCATAATTTTTCTTGGTGATTTTTGACGCCGAATTTGTGAACGACGTCGAACCTGGTTGATCGCTATGTTCCAAACGCGGATATTAGTGCTCATCGTCGAGCACGGTGGCGACCACTGAAGCCCACGACTTGATGACCGCCAAACAAAATGAGAAATGGCTCCATCTGTAATCACCCATCTTCAAACGCGCAGTGGTTGAGGTGGAAAGATGCCGAATTTCAATACGGCAACTTGGAACTAGCGGCCACGTGATCGTCCTCCAACCGTCTCGCCATGGACACCTCTTTCCAGGGCCAATCCACCGCGTCGCCGCGTCGGCCAGACCTAAAACGAAAGCTCGTTGTCGTTGGGGACGGTAATCCATCCATAAATCGCTATGTCCTCCGCTCAATTCTGCTTTCCAAGGTGGCTGCGGCAAAACCTGTCTCCTCATCGTCTACGCCGAAAACCGCTTCCCAGAAGTCCGCTCGCGACTTTTTCTCTTCTTTTCTTTTTACCCTGACGCGCTACTCAGGCATACATACCGACGGTCTTCGAGAACTACGTGACGCAGGTCCGATTCGAGGGCAAGGACATAGAGCTCGCGCTATGGGACACGGCGGGCCAGGAGGAGTACGACCGTCTGCGGCCGCTGAGCTACCCGGAGAGCGATGTTATGCTCATCGTTTTCTCCATCGACTTTCCCACTAGCCTTGCCAACGTGCAGGATAAGGTGCGCGTGGACCGCCTTTTCACTAATGCTCATCTCACCTCGTGTGCAGTGGTTCCCCGAGGTCGCGCACTTTTGCGAGGGCACGCCGCTCATTCTCGTCGCCACCAAGACCGACCTCCGTCGCGACGAGCAGACGCGCCGCATGCTCGGCGCCCAGGGTCTCGCTCCCGTCTCCCCCGAGCAGGGCGCCGCCGTCGCTAAAGACATTGGCGCAAAGTACATCGAGTGCTCCGCAAAGACTGGCAGCGGCGTCCACGACGTGTTTAACCTCGCCCTCAAGGAGAGCATGCGACGACAGTGGGGGAGGATCGTCAAGCAGCGCCGGTGTGTCGTCACATAACGTCCGTCTCGGGCCTGGCGGAGATGTGAGAAGGCGGCGGTAGCGGAGCCGGCGGCAACCCCGGAGAACCCCAAGACGATCCCGATTGCGAAGGACAGCTTGCCGCGGTGGGGACGATTCACACGACCGCGGCGGGTTGGGGTCGACTCCGACGAACGTGAAGGGAATGGACGGTGGTGATAAGGAGGAAAGTGACGCCGGTATCACTATGCTTTCAGTCACTGCATTCTAGGTTAACGCCAACCTATAGATGCCACGCGCAAAGCGGGTGACACCGACGTCAGCGGTAGGGCGGAGAGACAGCGTCTTGCAATTGTTGGGGGACAGCAGTGAGGGAGCGGCGGAAGGTGCAATTCGGGGTCTGCAACCCGGTAATCAGTCGTGCTTTTGATGTCGGGTTAAAGATATTATATTGGGCTTGAAATTGTGCTACCGGGCCTCGAAAGCAAAGTGTGCGCATGCGAGGCATGCACTAGTTAACACAGGGCACGGGTTCCAATGTGTAGTATGACGGCAATGCAAATCCAGGAGAAGCGGAAGACGGATACACGAAGGTAAAGTGGAAAAAAGCAGCCAGCAGGCAGCATGCGTCACTAAACGACAGGCACCACATCAGAAGTGGGCACACATTTTGACACTGGATAAGGAAGGGGGCGGGAGCACCGATATTGTAGAGAGTCAGCCAGTCCAGCCATTGTGCCGGGGGCGCGCAAGGACAAGCTTAAGAGGCCTTCCGGGGCAGAAGAAAGCGCCTCAGCATCCGGTGCTTCCAGCTCAATCGTAAACGCTTCCTAACATGCACTGCGCCCCTCGCACGGTGCGCCGCGCACAGGATATCGAGAGCGGAAGAGGGGCTCACGGGATGCCTATTCGTCGATTCGTATGCGGAGCATGCCCGCAACTCGTCACTCAGAGCGACGAAGGCACTCGTGAAACTTCAGCGGAGTACGCCGATACAGGGCGCGGGGGCTTGACCATGGATGCGTTGGCTAGGGGAGCATGCCGCCGCGCTTCGTCCGCGACGACATCCTGCTTTATGTACGGGCATCCCAGGCGAGATGCGTCGAGCTGAGAGGCAAATATGTGTGGTGGGCGGTGGATACAGTACGGCGACAGCAACGACCGCTGACCCCCGGGTCGCCACCGCCCGCTTCTTGATACATTCAACTCAGCCGCCATGCAACGATTCGGATGGGTGGGGACGCTGCCACGCCCACGCCGGTACGATTGCTTCTGCCCACATTCGCAAAACAGCCCCGCCACAGGCATCGATGCAGCTTCCCGGGCTAAGCGCTGCACGAGGACATACAGTGGCGGTCCATTCCCAGGGATTTCTGTCGGTTGACACGGGGAGAAGTGGTGTCTGTGTATCGATGCGTCTTGGGCCAGAGCCTGCAGTTCGCAATTCTCGAAGGGAAGACGAGAGCCCTAGGCGAAACAGGGCGGAGTCCTAGACCCTAATGGGCCCAGCGCGTCCGAGTGGTGTGAGCTTTACGGTATGTAGCCGTTGTGGACGGTGTCCCGAAGCAGGAGCTGCTTCTCTTCGTCTGTGCGCAAGACTGCATTGCGGGTCGCGCGATACATCCCTAAGGACGTCGCAAGTACCTATCTAAGTACGCGCGAAAGCATGAGCGAAACCTGTGAGATATACGAGGCAAAGAGCGTACGCACCGGAGGGGTGCCAAGTGCGATGGAATCAATCGCTCGCTCGCGAGGGACGCAGATATGCCTCCTCCAACGTGCATGGCGTCAGCTTGAACCTGACGCAGAGCGATGAATCTCCAGCACATCCGACGCCTTCAAATTAAGCTCGGTCCAAAATCATACCACACGCGACGCCGAGGGCAGAAGGTGGTGATAACGCGATGGAGGGTTTGGGTACTTGGGTATCGCATATAGCATCAGCGGACCCGACATATACCACGAACGGGGACTCGGAATCGGGCGGGAAGGCGAAGGCTCTGAGGGGAGTGTGGCTGGCTAAGGGATTTGTGATGTGTGACGTGTCGGGGATGGCTCGACAAGCAGGGGCGGCTCCACTTAGTACAGTGTACACCGGCCCCACCATAGTACACGCCCACTGAAAGATTGGGAACTGAATATTGACGGGTGCCTATGTATGAAAGCCTCAGCGAGTCCACAGATGCCCAAGACGAATGACACACCGTTGAGGTCCTCCGATTTTGACCGTCCAGCCCGATGATAGCAGGGGGACGTTCCCGATTGCGCCATGAACTACGCCCACCACCAGTGCAGGCCTTCGCATCCCCGCAAAACGAGAATGCGCGCGTCCCCGTCTTCGTCGAGCACGCCGTCCTTCACGTCTTACTCGCCGACACGCCAGTACCGCACCTCCGCATCCCTGTCGCTCCCGCTGTCCAATGACGCACGACCACCATCCCTCGAGCCCAACACCCCATTCGCTCGCGAGGAACGGTCCAGGGGTGCTGCTATCATGAACCAGGTCGAACTTCTCTGCGTAAGCCCGGTTTGGTCTGCAGGCGGCGGATGTGCGTCCGGAGTTGGGCGGAGGGGAGGGTTTGGGGCTCCGTATATATGTGGTGTGACGATGGGGGGAATATAATATATTATGTGTTCCTCGGCGTCCGCGTTGCGATTCTGTTGCTTGAATCACAGGAGGGCGAAGTGCCGCGGTCTGAGCCCGCGTTTGCGCAGGCAAGTGGCAGGTACCGAAAGAGGTCCGATCCGAAAAACCGGATTTTGGTCGTTCCGTACGTGTCCTTTGGCGCCGAATCCGTCCGCATTAGGATCGGTTGTTCAAAATAGTCAACAAATTCCGAGTTCAACTTACACACCGATGTTTACCTAATTTAGGGACGCCGGACTCACAATATGAAACGCAATTGCTAGGGTTAGGGTTTCCCGATATGGTAATAGATAAGATGAGATAAACCATATAGGGAAACCCTAACCCTAGCAATTGCGTTTCAGATTGTGAATCCGGCGTCCCTAAATTTGGCACACGTCGGTGTGTTAGAATCCGTTGCCCTATCACAGAATCCTGTTGGTAATTTCACAGCACATTTTTTCTGGCCACTCCCGGTGCTTAAGTGTTCATAGAATGGCTGTATTATTGATTAGCGTAGGTCCATATTGCGTACAAGATTCTGAAAAGAAAAATCTAGAAAGGTTTCTGTGCACTCGATCAGGCCCCAAGTACGTTCCACTCTAGCTTGCACACCATCTCTGTGCTTCACCGCGCACTGGAATAAGTCTTGCTCAGCGCTCATTGTCGGCGCTCAATTCTCAACCCTCAATCAGCTTCCATTAGCGCGCGCTCCCACGTCCCTCAATGAGTCAAATTCTGTTCAATGTAATTCCATGTCTTGATTCTGGAACATCCAAGCTGCCTAGATTTCATCTACGTCGTCTCAATGTGTCGGGTTACAGCTTTTTTTTATGCCGCTTCGAACCCAATTAAATGCCTCTTATCTGCATAACAAGACAGCATCTCAACTCCGACGGCGAAGCGCCGAGCGGGAAATGAAAACACCACCGTCAGACAGCTGTACCGCCGTGTGATTAAGACAAAGCGCCTTGGTATTTTGGGGTTTGGTGCCCAGTTCATACGATGAACCCCACACATGCCTGATATTCTGCAACACACCACCCTATAAGACCCCCCGCCAGACCGGAGGAGTCTATGTGCATGGAGGTTTGGAATGGCGAGATAGGTGCCGATGGAAGCGCTGGGAGCGACTAGCCCCAGTACGTACATTGCATTGCATGTTTTTCAACGTGGCAGATACCGATATAGCAAGTCTATCGTAAGATGGGGCTCAAGTGTTGAATCCCATGGGCCTTGACAGCACCTTTCAGCCACGTGGACCTCGGACATATATAAGATTGGCTTCCTGGCCTTCAAGCTTCCCAACCTTTCCTCTCACAACCATGTCCGAGTTGAAAACAGTGTGAGTATCCCCGACCTGCTGTCGAGATTGCTGATGTATTAATTCATGTCCTTTAATTAGCATTCAGCTTCATAGTAAGCACCCGGTTGATGCTTCCAAACCATACTGATTCCTTTCTTACAGGTATCTGTGTTACGTCCTTGACTAACCCCCATGATGATCTTCCGGGTGACATGAAAATGTTTGCCCAGCTCATCATTGGGGAGAATATTTTCCTGCAAACCCTGTTGGTGACATCGGAGGACAATCAAACGAGTTGGAAACTTGGTTTTGGGTGTAACATGTGAGTGTGTAGTGGCCTTTGCCAAGACACTTGGGATTCACCAATCCTCACTTCATCTCAGCCCACCCCATGCTCCTACCTTCACAGTGGCAGTCTTGCGCCAGAGTGAAACTGAGGGAACACGACTTGTCGGCTACGTTGAAATTCGGCACGATGAAGCCCTTGGATCTGTGGAATCAAATAGGTGTAGGTGCAGCATTCCTTTACTCTGGGCACAATCACTGAGGAATTCAATGCAGCCTTCCAGCTCCAGCTCAGTAAAGTGAATCCCGATGGCCCTTCTTTTAAATTCAGGGCTGCTTTCTCCGTTATTGAGGTGCCATACCAGGAAGGATCTGGGTTAGATCCCATAGACATGCCAGAAAATACGAGTGAGATTCCCTACATATTGTTGAACCATTCTCTAAGTTATGCCCAGTCTCCTCTGTGAAGGGTCATGAGATCCGCAGTGGGCTACAGAAGTTGTATGAAGAGTCCCGGAAGCCCTCATTTTCTATGGATGCTTTGCAGTCTTGGGTGATGCATGAGAGGATTCTACTATGCCTCCCAAGTAATGACAGCAGGGCTATGTGCCTGAATGCACTCGGGGATTTTATTTTACAGTCTTACCAGGTATCTGGGACTTTAGATGACCTCAACCAGGCAGTCTGTGCATACAATGATGCCGTGCGGGATCGCCCAGGGCATGCCACCTATCTTGCAGACCTTGGAACATCCTTGCTACGTCGCTTTGAGCGGCTCAAAAGCCCGCTGGATATCAACCAATCCATTATGATGCTCGAAACTGTCATTGCTCTCACTCCGGATGGCCACCAAGACAAGCCTTCACGGCTGAATACCCTTGGGGAATCACTCCTCAGCCGCTTTGAACAACTTGATGATCTTGATGATCTCAACCAGTCTGTATTGAGATTTGAAGCTGCTGTTGCTCTCACTCCAGATGGCCACCCAGACAAGCCTTCACGGCTGAATGACCTCGTGAGGTCACTCCTCCCCCGCTTTCAACGACTCGATGATCTCGAAGATCTCAACCAGTCAATATTGAGATGTGAAGCTGCTGTTGCTCTCACTCCAGATGGCCACCCATACAAGCCTTCACGGTTGAATATCCTCGGGAGTATACTCTTCACCCGCTTCGACCGACTTGGTGATCTCAATGATCTCAACCAATCTGTATTGAGATTTGAAGCTGCTGTTGCTCTCATTCCAGATGGTGACCCAGACAAGCCTTCATGCCTGAATAGCCTCGGGGAATCACTCCTCAGCCGCTTTGAACAACTTGATGATCTTGATGATCTCAACCAGTCTGTATTGAGATTTGAAGCTGCTGTTGCTCTCACTCCAGATGGCCACCCAGACAAGCCTTCACAGCTGAATGACCTCGCGAGGTCACTTCTCCCCCGGTTTCAACGACTTGGTGATCTCGATGATCTCAACCAGTCGGTATTGAGATGGGAAGCTGCTGTTGCTCTCACTCCGGATGGCCACCCACATAAGGCTTTATGGCTAGATAACCTTGGGAGTTCACTCTTCACCCGCTTCAACCGACTTGGTGATCTCGATGATCTCAACCAGTCTGTATTGAGATTTGAAGCTGCTGTTGCTCTCTTTCCAGATAGTGACCCAGACAAGCCTTCCTGCCTGAATAGCCTCGGGGACTCACTCCTCAGCCGCTTTGGACAACTTGCTGATCTTGATGATCTCAACCAGTCTGTATTGAGATTTGAAGCTGCTGTTGCTCTCACTCCAGATGGCCACCCAGACAAGCCTTCACAGCTGAATGACCTCGGGAGTTCACTCTTCACCCGTTTTCAGCGACTTGGTGATCTCGATGATCTCAACCAGTCTGTATTGAGATGGGAAGCTGCTATTGCTCTCACTCCAGATGGCCACCCAGACAAGCCTTCATGGTTGAATAACCTTGGGAATCCACTCCTCAAGCGCTTCGAAAAACATGGTGATCTTGATGATCTCAACCAGTCTGTATTGAGATTTGAAGCTGCTGTTGCTCTCAGTCCAGATGGCCAACTGCTGAATAACC
Source organism: Mycena galericulata (assembly GCA_029289565.1). Taxonomy (NCBI): domain Eukaryota; kingdom Fungi; phylum Basidiomycota; class Agaricomycetes; order Agaricales; family Mycenaceae; genus Mycena; species Mycena galericulata. The sequence continues at coordinate 268,265 of JARKIA010000163.1, read as the reverse complement.
TCGGGAGGTCACTCTTCAGGCGCTTCGAGCGACTTGGTGATCTTGATGATCTCAACCAGTCTATATTGAGATTGGAAGCTGCTGTTTCTCTCACTCCAGAGGGCCACCCAAATAAGCCTTCATGGTTGATTAACCTCGGGCAATCACTCTTCAGGCGCTTCGAACGACTCGATGATCTCGATGATCTCAACCAGTCAGTATTGAGATGTGAAGCTGCTGTTGCTCTCACTCCGGATGGCCACCCATACAAGCCTTCACGATTGAATAACCTCGGGAATTCACTCATTACCCGCTTCCAACAACGTGGTGATCTCAATGATCTCAACCAATCTGCATTGAGATTTGAAGCTGCTGTTGCTCTCACTCCGGATGGTGACCCAAACAAGCCTTCACTGCTGAATAACCTTGGGAGTTTCCTCGTCAGGCGCTTTGAACAATTTGGTGATCTCGATGATCTCAACCAGTCAGTATTGAGATGTGAAGCTGCTGTTGCTCTGACTCCAGATGGCCACCCAGACAAGCCTTCGTGGTTGAATAACCTCGGGAGTTCGCTCTTCACCCGCTTTCAACGACTTGGTGATCTTGATGATCTCAACCAGTCGGTATTGAGATGTGAAGCCGCTGTTGCTCTCACTCCAGATGGCCACGTAGACATGCCTTCACGGCTGAATAACCTCGGGAATTCACTGGTTACCCGCTCCAAACGACATGGTGATCTCGATGATCTCAACCAGTCTGCATTGAGATTTGAAGCTGCTGTTGCTCTCACTCCAGATGGCCACTCATACAAGCCTTTACTGCTGCTTAACCTCGGGAGTTCACTCATCAGGCGCTTCGAACGACTTGGTGATCTTGATGATCTCAACCAGTCTGTATTGAGACTTAAAGCTGCTGTTGCTCTCATTCCAGATGGCCACCCAGGCAAGCCTTCAGGGCTGGTTAACCTTGGGAATTCACTCCTCACCCGCTTTGAGCAGCTCCATGATCCTGAAGACTCTAAGCAGCTGCTAATTCACTACACTTCAGCTGCATGCTCAGAAACTGGCCCTGCCAGCGCACGATTTGAAGCAGCCAGAAGGTGGGCAAAAAATGCCCACATTCACCAACCCTCATCTGTGCTCCATGCATATAGTACTGCCATTAAACTTCTCCCAGAATTGGCATGGCTTGGGCTGTCTATAACCGATCGGCATCATCAGCTCTCACAGGCAGGCCAAGTTGTCAGAGATGCTGCTGCAGCTGCAATAGCCATGCAGGACTACCAGAAGGCTGTGGAATGGCTTGAGCAGGGTCGTTCGGTCATCTGGGGTCAGCTTCTCAATCTGCGCACACCAGTAGATGAACTGCGGGAGAACTATTCTGGCCTTGCTGATCAGCTTGTCTCTCTCTCCAAATTATTGGAAACTGCTGGCACCCGGAGCAATGCTGTTGCTGATGGTATCAAACCACAGTCACTTGAGTCCAGTGCAGAGCAATCTCATGACCTTGCTGTTAAAAGGAATCGTGTCCTACAGCAGATCAGAGCGCTGCCAGGATTCGAGAGGTTCCTGTTATCCAAGCCGATTTCTGAGCTCTCGCAAGCTGCTAAAATGGGCCCTGTTGCCATCGTAAATATCAGTGAATATGGGTGTGACGCTCTGATTCTCCTACTGGACCTTGCAGAGGAAGTCATTCATGTCCCTCTGAGTAACTTTACAATCCATGAGGCACAGGCCATGGCCGAATCTCTGGCATCAATTGTAGGAACTTCCGGACGCAGTGATAGGTTGCTGGGCTCTCGTGAGGGAGACATGGCTCCCGATGAGATCTTTTCCATTATTCTATCTGGGCTCTGGCTCAAAATTGTTCACCCGGTCCTGGATGCACTCGCAATTACAGTAAGCTATTTTATCAAAACCCATCCGATTACCATCCTAATGGCCATCTATAGACTCCAGCAAGTCAAGATTTGGGACGTATCTGGTGGTGTCCAACAGGGCCACTAGCATTTCTTCCTATCCATGCAGCAGGACTCTATGGTGAAAACCAAGCTGTTGGCTCCAAATTATCCGACTTCCTGATTTCGTCCTATACACCATCGTTGACTGCCTTAATCGAGGGGTATCGCCCACAATCTGAATCCCAGGCAGGACTTCAACTCCTTGCTGTCACTCAACCGTCAGCTGAAGGGCAGTCCTACATCCCAGGGACTCAGGAAGAAATCAGATGTATCGAGCAGCATGCCAAGGGAAAAGTTCCGGTTCTTTGGTTGGATGAAGATATGGCCACAATAGAAAATGTTCAGAAGGGCATGAAGGAGTCCAGATGGGTCCATTTCGCCTGCCATGGTGTGCAGAGCCCCTCTCCAACTGAAAGTGCCCTCCTCCTTGCTGGAAGCTCACGGTTGACACTCTCAAACATTATCAACCTATCCCTCCCCAATGCTGACCTGGCATTCCTCTCCGCATGTCAAACCGCAACTGGTTCCCAAGAGCTCCAAGACGAATCGGTTCATCTCACTGCTGGCATGTTACTAACTGGATACCGAGGTGTCATTGGGACGATGTGGTCTATCACGGACAATGATGCCCCACAAGTTGCCGACAATGTTTATGGCCATCTATTGGAGGTGTCTCCTCCAGATCCAACGAGGGCAGCCGCGGCGCTGCATCTCGCTGTTCGGAAGCTTCGAGAGCGGCCAGGACAAAAGAAATCATTTTTACATTGGGTGCCCTTCATACATTTTGGGGTCTGACTTCGGGGATATAACAATTGTGTAGGCATAGGTGTAGTAGTAATTTGGTAGTATTCTCTGTTTCTGTAGGATGTTTGTGTGTCCCAATCTTGATTTTAGAGGTTACAGTCTGTATGAGAATCTCAACAAGCCTTATATATATCACGCCCGACTCGATGTTTGTGCGTCCCCTCCAACCTGTGATGCTTTGTGAATCCAGACCCAAGGGACACAAATGAATGAACAAAAGAAACATCACCCCGTAAACGTACCGCAGGAGAACGGGGAGGGGAACAGGATATTGCCCTGGGGAGCACAAGGTAATTGTGGAAGAACCACGACCACGAGTATTGCACTCTTTTGAAGAAAGGCTTTTCAGACACTGAATCATCACCTTCAGCCTGAAATGTCAATTATGAACCATCCATTTTCAGCGTGAGTCTCTGAAATGTTGCTGTTTTGAATATTTGAACATGAGGTGGAATATTGACCTTCGACATTGAGTATGAGCATGAATATAACACGCAGAAAGACGCTACACCTGATGTTTTAAGTCTATTTGTTCAAGAAAAACCGTGCTGCACTGTGAGGTTTGCCGGAGGGACTCCGATGGATTGGGGGAAATTTTCACTGACAGCGTGATTTTGCTCACAGATCTCGGTGCCACCCCTCAGATCCACTGGCTTAGATTGTTTCCGACCTCCCTGAGTCCTTGAAAACTTGTGTCTGCAGTTTTACGACAGCTTTCGATTTTCCACGTGATGAGTCGCGTCCATTTGCGAACATAAAACACCAAATAACAATCAGTACTTTGCGGCAGAGCCTGTGAACTGATGTCTACCAAATACTCCCCAAGATTTTTTTTTAAAAAAAAATCAGAGGAGTTCCTGGTGCCGTTTTAGGAACCAGGTCTGAAAGTCGAATTGTCGAATCACATCCGGTTGATCCGAGCGAAAAATAAATAATTATGGCGTGTCAATTGCCCTTAAATTATCTCCGCTTCCGTCTTGATCCGATTAAAAAATAAATAACCAGTAAATAAAACATTTCTGCCATCCTGGGCCCATGTATAATGTTCTTTTTATGGCTTTTCAAGAGAACTGGTTCTGGCAAAGGTACCAGGACATGCCCGGAGGGCCTTAGTATATATCTAGAGATTGGCAATTCCAACCAGATAAGCACAGTTGAAGGAAGGATGTTGTGCCGAATTTCATTGGCTGTGCTGCATGACCCTCCGGGCATGTCCTGGTACCTTTTACCTTGCTTTTACCAGACCCGGTTCCCTTGAGAACTTGCCCTTCGCTTGAGAAGCCATAAACAGAGCATTATACGCGGCTCAAGGTTCGCTTGGTCGACGCTCATGCGTCGACCAGCTCACATTGAGCCCAGGATGGCAGGAACCATTTATAATAGTGTCAAAAGCTCACAACAGTTTATTTTCTGATTAATTATTTTTTACTCGGATCAAGACGGATGCGGAGATATTTTAACAGCTGTTTACACGCCATAATTATTTATTTTTGGCTCGGATTAATACGGAGTCGATTTGACCATTCGTGTTTGAGACCTGGTTCCTAAGACGGTACCAGGAATTTTACTGCCGAGATGAAGTCTTTGGTCTTCTTCCTACCTGCTTCAAATGCTAGGCTCTAGTAGCCACTGTTAAAAGTCCACTTCTGCCGTGTCCATTGTTGAATTGGCCATGATTATTACTTTGTTTGTCCAGCCAATTCCCATTCAAATGGTGTGGCTGCTTATAATTTCATTTTACCATCTCTTAGTCTCCAGACTTTTGATTAATTGTACTTCATTCGCATCAGGAAGACGCTGGCGAGGTTCGCAATCCACTTTTTTAGAGTCTAAAACACCTTATGGACCTCGTATATTTGAGGGACAATTATTTTAGGTGAAGAGACCTTCAGACCGGACTTTTCACAGCGTCTAATATACAGTAACTAGTGTAAGCCCGTCAAAAATTGACGGTCAGAGGAAGATTATATTATATCTGTCCTCAATCTGTCCCCATCCTCTTTCTTTCGGTTCTGGCACCATCCTTGCCAGCCAGCTCGTCCCGTCTGATATTCATTAGTAGTCAACGTGCCCGTCGGCATCCGTGTTTCCGCTCCGGCACGAGCTCTGCCCAGTGCCTCACGACAGGGCCCTTCTCGGCATTTTCGCCCCGGCTTGCTGTTGAGTCTTGCCGAGGGTCGGGCTGGGTCAGGCTGTAGAAGGCCCTCGCTCTTTCTCCGCATTTCTGACCTGGCACGAAAGGCCCCTTCTCGGGGTTCTCGCCCCGGTTCGAGTCCTGCCAAGATTCCGGGTGTTGCCGAGTTTCGGGCATGCGTGAGATGCCGGAGGTCCTTGGTGTTTCCGGCCCGGCAGGAGTCCTGCCAAGTGCCTCGGCACGAAAGAGGCCCTTCTCGGTGTTTCTGGGTCGGTACGAGTACTGCCAAGGGCCTCGGCACAAAAAAAAAGGCCCTTCTCGGTGCTCTCGCCCGGCTCGAGTCCTGCCGAGTTTCCGGGCGCTGCCGAGTTTTTCGGGCATGCGTGAGAAGCCAGAGGTCTGGGCCTGGATAGTTGTCCCCCTGCTCTGTATTATAGTATAGACTAGGGTAAGCCCGTCAAAAATTGACGGTCAGAGGAAGACTATATTATATCTGTCCCCAATCTGTCCTCGTCCCTTTTCTTTCAGTTCTGGCGCCCCATTTTTTATTTTGCTTGCCCCCTCCTTTTTGCGTTTGTCCTGAGCCCGTCCTGTCGGATATTGTCAGTAATCAGCTTGTCCCTCGGCATCTTTGTTTCCGCTCCGGCATGAGTTCTGCGCAGCACCTCGGCACACCAACCTTCTTAGCATTCTCGCCCTGGCTCGCTGTCGAGTCCTGCCAAGTTTCCGAGGGCCGGATCAGACCCGGCACAAGTCCTGCCCAGTGCCTCGGCCCTTCTCGGTGTTCTCGCCCCGGCTCTAGTCCTGCCAAGTTCCCGGGTGCTTCTGCCTAGGCAGTGACAATCCTGTGTGGCATGAAGCAATGCCCTCTCATGGCATTTCTGGCCTGGCAGCAGTTCTGCCAAGTGCCTCGGCACGAAAGATGCCCTTCTCGGCATTTCCGGCCTGGCCCGAGTTAGGCCCTTCTCGGCGCCCTCGCCACGGCTCGAGTCCTGCCGAGATTCCCGGGTGTTGCCGAGTTTTTCGGGCATGCGTGAGAAGCTGGAGGTCTGGGCCTGCATAGTTGTCCCCCTGCTCGATATTATTATATAGACTAGTGTAAGCCCCTTGGAGAGGTCCTGGGACTCTCGGGGTCGGAGATGAGCCAACGGGGCTCGCAGCGGGATGGGAGGAAGCGGAGAAAACCCAATATGATTGCCGACTATAGACATCCAAACATAACAACTACAACTATGATGGGAAACCGCCAAGCGCGCTACACCGTCAATAAATTGACAGGTAAGTAGCAAGATGAATATATGTAGTACTTCATGATATACACTTTTTTGTTCTCATCCCAGCGTGCTTCCAAGTTCTAACCAGCATGCCGGTCTTGTTGAGCTCCCGTGGAGGTTTTGGCTCAAGTCCCGGCAGGTGCAAGTTCCCATGTTTGAGTTCTGCTAAGTTCCCATAGGTTAGCGCACGTGCCGAGTCCTGCCAGCTTCTGTGGAGGTCTCGGCGTAAGTCCTGGCAGGTGCAAGTTCCTGTGTTCGAGTTCTGCTAAGTTCCCGTAGGTTAGCGTGTGTGCCGAGTCCTGCCAAGCTCCCGTGGAGGGTTCAGCCCAAGTCCCAGCCAGCGCAGTTCCAGGACCCATGATTATCCCTACAGAGGTCGGATACCGAGTTCGGACAAAAATTTCGGAAAATTTTGGCAAAAAAAAAGCGAAAAAGAACGGCCTTGTCGAAATAATCGTTTTGGCCGATTCAGAAAGCGTGGGAAAGAAAAAAAAGTTCGGACAAAACTCAAGTTTGGGCCCGATTTCGGTATCCGACCTCTGGTGGGATAATCATGGGTCTTGCTAAGCTCCCGTGGGGGTCTATCCTGCATGCCGAGCATTGCAGAGCTCCCGTGGAAGTCTCAGTGTGAGTCCCGGCTGCGGCAAGCACCCTGCCAAGTTCTCAACAGTTGGGCCGGATCAGATACCGCCGTGCAAGTGTAAGCCCATCAATAGATAATTTATTTACTTCACGATCAGTGTGCTCCAGAGTTCTACCTAGCATGTGTTGAAGATATTGACGAGTGCTGCCTTTTATGGCGTCCAGCGGTAGTATGCCTTTCTCGGACTTTCTTTATTTATTTACTCAGTTGCCATTGATCGTATCCACATCATATATATGGTGCGGATGCGTGACGACGGCCCTCAGTCTTGACCACGACTTGGTGCGACTGAGGGTACGTTCTTATTTTACTTCTCTATCTTTATATATTCACTTACTTTACTTTACCTATAGACTTACTCTATTCTCTACAGGTAACTAATAGAGTCTTGACCACGACTTGGTGCGACTGAGGACTTACTCTATTCTCTACAGATTCGCAGTCAGAATTGCGTACGCTAAGTAGTGATTAGTCCAAGATCAGTTGCGAAGACAAGGAACGGCAGAAGACTCACATACCCTCGTTTACCCCAATGTCGTCCATGACTTCCATCCCCATCCTCGCCGATGACAAGCAGCTCGTCGATGTTAACTGGGGCGCTTTCAAGGAGACTGCCATCAGTCTCCTCCGCGGCAAAGGTCTCGACGGTTATCCGAACGGGACAATTCTCCGCACCACCGCAGCTACATACCCCGGTCTCTACGGCACTCACCCCTCTCCCGTTAACTCCCGTACCCCGTCGGCAGAAGAATGGGACCTCCGCGATGCGACCGCTGGTGCCATCATCTACCAGAACATTGTCGACCCCAAAGCGCATGGGATCAACGCTACAGACACCAGTCGTCAGATGTGGATCGCTCTGAACACCAAATTCAATCGCACCTCGGAAGTCTTGAAGGGGATCGCGATGGATAACTTGCGCGCCTTGAAGCTAGCTCATGGGCGTGATTTGCCTGCTCACATTGACAACCTCACGAAGCTCCGTGCCGAGGCGAACCGTGTTGGGTGCCGCATCCACGACACCGACATGATTCCCATCATCTTGCAGTCGCTCCCGGCTGCCGAGTTTGGTCAGTCCATCATCGCGCTCCAGACCCTTTCGGCAGCGCACGAGGTTACCCAGAACCTCATGCTGTACTGGGACATTGTCTACAAGAAGGACGTGGAGGCCTCCGGTGTCGCAAGTGCGCTCGCTACCTACGTCGGCATGAAGGGTGGACAAGTCAACTGCGGAAATTGTGTATGTCGCAGACATATCAAGGAAAATTGTTGGGCAAGAGGAGGTGGGAAGGAAGGCCAGGGGCCGAGCTCGTGGAAGGCACCGCCTGGGTTAGAGCCACGCCAGGCATACGTCGATGCTGCGAGAGCGGCGAAGGCCGCAAGGGGCGCGACTGTCGCCACAGCTGCAGCACCTCCGCCTCCGCTGAACCCTACTCCGCCGAGCCCCACCGCCGCGTTCACCTCGCCCATGGCAGTTTACGCCCTCAGGACGAAATTCGAGACCTGGCACCGCCGTTACAGTCACCTCAACAATGGCGATGGTGCGTCCGAACTCGACTCATCGGTTGCGGGCGATAACATGAATCCTAGATTCGGATGTGGAGGGTCAGCTCCTCCCATTCTGAATGAACATGTTATTCGTACCGTAACTGATGTAGTAGACCTGCTTGCAATATACGCCACCGACACAAAACACGAGTTGTCGCTTATTTTGACATTCCTTGATAGCGGGGCGTCTGAACATTGTGTTGTGAGTCGAGCACGATCCGTGACATACCAGAAGCTCGAGATAGAAGGGTCAACAGCAGTGAAGTCGGGTGGAGGATTCAAAGTCGCAGGGAGGGGAATTGCGGAGTTCGAGGTTCGCCTGGCCAACGGATCGGTTCGCAAGATTCTCATGGAAGCGCTACACACCCCGGGGTTCGCGATGAACTTGATCTCGCTGCCGACGCTCGACACGCGAGGGTTCTGGGGAAAGTGGGGGAATGGGCAGCTATCGGTCTTTAGCCGAGATGGAACAGAAATAGTTGATGGACGACTCGTACGGGAGGAGGGCCATCGAAAGTTGTACCAGGTCGATGTTGTCGACAGCAAGGACGGAGGGGGGAGCGTCACCGCAGCCGTGGCAGGACGCAACCGTAATCAGCCTACCGACCTCGAGACGTGGCATCGTCCTTTCGGACATGGCGATGTCCGCACGATTAAGCGCATGGCAGACAAGTCGCTTGTCGACGGCTTGAAGATTGTACAAACAGAACTTCGCGGGATGTGCGAGGACTGCATTCGTGGGAAACAGGACCGCATGCCGTTCGACGACGAGGTAGTGCATGAAACGAGACCTCTGGAGCGCATCCACCTCGACCTATGGGGACGAGCGAGGACGCCGAGCTGGTCGGGGGCAGTATACATGATGCTGGTATCAGACGGAGGAACATCGCTCAAGTTCCCACTCTTCCTCAACAATAAATCCGCGGAAACCACCCTGAGCGCATTCAAAACCTGGCTAACAGAAGCCGAGGTTCAAACAGAAGAACGGCTCAAACGTGTACGCATTGACTTGGGTGTGTAACGCATGTGCTTGCCATTTGTATGGCCAGTTATGCCGTTATTTGGTAATCTCCATTTACGATATATTTACTGATGTTTACGACCTATTCTTGACGTGTCTTGTCATGTGATGTACTTGTAGCTACATCCGTGACTTACTTACATAATATAATCTTCTTTCACCTAAAACCTTCACCTTCGGCCTCTCGCGCCCATACTCTTCTGAGTCGCGCACTAGGCCGGCGGGTGATTGGGGAGTTTACTCACCTGCTATCCACGCGTTGGGCGTATCTGGACCTACCAGACAAGCGCCTGCACGCGTTAGCCAGCTCCTGCTGAGCTGGCATCTACCGCGGACCACCTGCGGTACCAAGGCCATATTCGGGCCCTTCTGGCACCAGTTTTATCTACTCCTACCTCAATTCTACTCGGATTGAGGCCTTCACACACTCTCAAGACCCGCCAGCTCATTGTGGCAGTAATCCCCTCAAATATTCGTAGGATTCTCAAGCGAAGTCTTACATTGGTGGACACATTGGGAAATCTGTCTCATCCTGGCCGGTCTAACATTCTCTACCATGTTCAATTCACTAATTGATAAATGGTCTCGTTCCACATCCCCGGCACACGGCACTTCGTTACAGGATCGACGACCCCCCGTTGGAACGAACCTATCTGGCTTTCCAGTAGCGTTCATCCCACCGCTGCGACCTTGACCTATTCGGCTATCCAATAGTGTCTCGGTCGCTTGGGATCTATCATTTCGCGGCGCGCAGAATTTCAATTCGCTCGCGCTGCCCGGTCTTCACAAGGCTTGGATTACTCGAATATACCCGGGCCCGAGATCAGCGCTCGCGTGTGGCGTCGTCCTGCGCGAGTAGAGTAGTGGCTGCAACGGTTTCCCATGCCGCTGCTCGTGTTTTATCTCCCGAGCGGCATGGCATCTTTCTTTTGTGCTGCCCGGTCCCCATGCAGATTTAAAATTTACCATCCCTTGCGACCTTCATCGTGGACTCCGAGCTGGCTGCAGAATCGTACGCAGATGAGACCTATCTGGCCGTCCAGTAGTGTCAAGTTTGCGAGGTGGAACGGGACTTACTGGCTTTCCAGTCTGTTCCGAGCTACCGTGATTTTGCTCGTAGCGTTTGCGCTGGGTCTCGCAAAGGGACGTTTCTCGAATTTTTCATTGATATTCTACACACATTCTACTTCCCCACTTGTCCTTCGCTTCGGCGAAGCCGCCTCCTCCGTCAAAACTCCTCCATCTCCACGTCTTCTCCTCCCGTTTACAGCTGTGCACGTTGAATTTAAGGTGGGCGCGTCGAAGACCTCTGTAGTTGCGGGGCATTAGTACGAGAGTCTGGGGAATGAGCTAGAATTCTGGCACGAAGGGACTCACCTCCGCTCGAGCATAATAGGCCTCACAGCCGCGCTCCCGCATTCATATCAACCCTCCCCCACACGCGCTATCGAGCCTCTCGGAAATCGGAGCGTGCTCCGGGAGGAAACGTCGATAGCACAGGCACCGCCAGCCTTCCGTGATAGCTGTACGAGTGGGCGAGGATCGTCGCGGACCATAGTGTCTGCGAGCACGCAACGCCGTCTCGAGGTTTGCGCAAGCTGCACGGCCGCATCGGCGCAGACGATGCTGGTGTTATCAGATGCCACCGCTCTTGCGCCAGATCCTCCAGCTTTCGCCATTCCGAGCGCCGTCGAGTTTGGGGGGCTTCGTGAACTCGGGGCAGAACTGCAAGTGAGCGTAAGCAGGGATGGTGTAACCACATTGCGCCAGAACGTCTCGCGCGAAGTGCGGCTCGTCCATCATCGCCTTCGCCTCCCACTCCCATTCCTGCCGTTGTCGACCAGTCGGTGGTCCAGTCTGAGGAACAGAAGGAAACTGTTTCTGTAAATGATCATAGACGCGCGGATTCAGCTGAAACGGGGACACGCACCAAGACACTTCCCGTGCGCGCGACATGTCCTTCTACTCCTACCTCGGGCGCGTTCCACGCGGGAGCTCGCGCCGTGCATCACATGGGGGCGGGAATGAATAGGATCCCACTCCTGAATCTGCTAACTTCCGGGGGCGGGCGCGCGACAACGCATCTGGATTTCTCCTGAATTCAGACTCCATATCTTTGTGGATTTTGGACACGCACCTCGGATTCCTACTCGGTCAAACACGGAAGGGCATCTTGACCTCGTGAACAGCTCGATTCGGAGCTGTCTTGATGCCCACATACTAAGACACAGCGACTTTGTCGTCTTTTCTGCCGAATTCTCAGATTGGACCTTTCAAATTTCGATATTTCTTGCTTACCTGGACCTGGATTCTAAACCAGCACGAGGACACCTTGCTGCTAGATGCTGGATTGTCAAAATTGGGAACCGAAGTGCTGCCTCCGCGAAGACCGCAAAGTGCTTGTGCATCCGACTTGATTACGCACTCGCGCCCGCTTTCGTAGTGGCGGCGACCAGCCAACTCGGATTTGGATACAAACGGGTGTCTATGATGGCATCGTGCAACGCCAGGTCGATGCGAGAGTGTTCCGTTGAGAACAACGAGATGTAGAGGAAAAGCAAGGGAGGGCATATTTAGCTCCGTCCTCGGAAGCAAACAACCGCTCTCTTCCTCTTTCGGTCTCCTGCTCAGGCGCCACATCTACTTGGTCGTTATCATTCCTCCGTTTCATCGGCACCTTCGACATTCAAGAGCCGAGGGACTCCTTTGTCACTTGGAATTAATATTTTACGCCATCTTCATATTTAATTTCTACGACAAATTTCTCTCTCGGTCCAAGCTTCGTAAACCCGCGCTGAGCGAATGTGCTTGAATTAACTGCCGGAGACGCTCAATGAGATGCAGCAGAAGGATGGGGGGCTACTTGAAATTCACCGTGGATTAGCTGAATAGACCATTTCGCACAGCATTCAGGCACTCACAGTCCCGGGATATGTTGGCGCCAACATCTCGTCCTTCGATTCCATGGAGACGAACGTAGAAAATACAGCCGCGCCGCACACTACTCGTCTCTCATGGGAATGCTGCCGAAGCTGGGGAACTTTTTCAATAATCAGCTAAGTTCCTCGCGGTCTCGAACAATTCTGTGGCACTCACCGCGCGGGAGTGCTCTGAGAACTTCCACTGTTCGAACTCGAAGGCCCACGTTGCGCACGTTGTGGACGCTACGCACGTCCTCAGTGTCCGCCTGAACGCGCTTCCTGTCGTCAACAGGAATGCCGTCAACTTTTGGGGTCTCAGAATAACCTCACCTGCGGCAGGCCAGCAAGGCGGATGCGCCCTCGCACCGGATCTACGTACCTTGGAATCTGAGCGCCTCGCGACGCTCGAACCTCTTCCATCTCCTTCGGCGCGCCTCTCGACCGCAGCGTTCCCGTCGCGCTCTCGTTCCCTTCTCTTTCTCATCCCGGTCTTCTCGTTGCAGGCTACAGCTTTCGCGCTCGGCAGCGCGATCGCATGAACACATTGGATCGCTTATTTTGCCTGGGTCCTGCGCGAGGATTTGCACCGTACATAGCATGGGCGCGGGGATGGATCGGAACCGGCCCCCGGAGTTGAAATTCCAGGTGCGTGTGCACGCGCACGCCGATACCAAATCAGCAGTGTGAAAGTTCGGAGGAAGGGCAATCAATTATCACGCACCTGAGTAATCGCGATCGACTCGCGTTCGCTCCCACTCGCGAGTCCCCGGCGACTGGTCATTATCCACAAATCAGTCGGTCGAGCTGTAGAATTACGCACCGTCTCCAACATCGTATCTCGTCTCCATCTCTTCCCCGGCTCGTTGCTTCATCTTGGACTGCAAGATTTTCGCGCTCTTTAGCACGACTTCGGATTTCGTACCTCGGGTACCCCGTGGTCGGCGGATTTGCGCTATGCTTCGCATGGGCGTGGGAAGGAAACTGGAACCCGCTGCTGAATTGATCTCGCAGGCGCGGGCGCGCATGAACGCATCTGAATTTCTTTCAGACTTCGTGTCCATTTATGGATGATTCGGGACGTACCTCGACCTTCCACCCGGTCCAAATCCACCCACAGCTCCACGACCTCGTAGACGACTCGCTTCAGAGTGTCTCGAGACTCCTTTATACCAAGTTACGAAATTTTATCTGCCGAATTCTGCTTTCAGTGCTCCGAGGAATCCACTGAATCGTACCTCGAGGACCCGGAACTCTTATACCGGGCCTATACATTAACGACGTCTCTATTCGAAGGCTTTGGGGACACACGGATACCACGATATGGAATTTTTCTTGATTTAATTCCACGGATTTTCTGCCGAATTTTTCAGCTGTGCTTTCAATCACTCGGGCTGGCCTTACCTCTGGACGATCTGTATCGTGGACGATCCGGAATCCACGCCTTCTCGACGCCGAAGCTCCACAATTCGTGCTGGGAATACCTCAGACTTTACTCGAAGTCTAGAGGCTGCACAATCCACCCACCTCCAAACTTCGTAGATGGATTCGGTTGGCCCAGGGACGGATTTTCGGGTGGCGGTCGTTCACCGGTCCCTGCTTCGAGTTGCGTCAAGAGGTGCTTGATCTCTGGATCTGCCAATTCGATTAAGTAAGCTTCCCACGACCCCCCCCCCCCCCCAGAAAAAGGAAATTCCATCAGTTGGGATCAATTCATAGCAGTCGGCTTTGAAAACTTCCACCTGGTGAAAGCTCAGACTACCAAGTCTTTGTATATAGCATGTACCTATGATTAACTTACGAAAAAATGGCTTTCTAGCATCCCGAGCAATAAACACACAGATGTTGCAAAGGGTGCTCGGTGATCACCGAGTGATCATCAGCTTACCTAACCGAATTGGGAGATCCAGATCTCAAGCACCCCTTGAGTTGCGTCGTGTTTGAGTGCGAATTTTGCGGCCACATGACGATGAGCAGGAAGCGGAAAAAGCGCGGTGTTTGGTTCTAAGCTCGACACCTTCCAGAACCAAACAACTGCTTGCTTCCGTTTTCGGCGCCCTGATTCCGAACACCATTCGCTCCCTCGACGTTTACCTTCCTTCGAAGTCGTCTCTTCCAGCTGCTGGCACCATTTTCCGGTACTCTTGGGCTTTTTTCCACGCGCGGCGCACTTTTCCAGACCCCGCGGAACTGTTAACACTTTGCACGAGAATTCTTCGAGATGAGATGCCGGGTGTACATTGCACGCTACGGCTATAGCTCGAAAGTTTGAAGCCTCAACTGCGTCTCATCGCGCATGACAGCTCCGCGAGATTTTTTTTCTACGGCGTAACGCGCATTCCTGGCTGTGTGTGCATGCTTGTTTTTGAGGGCTTGGGCGAAGTTCGGGGCTTTAGGGTCAGATGCGGCACTTAAATCTAACTCCGATCTTGTGTACAAGTTGGCTCGCAACTTCTGGTCAACCTGCTTTCCCACCACAGCCCACACCCAACCAAAGGAGCTGATTTTTTTGAGTGACTTCCGAAACCACCCGCTCTCGCTCGGTCGCACCAAGCGGCTACTTTCGTGGGGGGCACAGGGCATAGTATAGGGAGCCTGTGACTGGCTGTGGAACAGAGTGGACTCGGAGAGGGAATGGAGTCAAGGCAAAGAGGACTGGAAGATGATGCGGAGGTGAGCTACAGCAGGATCGGAAGGGATTCGGAGTCTGGATGGAATGGACTCTGAGTGGACGTGAAATGGACACTGAGAGGAAATGGAAGCCAGATGGAGATGAGTCGTAGAGCATGCGGAAGCAAGTGCAGTGGGGTCAGAAAGGAATCGGGACTTGACGGAGTGGACTTGCAGATGGACTCAGAGAGGAAAATTTTTCGGCAAAATTTCAAAACATTTTCTCTCTTTCTTCTTTCTTTTCTGACTTGCAGGGCTGATCCATATCTCACAACTGGAGAGTGGGGGGCTCTGTAACGCATGTGCTTGCCATTTGTATGGCCAGTTATGCCGTTATTTGGTAATCTCCATTTACGATATATTTACTGATGTTTACGACCTATTCTTGACGTGTCTTGTCATGTGATGTACTTGTAGCTACATCCGTGACTTACTTACATAATATAATCTTCTTTCACCTAAAACCTTCACCTTCGGCCTCTCGCGCCCATACTCTTCTGAGTCGCGCACTAGGCCGGCGGGTGATTGGGGAGTTTACTCACCTGCTATCCACGCGTTGGGCGTATCTGGACCTACCAGACAAGTGCCTGCACGCGTTAGCCAGCTCCTGCTGAGCTGGCATCTACCGCGGACCACCTGCGGTACCAAGGCCATATTCGGGCCCTTCTGGCACCAGTTTCATCTACTCCTACCTCAATTCTACTCGGATTGAGGCCTTCACACACTCTCAAGACCCGCCAGCTCATTGTGGCAGTAATCCCCTCAAATATTCGTAGGATTCTCAAGCGAAGTCTTACAGGGTGGAGAATTTGACAACGAGATATTCACCAAATTCTGTGCCGGAAGAGGTATCTTCGTGGAGAAGGTACCTAAAGCCTCGTCGTCAGCACATGGGCATGTCGAGCGGGGCAACCGTACAGTGGTGGAAGGGACACGCACTCAGCTTATGGAGGGCGGCATGGACCACCGGTTTTGGGCTGAATCGGCCACCGCTCACTGCTACGTGCGCGGGTTCATCCCTTCTTCGCGACACCCAGATGCTGTACCGTGGATGGCGTGGTTTCGTCAAAAGGATGCCGAAGGGAACCTAGTCAAACCAAATGTGTCCCATTTGCGTGCGTGGGGGAGCACCTGCTGGGTTAAAGACCTAGACAGGCGAGGAGGGAAGCTTGGCGACCAAGGCTGGAAGGGGAAGATGGTCGGATATATGGGGCGTCGCGGCTACCGTGTACGACCCAGAGCGCAGGCGCATCTTCCAGGTACGCGATGTCGTGTTTGAGGAAGGGGTACCTCATAGAACACGTATCGTCGACCCTGAAGATGTGTTACTACCT
The DNA here is from genome assembly GCA_029289565.1 of Mycena galericulata. Lineage (NCBI taxonomy): Eukaryota > Fungi > Basidiomycota > Agaricomycetes > Agaricales > Mycenaceae > Mycena > Mycena galericulata. Next base: position 251,980 of record JARKIA010000163.1, on the reverse strand, counting down.
CAAGATCCTAGTATCTTTGAGGAAAGGGACGCACCTGACAATGCTCCTCCTCCGCAGCCTCCGAATGCTCGACCAGCAGCACCTCCCGCACCTAACGTCCAAGCCCCACCCCCCATTCCTCCTCCTCGGCATCCACCACCACCTCCTCCGCCACCTCCGCCTCCTGTCGTGCCTGCATTACCACGCCGTTCGGATCGTGCGCCCGTGCCGACTCGTGCCATTCTTGAAATGGAAATGTCGAATCGAATGGAGGAGCAGGCACGCCTTGCGGGCAAAGAGTGGGCTTTGGACGGAATTCACCCGACAGCAAATGCCGTGGATGTCGAGTGGGACAGCTTCGATGCAGACATGCTGGCATCTCCATGGGCGTTTGCGAGCGCTATAAAGGGCTTGATTCCGCGGTCATACCACGAGGCAATGCGGGAGCCGGAGAAGTGGATGCCTGCAATGCAAGCGGAGGTACATCAGCTGGAAACTCGTGGAGTCTGGAGGCTGGTGAACCTACCGGAGGGGGAACGTGCAATAGATGGGATGTGGGTCTACGATGTGAAGGTGGACGGCGACGGAAAGGTGTTGAAGCACAAGGGACGGTACGTGGCACGTGGTGACGAGATGATTGAAGGGAAAGATTTTGAGGTGAAGTGGGCGATGGTGGCGCGGATGGAGTCGGTGCGAATGGTGTTCGCCGTGGCTGCGGTGCAGAAGATGCACGTTCGGCAGTGGGATTTCTCAGGGGCGTACCTGAACGGGGAGATGGACCGGCCGGTGTACATGAAGCAGCCGAAAGGGTTCGCAAAGCAGGGGGAGGAAACCAAGGTCTGCTTGCTTTTGCGACCGCTTTACGGATTGGTGCAGGTGTGCCACATATGGTACAAGCTTCTCGCGAAAGGCTATGGCGACCTGGGGTACAAAGAAAATCTCGCGGACCCATGCATCAGGACACGAAAGAACGGCAGCGACTATACACTTACCTCAACCCACACTGACGACGTACTCGGGGCATCCTCATCGGAGAAGGAGAGCAAGCGAGTTGTTGAGGAGTTTGCGGCGAAATGGGACTTGAAGGAGGTCGATGTTGCGTTGTTACTTGGGTTGACCGTCGAGAAGCTCGGTGACGGATCGGTTGCCCTTAGCCAAACACAGTACTTCGAAAAAGTCCTGGATCACTTCGGCTTCTCACATTTGCCTCCGCTGTCAACGCCGCTCCCACCCGGATACCAAATCCGTGCTGCTTCTTCCCCACTACCCCCGGATGACGCTGCTTTTATACGCGACAAACCTTTCTGCCCAATTCTCGGAACTATTGTCTGGGGGAGCAGCGGGACACGGCCCGACCTTTCTTACGCCTGCTGTGCTCTGGGCCATGTCCAATCTAATCCCGCGCCTGAGCATTGGAATCTGCTCATCGGTGTTCTTCGGTACATCAAGGGGACTCTTGACTACGGGATCAGATACTCATCGCCGACGACCACTTCTCCTTCTGCGCCTGGGATGGGGCTTAAACCCGAGGGCTTTGTTGACTCGGACTGGGCTGGCTGCGTGGACACATGCCGTTTGACATCCGGCTATGTCTTCTTTATGGGGGGAGCACCAGTTTGTTGGTCGTCAAAACGTCAAGCTGGGGTGGCGCTCTCCTCTACAGAAGCAGAGTACATCTCGCTTGCGCGTGGGGCGCAGCAGGCAATGTGGATGAAGAACTGGCTTAGCGAGGTGTTCTTACCTCAAGAGCTTCCGTTCCAGTTGCGCGGCGATAACCTAGGGTCCATCAGCTTAACCGAAACAACGAAGGGTCACGGATTATCGAAGCATCTGGACATTCGCTGGCATTACATCCGCGAACGCGTAAAGGATGGTGAGATCGCAGTTACGTCCGTTCCTGGGAAGGAAAATGTCGCGGACATTTTCACAAAGTCACTGCCTCGGGCCGCGCACGAGAGGATTGTTGGACAACTTGGACTTGATTGGAAGAGGAAGTATGCTGTCCACCAGGGGGAGTGTTGAAGATATTGACGAGTGCTGCCTTTTATGGCGTCCAGCGGTAGTATGCCTTTCTCGGACTTTCTTTATTTATTTACTCAGTTGCCATTGATCGTATCCACATCATATATATGGTGCGGATGCGTGACGACGGCCCTCAGTCTTGACCACGACTTGGTGCGACTGAGGGTACGTTCTTATTTTACTTCTCTATCTTTATATATTCACTTACTTTACTTTACCTATAGACTTACTCTATTCTCTACAGGTAACTAATAGAGTCTTGACCACGACTTGGTGCGACTGAGGACTTACTCTATTCTCTACAGCATGCTGAGTCCTGTCCCGTGGAGGTTTCACCCTCAGTTTCGGCCGGTGCATGCTCCCGAGCTCGAGCTCCTGGGACTGGGCCGGGTCAGATGTCGTGCATGACGCCCCGGCACCAGTCCTGCCCGGTGCCTCGGCACGAAAGGGCTTTTCTCGGCTCACTGTCTTAGCTTCCGAGTCATCCCCGGCCCGGCATGAGTCCTACCCGGTGCCTCGGCACTAAAGGGCCTTTCTCGACGTTCTCGCCCCAGCTCGGCATCCAATCATACCGAGTTTTCGGGTATGATCCTGAGGATGCCGGAGGTCTGGCCCATCATAGTTATACCCCCCCCTCATATTATAATAAAGAAGACTAGCTGAACCCCGTGAATAAATTCACGGGTGTTGGTATGTAAGTTGAGAGAGCTAGTTTTCAATCATCCCATTATCTCGGACCTCTTTTTCCCCCTTTCCCTCCTCCCCTCCCTTTCTTTCCCTGAACCTGTCCCATTAAAGAAATTCATGGAGCTATAACACCCTGTTTCATGCTAAGTATTTGCTATAAAATTCGTGCTCCGTCCCACTGAAGCTTCAAAATTTCCTCGGTATCTGCGGGACGACCTCCGATTGGGCACGGCATGTTAAGACTACTTAGGCCCTTGAGCTTCTCCGCCCAGCGAGCTCCGGACCTTCCTTGGCATTAAGTGACCTTTCCTCTGGTCCTGACCCTTTCCATTGCCATATGCATGCCCAATACTCCCCACCACTGATTTTCAGCAACTTCAAGCATCAGCATTGCAAAGTAAACGGCTCACCACATTTGCGGCATCTTTCAATTGGGCCCGGCTCGGCCCTGCTGCGGCATGCTTCAACTGCCGGGACTGAGGGCTCTTCTTAATCCGACGCATTCTCTACTCGGGCTCGGCATGTGGTTCGGCGAGGCGAGCCAACAGCTCTGGTTCGGCCGCGGCAGATTCCAACCGCTGGGGCTCCTCTCGCTGCTCGGCTTGGCGCGTTCTCGACCTGGCTCGGCATGGGGCGTGACCGTGGGCGTGCGATTTCGAAGATTCTTTGATGTTTGTTATCGACCACTTTTTATTATAGTAAAGACTAGTGTAAGCCCGTCAAAAAATTGACGGGGAAGTAGCAAGACGTATTTACTGTAGTACTTCAAAATATACACTTTTTTGTTCTCATCCCGGTGTGCTTCTGAGTTCTACCCAGTGTGCCAAGTTCTGCCCCTCTCCCATGGAGGTTTCAGCCTAACTCCCAGCTGACGCAAGTTCCCATGTTCTCAAGTCCTGCCAAGTTCCCGTGGGTCAGTGTGCTTCCAAGTTCTACCCCTACCTGCTCTCTGAACCCCCCTCCCTCTGCCCACCATTCCTGCCTGTCTTGCTATACCACTATACATTCCCCACCCCATACCAATATCTCACTTCCACAGTGCTGGCTCTGAGCATGTTTAACTCTGCTTTCCTGCACATTCATGCCCTGCTCCGTCCCTCCTGTATTCGATCCCAGCTCTGCACTTGCTCTTGTCCTTGCCCATACTGTAGACCCCTCCTCGCTCGCAGTTATCCGCTCCATCCACTCAACCCCATGTGTCATCCGGATCCCCATCCTCACTGGAATTCTATATTGCACCCAGTACCCGAATACAAATACTATTAGAAAAGTAGATAACATGTACTATAGCTGCTTACAGCGGCTTGAGCATGCTAATTGATATTATGTAGTACTTCATAATATACACTTTTTTGCTCTCATCCCGGTGTGCTTCCGAGTTCTACTCAGCGTGCCGAGCCCTGCCACTCTCCCGTGGAGGTTTTGGCTTGAGTCCCGGCTGGTGCGAGTTCCCGCGTTCTCGAGTCCTGCTAAGTTCCCGTGGGTCAAGGTGCTTCCGAGTCCTGCCGAGCTCCCGAGGAGGTTTCGGCCAGCGCAAGTTCCCGAGTCTTATTAAGCTCCCGTGCGTTCTACCTGTGTGCCGAGCCCTGCCGAGCTCCAGTGCGAGGTCTCGGCATAAGTCTCGGTGCAAACTCCTAAGGTCCTGTCAATCTTCCGAGGCCGGGCTGGGCGAGATGTCGATATGAGTCCTGCCCGGTGCCTCGGCACTAAAGGGCCCTTCTCGACGTTCTCGGCTCGGCTTGGCATTGAGGTCTTACCGAGTTCTCGGGTATGATCCTGACGATGCCGGAGGTCTGGCCCATCATAGTTATACCCCCCCCATATTATAATAAAGAAGATAATAAAGAAGATATGTACAGTGAACACAGCATGCAAAATAATGACACCTGAGAGAATTGAACCCTAGATGTTTTGATATGTTCTCAAAAGATCTATTCTGGAGAGACTTTAATCGTTCGTGGCCTGTGCGGTTGACCAAAATGGCGGAGGAATGGTTGACGCGTGGCGGTGCAGTGACCATCACCGTGACCAGAGGTGACTCCGCGATCACATGACCGGAAGCGAAAGTTCGTCTCTCTCCGTCTTGCCACCACAACCTACCCTTTTCTTGGTTTCCTTTGTGCCATGGCAGGCGCTTTAAGCGGCCACATAATCAACTCATACGAATCATCCGTCTCGAACCAGTCCATCTGCACCGACGGCCTCATATCCTTCGCCCCGGGCATGCACGGTGCCTTCAACCCGAACATGCACAGCACCCAGCCGTTCTTGGGCTCCGTATCCATGGGCGGCTTCTCCAATCCTTTGCAGGCATCCACGAGCATGTGCGAGTCCACATACGAGCGCGTCAACCGCCTCCAAGCCAAGCTCAACCAGAAGCTCGGCCCCGAGTTCATCTCGCAACGCCCCGGGCCCGGCGGCGGGCCCAAGCTCACGTACGCGGAGGGGTGGAAGGTTATCAACGTCGCGAACGAGGTGTTTGGGTTCGACGGGTGGAGCTCGAATATCGTGAGCCTCACGACGGACTACTTGGACTTCAACGAGGAAACGAGGCGGTACAACGTCGGCGTGTCGGCGGTGATGCGCGTGACGCTCAAGGAGGGTGTGTTTCACGAGGACGTCGGGTACGGCATGATCGAGAACGCAAAGGCCAAGGGGATGGCCCTCGACAAGGTGCGTGCTGCTTGTTTTGCTGTAAATGTTAATTCTGACTGCGTTGTCCGCAGTGCAAAAAAGAAGCAGTCACCGACGGCTTGAAGCGCACGCTCCGTACATTCGGGAACGTGCTAGGCAACTGCCTCTACGACAAGCAATACACCGCCGAGATCGTCAAGATCAAGGTCCCTCCTGTGCGTGTCATATCTTTCTCTCTCGTTCTTTTTGAAAAAAAAAACATACTGACTGACTATCGTAGGTCAAACTCGAAAAAGGCGACCTCTACCGCCTCCCCGAGCTCTCGACCTCCGCCTCCAACACTTCCACGTCCGCGTCCACATCCACCTCGACGTCCGCTCGGACCTCCGCCCCCACTCCCCAGCAGCAGCAGCATCAACAACAAAAATGGCAGCCTCAACCCGTGCCCCAGCCTAACACCACTAACGCGAAACCCATATCCTCCGTCCCGCGCCACATGCAGGCCCAGCAACAACAGCCGCAGCAGCAACAACAACGGCAGCAGCAGCGTTTGGGAACAGGGACAGGGACAGCGGGGGTAGGGACGGGAACAGGGACGGGGCTACAGACGCCGATCACCACGCCCGCCCCGGAGCGGAAGGTGTCGTTCGCGCCGCCGGCTCAGCCTCATGGTGTCGGCGCCCCGGTGAAGGCGCCCCCACCCCCACCCCCGCAACCCGTCCCCCAAGCGCAAGCGCACGCCCCAGACGACGGCGACGAGTCCTTCTTTTTCTCGGATGACGACGCGTTCCTCGCGAGCGTCGACATGGGCGAGGGGGACCTTGGGAGGCCGATTGATTTTGAGGAGGGGGCGGCGGGGGCGCTTTCTGTTGTGTCCGGGGATGGGGAGGTGCTGGATGAGGGGAAGGGAAAGATGAGCCCGCCGCCGCCGCCGCAACAGCAGGCTCCGGTGCCGGTGCAGGACGAGCGGTACGGGCCCATGGGGCTGGGGCGCACTGGGACCGGGCAAGCGCAAGGACAGGCGTGGCAGCAGCAGCAGCACAGGGCGTACACCGGACCTGGAGGCGGAGGCGGGAATGGGAGCGGGAGCGGAGGCGGGAATGGGAACGCCAGTAGTGCGCGCATGGCTCCACCGCCACAGCCGCCACAGCGTCACCAACAGCAGCAGCAGAAGCCCGTCTCCTATTCCGGGTCAGGCTTTGGCGCTGGGGCCTCAAATGCGGGATCGGGGTCGGGGTCAGGGTCGGCGGCCTCACATCGGAACCAGCAGAATCAAAAGCCGGCGTCGACGGGGGCGCGGGTGGAGAACGTCGGTCCGGCGGCGGCGGGGTTGAGCGGCGCTTCGAAGCGCCCGACGACGCCGTCTGTGGGCGGGTTCCATTTCCCTCCGGGGATGCCGGTGCGTGGCTTGGTCTTCGTTTCTTTCTTTCGATCCTCCCGCTCTTCATTCCTTCCTTACTCGTTCTTGCCACCTCCCCTCTTCCAATTCCATCTGCTGTTTCCATTCCCTCGCGAGCTCAACTGACTGACGGTCCCTACAGAACCCACTCTTGCAGAACAGCAGCAGACCGCCGCAGCCGCCGATACCGCAGCAGGGCGTGAAGCGGAATGCGGAGGCTATGATGTGCGTGTTCTTTTCTATTTTGTCAATGTTATCGTTTTCCAGTGGCTGATGTATACTCGCTTTTTTTCCCAGGGGCGGCGCTTCAAGTACGCGGACCGGCACCAGCGCGGGGATGGGGATGGGGTTGAGCCTGGCCGGTGGCGGTGGGGGCGGGACGCGGCAGCCGCTAGGAACGCTCGCGCTCGATGGCCAGCAGCAGCAGCAACAGCAACAGTACCAGCAGGACGCGAAGCGCGTGCGGCGATGAGACGGGCGATGCTGAGTGCCTCTTTACTTTTCATCGGATCTTTATTTCTCTTTCTCTTTCTATTCTGCGCACTTTGTATCACCCTATCCACGCACACAATACGTTATTCGCTGTTTTTGCATATTCATTCATGATGCCAAAGCGCGTCCGATTCCTTGTTTGACTCTCTTTGATGCGTCGCGTCACGATGTGACCATGCCATGCCACCCTCCCTTTGACCTTTAAATTCCCCTCAGCTGGCAACGTGATGTTCCTCCGCCTTGATAACTTCCCCCAACTCAGAGTCATATCCCGCTCTCGAATACTCACGGGGCCTGTCGACTTTCCTTCCACTCGAACGGAATCTCGCCTTTCAACGCACACAACAATAATATTCGAACCTATTAATGGGATCCCCGGACGATGCCACCCTTCCCTCGACCTCGCAGATGCGCTCGGAAATCTGGATGCCCTACGGCGACATAATCCTTGAGGTGGAATCGACGCAGTTTCGCGTAAACCGAGACGTGTTGGCGAAGCATTCAACCGTGTTCCGCCACCTGTTCGCCATGCCACAGCCGGCGAACGAGGCAACGCTCGAGGGCTGCCCCGTCGTCCAGCTCTCTGGCGACTCAGCGCATGATTGGGCGCTGCTTCTTGAGGTGCTCTACGACCCGTGAGTGCGGGGTTGAATTATTCGAACCTACAGCTGACGGCGAATTCAGCTTCGAGCACAGCGTAAACTCGAGCACACCCAAATTCCCCCTCCTCGCAGCCATGCTGCGCCTGGGGAGGAAGTACGAGATCGCCCAGGCGGAGGAAGACGCCCTCGCGCGTATTCGGTACGAGTTTCCGGCCGACTATGCGGCGTTCAACGCGCTGGACGCGGACATGACGAGGATCAAATACCACAAAGGCATTTATTGCGATCTGCTGAACTTGGCGTACGAGTGCGGCGTCTATTCAAGCGTGCCGTTGCTCGCGTTTTGCTGCCTACGGACCGACAGGCTGGTAAGCACGCGTCCGATTAATTAAATGAGGAGGCTCGAAACTCAACCAATGGCAGGAAACGATATTCAAGAGCGTCCGACGCGCCGATGGGTCGCCCGCGGACGACCGGAAGATAATGCTCGCACTGGCACTCGAGAAAATGTCGCTCTTCCAGCACGAGAACCTCGCCTGGCTGCGCGACGCCAGCGTCATCCCGCACGCCGAGTGCGCCACGCCAGAGCGCTGCATGCAGCAGCAACACGCGATGGCGCGCGTCGTCGACCGAGAACACGAGGGGCAGTTCAATCTGGGGTACACGATAGACGAGTGGGACGACCGGTGGACGGGCTTGCTGTGTCCTGTGTGCGAGGAGGCGGCTGAGGCGGTGTATGAGGGAAACCGCGCGAAGGGTTGGGAGCTCCTGCCCGGCTTCTTTGGGCTGCCCGGGTGGGAGGAGTTGAAAGATGTAGAATAGCTTGTCTTTTTGTTGTCGATTAGCAGCTCGTATAGTAGTATTTCGTCTTTGCCTATGTCCTAATTTCAAGTCAGGATGTCACGGTGTTCTGATATGTCGCGCGCCGTCACATCCAGTGAGCAGTGTGACTCCGACACGGAGTGGCAACTGCTGTTCTCTCCTTACCTTATTCAAGTTATTGTTGACTCGAACCATGTCAGACAGTAATTCCTCAGCGGCCAAGAGGAGGCGGATGGACTCCGAACCTCAGGATTCCGACGGTACAACCCCAATGGTCCGCTCCACAATCTGGATGCTCTACGGCGACATCATCCTCCAGGCCGAATCCACCCAGTTCCGCGTCAACCGCGACGTTCTGGCTCTCCAATCTTCAGTATTTGCAGACATGCTCGCCGTTCCACAGCCTCCGAACGAGCCCACCGTCGAGGGGTGTCCGATTGTCCAGGTCTCCGACAGTGCGAAAGATTGGGAACTGCTTCTTGGGGTACTTTATGATCCGTACGGTTTTCCTTGCCTCTGAAGGTTCATGCAATAATTTTCTATATTGGAGATTTCCGCCCAAGTGCAAACGGCCATTCCCCGTTCTCGCAGCGATGCTACGACTCGGGCGGAAATACGACATCCGCAAGGCCAAAGATGACGCTTTGGAACGCATTCACTCGGAGTTCCCTAATGATTTCAAGGAATGGGAATCAACGCCCTCCGACTTTGTCCATATCGATAATGAACGGGGAATTTTGATCGATCTTTTGAATCTGTGCTATGAATGCGGCATTTATTCCAGCATACCATCATTGGCTTTCTCTTGTCTATATTCCCACACGTTGGTACGTAGATGTACAGCTGATATTCGATACCTGATCACCGACATTTTTGACAGGAGATACTGCTTACTGGACTCAAGCGTGCGGATGGAACCTACGCGTCACTCAGTTCCGACGCCGTAAAAGTAACACTCGCGATCGCTTTCGAAAGAATCCTTTCCTTTCAACGCGAAAGTTTGTTCTGGCTTGATGGCGAAACCGTCATTCCAGACGTATCATGCCAATCACAAACTAAATGCGAACAACAAAAGATGACTTTGAACCACAGTGTCGCCTGGAAGGGCGACGGTTTCGTAGATTTGGGCTACACCATCGATACCTGGGACGAAGAATTGTCGGGAGAACTCTGCGATTCATGCGAAGCGGCTGCTAAGGAAAGCTACGAAGCTAGTCGCCTCAAAGTTGGCAATCGCTACCCAGCTTCTTTGGATTGCCGGAGTGGAAGGATCTGAAGGATCTAGATTAGTCTCTCGTACGTGATTCTTTTTCAAAAAAAATCTGAACGCCCACATTCTCAACGAAGGTTTGTCCAGGTCGGCACATCGTCAGCCCTCATCCCTACTTACCGCTTGACCCTGTCTCCCATTCTCGAAAATTACTTTTACCTTTATTCCGATTTCTGAAACAAATCATTTTGAACCTATCCTCCTTCATCTTGAACAAAGACGACTTCTGTTTGACTTCTGTGCCTGAACGTTGACAGACAAATTGGTTCGGCGACCCAAATTCGAACCCAACACAGTCATCTGATACGGTGAGGTTCCTGGACGAGTTCACACTATGAACTCTTGGCGGTTCCACCTTTCTCTTGGAGCTGTCGAAGGATATAGAATAGCTTGTATTTTTGCTGCCGTTTTGTCTAGCCTGAGCTCGTAATAGTATGTCGTCGACCTAATTTCAGAGTATCTCGCGCGCCGTCACATCCCGTGATCAACGTGACGAGTGCTCTTCTCTCCTTAACTTATTGCTGGCTCGAACCATGGCAGACAGCAATCCCTCAGCGGGGAAGAGGAGGAGGACAGGCTCCGAACCCGAGGATTCCGGCTCAACCCCGACGGTCCGCTCCAATATCTGGATGCCTTACGGCGACATCATCCTCCAGGCCGAATCGACCCAGTTCCGCGTCAACCGCGACGTTCTGGCCCTCCAATCTTCCGTATTTGCGGATATGCTCGCCGTTCCGCAGCCTCCGAACGAGCCCACCATCGAAGGATGTCCGGTTGTCCAGGTCTACGATAGTGCGAAAGACTGGGAATTGCTTCTTGGGGTGCTTTATGATCCGTATGGTTTTTCCTTGTTTTCTTAAAATTCATGCGAGATTCATCCAATAATTCTCTCTATCGAAGATTTCCGCCCAAGCACAAGCGGCCATTCCCCGTTCTCGCGGCGATGCTACGACTCGGCCAGAAATACGACATCCGCAAGGCCAAAGATGACGCCTTGGAGCGCATTCACTCCGTGTTTCCCAAGGATTTTGAAAAATGGAAATCGACGCCCGACGACTTGGTCCAGATCGACAGTGATCCCTCACTCTGTATCGATCTTCTGAACCTGTGCTATGAATGCGGGATTTATTCCAGCATACCATCATTGGCTTTATCTTGTCTATGTTGTTATAAGTTGGTACGTAGGCGTACGACTGATATTCGATACCTGATCACAGAGATTTTTGACAGGAGGAAGTCCTTACTGGAGTCAATCGTGCCGACGGAACCTACTTGTCTCCCACTTCCGACGTAAAGCTAACATTAGCGATCGCTTTCGAAAGAATCCTTTCCTTTCAACGCGATAGTTTAGCATGGCTTCATGGCGACACCGTCATTCCAGACGTATTATGCAAATCGCAAACCAAATGCAAACACCAAAAGATGGCTTTACACCACAGCGTCGCCTGGAAGGGCGACGGTTTCCTCGATTTACACTACACTATCGATGGCTGGGATAGAGAATGGTCGGGGGAACTCTGCGATTCATGCGAAGAGGCTGCCAAGGAAAGCTACGAAGCTAGTCGCCTCAAAGGTTGGCAATCGTTGCCCAGCTTCTTTGGATTGCCGGAGTGGAAGGATCTGAAGGATCTAGATTAGTCTCTCGTACGTGATTCTTTTTCGAAAAAAATCTGAACGCTCGCATTGTCAACGGAGGCTTGTCCAGGTCGGCACAGCGTCAGCCCTCATCTCCACTCACTGCCTTTGTCTCCGATCTCGAAAATCACTTTTACTGGAATCTCTAAATGTTACTCGAATATTTTTGTACGTATGTAAAATCTTCGTGATTAGCCCGTGAAGTAAAGCCCCATCTGTCGAATATCCTCGATGACCGAGGGAGGGTTGTCAAGCCCTGGGAAATGCCCTCCAAAGTCGTGAACTGCGTACGTGCCACGATTAGTGTCGACAACGGCGTCAAAGGCGGCATCCGTACCTTTGTAAGAAACCAGATTCCCAACTTGAGCGACGTACTCTTCAGGCCACAGGGCTACGTTGTATTCATATTGGCTGAACAGCATTGGTGCATCCGTCGCCGCTTTCGAATACACGGGGTTTAATGCACCCGGGTTTTGAGAGTAAATCCAGACGGAGGACAAGAACGAATCGGTCAGGTAATAGAGCGAGATGGAGGTGAGAATCGCAGTGTTGTTAAGTACCGATGGAGGGGTGCCAGCACGGGGGTCGGACCCTGCCCAATCCCCGAAGTCAATGGTTGATTCTGGCACAAATATAAATAATACAGACAGAGCTTCACTTTGCCTGCGATCCAGGCAAGTTGGCCGACAGGGCTGTCGTATAGTGCCAACCCAATGTCATTGGGCTGTGGAGGCAAGTCAATTTCAGGGTGATGTGTACAAGGGGTATGGTAGCACACCTTTTCAGTCTGCTCCGTGAAATAAGACATACCATTGGTTATAAAGTCGGTGCCCCGCTGTTCGGTAACCTTCTGGACGGGCGAGAGAGTTATGTTGTCAGCAGCTATTTCTTGGGCTGAGGGAGGGAAAAATGGGAGGAAGACAAAGTGTCCTGCCCGCACACTTGTGTTGTAGCCGCTGTAAAGAGCGTATGCCACGACACTGCCCTTTGAAACATGAAACAGTGTGTAAGTGCTCAACATCTACTACTCGAAAAATGAACAGGACATACACAATCTGTCCCATGCAGAGCGTAGGTCGGGTATCCGAGGACTTCCGTCATGAGCATATCAAATATCCGAGCAGTATCATCCACGGTCCAATTGGCATTAGGTGGCGCAGAGGAAAATACGAAGCCCTGAAGGGATGGAACAACGACGTTATATGACACCTTCCTTCCAGTGGAGCTCGCCCACGATTCTGTCAAAGGCTTGATCACGGGAGAAAACTCTTGGAAGGAGCCTGGGGAACTTGGTCAGATATATTTCGAGCCACGAGTCACAGGCGTTGCACCTGGCCATCCATGAAGCAGAATTACGGGGATTGCATCTGGATCTGTGGATTTTTGATGGATAAAGTGCACGGTTTGGGTTTCGATTTCGGTTGTATAATGGTTAAACCTACGAGCCAATTGAATTCATCGAACATTAGTGCGATTAATGATGCTGACCGGTTCAATTCCGCTTCCTGTGTTTCCCAGTCGAAGGTCGGGCTGCCCAGCCATTCGGTCTGTAGCTCACTGAGAAATTCAAGTTCGATCCCTTTGTCGGAGCCAACACCGGGATACAGAGGCTTGCTGGGAAGCCTGGTATTCTTCACGAGCGTATTTAACCGCGGAATTTCGCTGCTGAGATTGATTGTGAAGGGCTTGATGTTAAAGCTATTGTTAAAAGCCCAAGAAGTTCCAAAAGTAGTGGCAGCAACCAGAATCGGGGAGAAGAGCATGATCGAAAAGGATTACAAGGAATGGACGTCTGTCCAGCCAGCCTTTAAATAGCAAATACCTATTCGGTCGAGGCTTACCAGGCCCCGAGGTTGGATCACTTTTGAATTACCAAGCGGCTTACTACGCTTCTTGGTAAGATCTACTGGCCCATGGAGAAAGAAAGAAAGGGCCATTCGAGCTATCAGATTGGGTCGAAAGATGTTCGAAAGCAGTTGCCCGAATCATGAATCTCATGGCATCAGAGACATTCTACCGTTGATCACTCCCGGTGGATGGCAAAACAAAACGACCAAAGCCCACATTCTGGGGTCAAATGTCAGGTTCTGTAATCCTCGAGGGAAGATTCTTACCAAGAAAAAATTTCGTTGTATTTAGAATCTTCAAGACCTCTTGGATGCCGCGAAAGCTTCAGTACTGAGTATGCGATGGTAAGCGAACTCCAGGGATCCAGTTCCAAACTCCAGGAATTGATCGTAGTATGTCAAGTATTGATGATTGGGAGTTCAAGTCACTGGTCAGCCCTGCCCAGAACCAGGCGCGCTCGGCGGCCAGAAGCTTTTCAGAGCGAGTGGAATCGGAGAGACGAGAAGAACGGGAGTCCTGAACGCGACTTCGCGGCGACCGTGTCAAGCATCGCGGTTCACTTCAGAGTTGTAATGTTGGGATCAAAATTGTCCTTGCTTGCCAGTCGACCTCTGATCGCCGTCTTTTTAGGCCACGGATCCGAGTCTGCTGTGTCCTAGGCGGCTGAGGCGGTGTATGAGGGATGCCGCGCGAAGGGTTGCCAGGAGCTCCTGCCCGGCTTCTTTGGGCTGCCCGGGTGGGAGGAGTTGAAGGACGTAGAGTAGCTTGTAGTTTTGTTGTCGATGAGTAGCTCGTATAGTAGTATATCGTCTTTGCATATGACCTACTTATAACAATTAGTTCGGTCGTGTTGAAGTTGTTCTGATAGCCGTCACATCCAGCGATCAGTGTGACTCCGAGTGGCAAGTGTTGTTCTTTCCTTACTTCATTGTTGACTCGACCATGTCAGACAGTAATCCCTCAGCGGGCAAGAGGAGGCGGATGGATTCCGAACTTGAGGATTCCGGTTCAACCCCACTGGTCCGCTCAAAAATCTGGATGCCCTATGGCGACATCATCCTCCAGGCCGAATCCACCCAGTTCCGTGTCAACCGCGACAATCTGGCCCTCCAATCTTCCGTATTCGCAGACATGTTCGCCGTTCCGCAGCCTCCGAACGAGCCCACCGTCGAAGGATGTCCGATTGTCCAGGTCTCCGACAGTGCGAAAGATTGGGAACTGCTTCTTGGGGTACTTTATAATCCGTACGGAGTTTTCACTTGTTCTGGTGGTCGATGCAATAATTCTCGTTATTGGAGATTTCCGCCCAATCGTAAGCGGCCATTCCCCGTTCTCGCAGCGATGCTACGACTCGGGCGGAAATACGACATCCCCAAGGCCAAAGATGACGCCTTGGAACGCATTCACTCGGAATTCCCTAATGATTTCAAGGAATGGGAATCGATGCCCGACGCCTTTGTCCAGATCGATCATGATCCCGCAATCTGTATCGATCTTCTGAACCTGTGCTATGAATGCGGCATCTATTCCAGCATACCAACATTGGCTTTCTCTTGTCTATATCTCCACAAGTTGGTACGTAGGTGTACGACTGATATTCGATACCTGATCACCGAGATTTTTGACAGGAGAAAACCCTTACTGGGATCAATCGTGCCGATGGAACCCTCGCGTCTCTCACTTCCGACGGCGTAAAGCTAACACTCGCGATCGCTTTCGAAAGGATCCTTTCTTTTCAACGCGAGAATTTAGCATGGCTTGATGGCACAACCGTCATTCCACACATATCATGTGAATCGCGAACCAAATGCAACCGACAGAAGATGGCTTTGTACCACAGTATCGCCTGGAAGACCGACAATTCCGTCGATCTGAGCTACA
Source organism: Mycena galericulata (assembly GCA_029289565.1). Taxonomy (NCBI): domain Eukaryota; kingdom Fungi; phylum Basidiomycota; class Agaricomycetes; order Agaricales; family Mycenaceae; genus Mycena; species Mycena galericulata. The sequence goes on along the minus strand of JARKIA010000163.1, from coordinate 236,709 downwards.
CCATGAATACCTGGGACGAAGAGTGGTGGGAAGAACTCTGCGATTCATGCGAAGCGGTTGCCAAGGAACGCTACGAAGCTAGTCGCCTCAAAGGTTGGCAATCGCTACCCAGCTTCTTTGGATTGCCGGAGTGGAAGGATCTGAAGGATCTGGATTAGTCTGTCATAAGGTATGTGATTCTTTCCGAAGAAAAAATGTTTCTGAACGCCTGAAGGCTTGTCCAGGTCGGCGCAGCATCAGCAACACACCCCCACTCGCTACCTGACCTTGTCTCCGAATCTCGAAAATTACTTTTACCTTTATTCCGACTTCTGAAACGAAATATGTGTATCTTCTATCATCGAAAAATACGATTTCTGTGAGCTCCTTGCCTGAACGTTGGCTGACAAACTTGAAGTGGGGAGGGTCCGGCGCCGTTTGGAGCACCCACAGCTAAATTTCGTAAGATTCTCCTTCAACGACCTTCAAATGACGTTGAAACTGGTCATGGTGTCGACACCCACAGTCGTTGTAAGTTCAATCACGGCGAGGAGCCAAATGCGGAGACTATGACCGAAGAAGTGTATGAGAATTGAACGTCCCTCAGGTCAACCTTTTATTTGTTCGGCCTTGGGCCAATCCGCGTTTTTCTGTGGCAAGATAATACAGTCCTAAGGGAAAGTCAGCTTTCTGACACGATTATAGCATTATGGAGCAGGGTCGTGCGAGATCAGGCCGACTCAACTCCGCGCAAGCCTGTTGAGACAGTTGAGTACTTCGATAAAACGGGATTTGAAGACTTATTCGCTATCGACGGTTCCTTTAGTATCGGTAGCTCCTTGTGGGTTCACCGGTCCCAGGAACCTTCGGAAGGCAAGTTTGTTAGGTGGAAGCTTTATGCAGGTTTCTATTCCGGGCCAGTGTTCATCCAACTTTCCCGGAGAGGTTGGCTCCTGGGAAAAGTCGCCACCTTCGGCGTTCGCACCCCGAAGAAGACTCAGCCGGTTGAGAGCGCACTGGCAGTAGGCTGTGCGGACACATATTGACCTGAAGGATAAGAACAAAAGCGTGCAAATTCATTCGGTAATAGTCGACACTCGCTAGGCTTTCCAAGCTCCAAATTTCAGGATTTGGAACGGAGGATCAGGAATCTCTAAATGTTATTCGAATATTTTTTTACGTATGTAAAATCTTCGTGATTAGCCCGTGAAGTAAAGCCCCATCTGTCGAATATCCTCGATGACCGAGGGAGGGTTGTCAAGCCCTGGGAAATGCCCTCCAAAGTCGTGAACTGCGTACGTGCCACGATTAGTGTCGACAACGGCGTCAAAGGCGGCATCCGTACCTTTGTAAGAAACCAGATTCCCAACTTGAGCGACGTACTCTTCAGGCCACAGGGCTGTGTTGTATTCATACTGGCTGAACAGCATTGGCGCATCTGTCGCCGCTTTCGAATATGTACACGAGGTTTAATGCACCCGAATTTTGAGAGTAAATCCAGACGGAGGACAAGAACGAATCGGTCAGGTAATAGAGCGAGATGGAGGTGAGAATCGCAGTGTTGTTAAGTACCGATGGAGGGGTGCTAGCACGGGGGTCGGACCCTGCCAAATCCCCGAAGTCAATGGTTGATTCTGGCACAAATATAAATAATACAGACAGAGCTTCACTTTGCCTGCGATCCAGGCAAGTTGGCCGACAGGGCTGTCGTATAGTGCCAACCCAATGTCATTGGGCTGTGGAGGCAAGTCAATTTCAGGGTGATGTGTACAAGGGGCATGGTAGCACACCTTTTCAGTCTGTTCCGTAAAATAAGACATACCATTGGTTAAAAAGTCGGTGCCCCGCTGTTCGGTAACCTTCTGGACGGCCGAGAGAGTTATGTTGTCAGCAGCTATTTCTTGGGCCGAGGGAGGGAAAAATGGGAGGAAGACAAAGTGTCCTGCCCGCACGCTTGTGTTGTAGCCGCTGTAAAGAGCGTATGCCACGACACTGCCCTTTGAAACATGAAACAGTGTGTAAGTGCTCAACATCTACTACTCGAACGATGAACAGGACATACCCAATCTGTCCCATGCAGAGCGTAGGTCGGGTATCCGAGGACTTCCGTCATGAGCGTATTAAATATCCGAGCAGTATCATCCACGGTCCAATTGGCATTAGGTGGCGCAGAGGAAAATACGAACCCCGGAAGGGATGGAACAACGACGTTATATGACACCTTTCTTCCAGTGGAGCTCGTACACGATTCTGTCAAAGGCTTGATCACGGGAACAAACTCTTGGAAGGAGCCTGGGGAACTTGGTCAGATATATTTCGAGCCACGAGTCACAGGCGTTGCACCTGGCCATCCATGAAGCAAAATTACGGGGATTGCATCTGGATCTGTGGATTTTTTGATGGATAAAGTGCACGGTTTGGGTTTCGATTTCGGCTGTATAATGGTTAAACCTACGAGCCAATTGAATTCATCGAACATTAGTGCGATTAATGATGCTAACCGGTTCAATTCCGCTTCCTGTGTTTCCCAGTCGAAGGTCGGGATGCCCAGCCATTCGGTCTGTAGCTCACTGAGAAATTCAAGTTCGATCCCTTTGTCGGAGCCAACACCGGGATACAGAGGCTTGCTGGGAAGCCTGGTATTCTTCACGAGCGCATTTAACCGCGGAATTTCGCTGCTGAGATTGATTGTGAAGGGCTTAATGTTAAAGCTGTTGTTAAAAGCCCAAGAAGTTCCAAAAGCAGTGGCAGCAACCAGAATTGGGGAGAAGAGCATGATCGAAAAGGATTACGAGGAATGGACGTCTGTCCAGCCAGCCTTTAAATAGCAAATACCTATTCGGTCGAGGCTTACCAGGCCCCGAGGTTGGATCACTTTTGAATTACCAAGCGGCTTACTACGCTTCTTGGTAAGATCTACTGGCCCATGGAGAAAGAAAGAAAGGGCCATCCGAGCTATCAGATTGGGTCGAAAGTTGTTCGAAAGCAGTTGCCCGAATCATGAATCTCATGGCATCAGAGACATTCTACCGTTGATCACTCCCGGTGGATGGCAAAACAAAACAACCACCAAAGCCCACATTCTGGGGTCAAACGTCAGGTTCTGTAATCCTCGAGGGAAGATTCTTACCAAGAAAAAATTTCGTTGTATTTGTATTTAGAATCTTCAAGACATCTTGGATGCCGCGAAAGCTTCAGTACTGAGTATGCGATGGTAAGCGAACTCCAGGGATCCAGTTCCAAGCTCCAGGAATTGACCGTAGTATGGGAGTTCAAGTCACTGGTCAGCCCTGCCCAGAACCAGGCGCGCTCGGCGGCCAGAAGCTTTTCAGAGCGAGTGGAATCGGAGAGACGAGAAGAACGGGAGTCCTGAACGCGACTTCGCGGCGACCGTGTCAAACATCGCGGTTCACTTCAGAGTTGTAATGTTGGGATCAAAATTGTCCTTGCTTGCCAGTCGACCTCTGATCGCCGTCTTTTAGGCCACGGATCCGAGTCTGCTGTAGGCGGCTGAGGCGTAATCTCGGCTCCAGATAGGGCGGTGCGGGGGATCAGCGGAGTTTCAAATTTGAGGCAGAAAATGATGCCAAAACAACCGCCCTCCTGCCATCCATTGGCGCGACTTCGACTCGAGGAACCGGCACGTAGAGCGAGCCGCCCGTTCCTCCACCTCCACTAAACGTCGTTTGCGGGCCGCGGGTATGCGAAATCTTATGGCGCGAACTTGAAAGAGCGGGCCCCGTTCCCCCGCTAACCGTCGTTTGTTGTTTGCGGGCCCCGCAGGTATGCAAGGTCTTCTGGCACGAACTTGAAGCAGAGCGCTGATCATGAACTCGCGGCAGACCCCGCACTCCTCGTAACGTCGACGATACAATTACACGCAGTACTAGTGGACTTGGTGTATACATAGGCAAGAACTTGAAGTTAATGCACAATCGCCCCTCCTCGCACATGCCCTCTCCCTGCTCCCATCGGCTGCTGCCGTCCGCTGATGATTCCCTCTGTAAGGAGTGGGGTCCGCTTCCGCTTCGACTTCAATGGAAACTGGCCTGTGTGTATGTTGACGTGCTTGGACCTACGGGCTTCCTGAAGCTTGGATTCCTCCATTTGGGTGCGAACAACAATGCCGGTCTTGGGAAGACAACAATGAATGGCCAAAGCGGAGGCCACATTTCCGGATTTGGTCCTCGACGTCTCCAGATATATAACGTGAACCGCGTCGTGTCTCTGCTTCGTCTGAATCGTCTCTCCTTATACACCTCTCGCGTTTTCGGTCCCAAGGTACTGGCGGCCAGGACTTGCAAGGTGTTTGCCACTGACCACTGGCCTGACGCAGGGCTCTACCATGTCCAGACCCCAAGAACTCATCGACACGGTCCTCGACTACGTCAACTTGGACTCGGACCCGGAAAACAGACTGGTGGTGCTCAGGTCCTGCGCCCTGGTTGGTCGCAGATTTTCACGACGAAGCCAGATGCACCTTTTCTCAGTGGTGGACCTCATTGAGGATATAATCGGCCCCACTCCACCCCAACTCGTGATTCCCTTCTCCAGGCTTCTGAAAACCACAACCCACATTGCTCCCTACGTCAAAGAGCTGTCTATACAACCCACCGAGTACAGCCTGGAGGCTGCGTGCCACATCCTTTGCTCCCTCCCCAAGCTGGAGGTGCTCGATACCCGCCCGATTCTTCCCAAGATGAGGAGCCGCGACGGTCTCTTCAAGGCTCTTGCCACCACGATAACCCTCCCCACACTCCGCTGCCTCGAGCTGCAATACATGACCTTCCCCGATCCCGCACATTTCGACTCGTTCTTGGGGCAGAGCGTTGGCCTGTCACATCTCAAACTTGAGCTCGTTGCGTTGGCCAGCTACCCACCCCAGAAAAGTAATTCCACGTCTACTCTGCCCTGCGTCGTCCTCGACGCGCTCACACTGAGAAACATGAGCGACATGGACATTCAAGCCGTGGTGCACGACCTCTCTGCGGTAGATGTCGGGCACCTGAAGCAACTAAGCCTCAACCGCGTGCTTCTCCCGGGTGTCCAGGGACTGTTGCGCACAAACGCACATTCAATCCAAGAAGTCCATGTCACAACTCAGGGTGTGTTCCATCCCTCCAGCCCCCCTGACATCATCGACTAATATGCGCACCACCCGCTAGCGGATCCAGGCGACTTTGACTCGAATATCCTGGCCAGCGGGAGCACCCTGCACTCGATCTACATTTACCTTGAATTTGGCAGCTATATGGGGACCGCCCCCACCCTGTGTTTCGTCGGTTCCCTGCGAAATCTGACCGCGCTGAAAAGCATCACGCTCAATTTCTTTTACTACTTCAATATGCGGAAATCTTTTCAGACCGACTTAGGAACGGAAATTCCCTGGCGCGACATTGATGCGCTCTTGGCGGATGCCGGAGATGAAATTCTCGCAGGTCTGACCGTTTACATCGAAATCCCGAGGAAGGCCGCCGGTTCTGTGGGGCCCGACTTGGAGGACATCGTCAGATCTCAACTTTTGTCGGTGGGCGGCAAGGTGGTGGTTCGAGTTACAGACACTTTCCCGTCTGTATAGCAGCGATACGAAGGAAGATCAGCGAGCGGCAGGAGAAAATTGGGACGGACGACCGTGTTCATGATTGACATACATACATTGATATCTTGAAATGTACCTACTACTTACTGAGCAAAATATTGTCAAGACGGGAGACTGTACCGATGGCACTGAGTATCTCATGGTTTTCCTGGGCTAGGCTGTCGATTTCAGTTCAATTTCAACCTCCCTCCGGCTTCGAAGCCTCGCTCGGCCGTGCTGAATATTCAGCGCTGTCTACTATTAAACAGACCGAGTTTTGGCAAGGATCTGTAGGTAAACTTGTGTTGCATTGTGTAACCTTGGGCATCTTGTCGCCTTAGATACAATCCATACGAGACTACACGTTCATAGCATTGCAGGGTGTGTAGACCTGGCTGCTAGCCTCATTTTTACCCTGGTGTATCACGCCCCCTCGCCAGACCACAAATATCCACTCATCGAGGTGATTTGCTCATATCGCCAGTCGGAACAATTACATACTAGTAGAGCTGTTCCCCCAACATTCCGAGACGTGCACGTCCAAAACCATTTTTTTTTCTTCTCTCGGGATGGAGCCAAGGTGCGCATCAGTGGCGGTGTGATGCGCTGACCAGTAAGTCCCACGGTTGTGTTTCGCCACTCTGGTTGGTTTTATTCCAGCTCGCCAGCGACCTTGAGATTTGAGATACTGGATCAATAGGAGCTTACAACTCATTTACGAGACCTCATCTTAACATGGATTTCCGCAAGGCTCGAAGTCGAAGCAAGATAGCAGCCTGGGATCTTTCTCGAAGCGCTGGGATCTTTCGAAGCTCCATGATTGCGAGTAATCCGCGCGCCCTCGAGCGCGTTCTCGATGAAATGATCTTGGCGTCTAGTAAGCATGAATAGAATTGAAAAAGCATGCTCCATAAATCCTTGCATGGGAGGGAAGGTCGCGTGCGCATGGAGAAGTCACCACATGAAGTGGACAGAACAGCGTTCATCCAAAATCGAATTCTTCCGCCAACATCTGGATTCTGGGAGTTTCAATTTAATTCCCTTGTCTCGTAAATTCTTGCTAGGTCGAACTAAATCTTCCCGCCCAGCTCTATGAGACCATGCGTTAAGATCTCTGTGGGCAAGTCGGAATCCTCGCGTTGCACGGCGTATTATCTTTCTTACACTTAGCTCCCACGTTTAATTTGTGGTAGAAAGTACAGCTATCTACACTGTATAGACCATATACTACATGGTGACCCACGAAATGAACTCCGATATGAAGTTAATTGGAATCCTAGGCTTTCCTACCGTTTCTGGAATTGGAAACACCCCCATAGAGATACGCATCGTAATGAGGGAAGCTTTTGAATGGTCAGATCGTCGGCAGCGGCGGGATCGTCGTTGCTGAAATTGCAGACACCCTCATTTAGACCTGCATTGGAATGGGGAAGCGGGCGAGTGGCTTCCGAAGTGGGCGACGACGGGTCTGTCGATTTTGCGGTTCGCGGTCCTGAGTGAGCCTGATCACGAGCGTGGTACTGGTGGAACAACAGCAGATGTCCATGAACTCCAGCCGCCGATGATATGAATTATATCTTTGGTTGCTAAATGTGTAGCTCGTTTCGCCAAGCTCTTCAATGGAGACGACATATCATCTCCCTTCTAATGTGCCGTGCAACAAATACATATAACTGCCGCGTTCGCAAGTTGACATCTGTTGCGCGTTCCCAAATGAAGAATCCCCAGATAATATATGTATTCGCGTCCAAATTTTCTCCTCACAATACTCTTGAACGCTATTTGTAGATGGTCGCGCGACGCGTTCTTTAGCCGCCAACTTCAGCGTTCGCACCCCGGGGAAGACTCAGCCGGTTAAGAACGCACTGGTAGTAGGCTGTGCAGACACATATTGACTTGAAGTATGAGAACAAAGAACGTTGCAAATTCATTCGGTAATAGTCAATGCTAGCTTGGCTTGAGCTTCAAATTTCAGGAATTGGAACGGAGGATTAGGAATCTCTAAATATTACTCGAATATTTGTGTACGTATGTAAAATCTTCGTGATCAGGCCGTGAAGTAAAGCCCCATCTCTCGAATATCCTCGATGAGCGAGGGAGGATTGTCAAGCCCTGGGAAATGCCCTCCAAAGTCGTGAACTGCGTACGTGCCACGATTAGTGTCGGCATTGGCGTCAAAGGCGACATCCGCACCTTTGTAAGAAACCAGATTCCCAACTTGAGCGACGTATTCTTCAGGCCACAGGGCTATGTTGTATTCGTACTGGCCGAACAGCATTGGCGCATCCGTCGCCGCTTTCGAATACACGGGGTTGAAACCACCCGGATTTTGAGAGTAAATCCAGACCGAGGACAAGAACGAGGCGGTCAGGTAATAAAGCGAGATTGAGGTGAGAATGGCGGTGTTGTTGAGTACCGATGGAGGGGTGCCGGCACGGGGATCGGACCCTGTCAAATCCCCGAAGTCAATGGTTGATTCTGACAAAGATATGAATGATATAGACAGAGCTTCACTTTGCCTGCGATCCAGGCAAGTTGGCCGACAGGGCTGTCGTATAGAGCAAACCCAATGTCATTGGGCTGTGGAGACAAGTCAATTTCATGGTAATGTGTACAAGGGGCATGGTATCACACCTTTTCAGTCTGCTCCGTAAAATAAGACATACCATTGCTTATAAAGTCGGTGCCCCGCTGTTCGGTAACCTTCTGGACAGCCGAGAGAGTAATGTTGTTCGCAGCTATTTCTTGAGCCGAGGGAGGAAAAAATGGGAGGAATACAAAGTGTCCTGCCCGCACACTTGTGTTGTAGCCGCTGTAAAGAGCGTATGCCACGACACTGCCCTTTGAAACAGGAGTAACTGCTCAACATCTACTACTCGAAAAATGAACAGGACATACCCAATCTGTCCCATGCAGAGCGTAGGTCGGGTATCCGAGGACTTCCGTCATGAGCTCATTAAATATCCGAGCAGTATCATCCACGGTCCAATTGGCATTAGGTGGCGCAGAGGAAAATACGAAGCCCGGAAGGGATGGAACAACGACGTTGTATGACACCTTCCTTCCGGTGGAGCTCGTCCACGGTTCTGTCAAAGGCTTGATCACGGGAGCAAACTCTTGGAAGGAGCCTGGGGAACTTGGTCAGATATATTTCGAGCCACGAGTCACAGGCGTTGCACCTGGCCAGCCATGAAGCAAAATTACGGGAATTGCATCTGGATCCGTGGATTTTTGATGGATAAAGTGCACGGTTTGGGTTTCGATTTCGGCGGTATAAAGGTTGAACCTACGAGTCAATTGAGATTGCATCGAACATTAGTGCGATTAATGATACTGACCGGTTCAATTCCGCTTGCTGTGTTTCCCAGTCGAAGGTCGGGCTGCCGAGCCATTCGGTCTGTAGCTCGCTAAGAAATTCAAGTTCTATCCCTTTGTCGGAGCCAACACCGGGATACAAAGGCTTTCTGGGAAGCCTGGTACTATTCACGAGCGCATTTAACCGCGGAATTTTGCTGCTGAGATTGATTGTGAAGGGCTTGATGTTGAAGCTGTTGTTAAAAGCCCAAGAAGTTCCAAAAGCAGTGGCAGCAACCAGAATCGGGGAGAAGAGCATGATCGAAAGGATTACGAGGAATGGAAGTCCACTGCAGCCAGCCTTTTAAATGGCAAACACCTATTCGGCCGAGGCTTAATCACTTTTGAATTACCAAGCGGCCGGTAGTGCGCACACCACCGGTTATGTGGCTAAGCGGTAGCGCGCATGCCATTCTAACAGGTCTTATGTAAATTCAACCCAGATCGACCGGTCACTCTATGAATGTTTTTCCACTTCATACGAGACATCGGTTACCGGTCTAATGACTGACCGCTGATTCAGCTTCGAGCACAACGTAAACTCGAGCACCCCCAAATTCCCCCTACTCGCAGCCATGCTGAGCCTGGGGAAGATGTACGAGATCGCCCAGGCGAATGCTTTCACGCGTATTCAGTACGAGTTCCCCGCCAACTTTGCGGTGTTCAGCGCCCTGGACGCGGATATGACGAGGATCAAACCACAAGGACATTTACTGAGATCTGCGGAACGTGGCGTACGAGTGCGGCGTCTATTCGAGCGCGCCATTGCTTGTGTTTTTCCGCCTGCGGACGGACAGTCTGTTAAGCACTCCTCCGATTAATTAAATGGGAAGGTTCGAAACTCAAACAATGGCGACGATGTGCAGGAAACAATATTCAAGGGTGTCCGACGCGCCGATGGATCGCCCGGGGACGACCGGAGGATAAGTCTGGCCCTAGAATTCGAGCGAATGTCGCTCTATCAGCACGAGAACCTTGCCTGGCTGCGCGACGCCAGCGCCATTCCGCTAGCCACGTGCACCACACCGGAGCGCTGCACGCAGCAGCAGCACGCGATGGCGCGCGTCGACCGAGAATACGAGGGGCAGTTCAATCTGGGGTATACGATAGACGGGTGAGGAGACCGGCGGACGGGTATGCTGTGCCCCGTATGTGAGGAAGCGGCCGAGACGGTGCATGCCAGTGAGCGTAACCGCGCGAAGGGTTGGGAGCTCCTGTCCAGCTTCTTTGGGTTACCCGGGTGGGAGGAGTTGAAGGATGTAGAATAGCTTGTATTTCTGTTGCCGATTTTTCTGGCCTGAGCTTGTAGTATATGGTCTCTGCCTATGACCTAATTTCGGAATATCTCGCGCGCCGTCACATCCCGTGATCAATGTGACGAGTGCTTTTCGCTCCTTACAAATTAACCTTATTGTTGACTCGAACCATGTCAGACAGCAATCCCTCAGCGGGCAAGAGGAGACGGACGGACTCCGAACTTGAGGATTCCGGCTCATCTCCAGTGGTCCGCTCCACAATATGGATGCCCTACGGCGACATCATCCTCCAGGCCGAATCCACCCAGTTCCGTGTCAACCGCGACAATCTGGCCCTCCAATCTTCCGTATTCGCAGACATGTTCGCCGTTCCGCAGCCTCCGAACGAGCCCACCATCGAAGGATGTCCTATTGTCCAGGTCTCCGACAGTGCGAAAGATTGGGAACTTCTTCTTGGGGTACTTTATGATCCGTACGGTTTTCCTTGTTTCTGATGGTTCGTGCAATAATTCTCTCTTTCGGAGATTTTCGCCCAAGCGCAAACAGTCAATCCCCGTTCTCGCGGCGATGCTACGACTCGGGCGGAAATACGACATCCGCAAGGCCAAAGATGACGCCTTGGAACGCATTCACTCCGAGTTCCCTAACGATTTCAAGGAATGGGACTCAAAGCCCTCCGAGTTTGTCTATATCGACAATGAACCGGGAATCTTGATCGATCTTCTGAATCTGTGCTATGAATGCGGCATTTATTCCAGTATACCATCATTGGCTTTTGCTTGTTTATATTCCCACACGTTGGTGCGTAGATGTACAGCTGATATTCGATACCTGATCACCGACATCTTTGACAGGAGTTACCGCTTACTGGAATCAAGCGTGCCGATGGAACCCGCGCGTCTCTCAGTTCCGACGCCGTAAAAGTAACACTCGCGATCGCTTTCCAAAGAATCATTTCCTTTCAACGCGAAAATTTAGTATGGCTTGATGGCGAAACTGTCATTCCAGACGCATCATGCCGATCGCAAACTAATTGCAAACAACAGAAGATAGCTTTAAGCCACAGTGTCGCCTGGAACGGCAACGGTCTCGCCGATCTGGGCTACACCATCGACGCGTGGGATGAAGAATGGTCGGAGAAACTCTGCGATTCATGCGAAGCGGCTGCCAAGGAGTGCTACGAAGCTAGTCGCCTCAAAGGTTGGCAATCGCTACCCAGCTTCTTTGGATTGCCGGAGTGGAATGATCTAAAGGATCTGGATTAGTCTCTCGCATGGTATGTGATTCTTTCTCGAAAAAAAAAAATTCTGAACGCCCGAAGGCTTGTCCAGGTCGGCGCAGCATCAGCACACACACTCGCCGCCTGACCTTGTCCCTGATTCTCGAAAATTACTTTTACCTTTATTCAGACTTGTGAAACGAAATCACTTCTATCCTCCATCGTACTGAAAAAGACAGGCTTCTCCTTGAGCCTGAACGTAGACTGATAGACTGGGGAGGGTCCGGCGACCCAAATTCCCAATGCAGCACAGTCGTCTAATACGGTGAGGTTCCTGGACGAGTTTACACTATGAACTCTGGCGGTTCCACATCTCCTTCAATATTCAGGACGCGATCCGTAATACATGTATTCGCGTGTCGTCATAGGAGGCGTGACTAACACTCTTTTGGTTGTGCCTCAATTTTTGTCCTCCGATTCGTAGCTCATGCTCATGAACTAGCCATCAGAACTTCGAAAAATTGGACTTCTCCATGGAAGCATTCATCTCTACAGGCAAGACTGACCAAAGAACTTCATGGGCATTTTCCGGCGCTTCAACACGAGATGTCGCGTCCGCACAACTCTTTCATCATCAAATGAGTCCTATGCCATATGATCATGTCTCGGCTTGTAATATCCTAAATTTTGTCCTCCAGGCCAGATTTCCCCCTCTTTTAAATAGCCGCCGGAATCCGCCTTTCTTCCCTGCGTTGAAGATCGCTTGTTCCCCGTTGTAAATGGGACTCGATCTTGAATGCGGCACTGGGAAACGCTTTCATTTTTTTGAGCCGAGTACTAGGTCTTACCTCTCCCATCAACGTCGTCGACCTGTCCTGTCCAACGTCGACCGGTTGCGAAAGAAGGCGCGTTGCTCAACGGTTGCATGATATAGTTCCGCCCGGCCTCTCTGGATCAGCTATCTTTGCCGTCTGTCACACACGCTCCAATAAACTCCTCTGCGACTGGCTGATTGGCATCTATTGCGCATGGGCTCCAGCTATATATATTCGCTGCCTGCGGCATAAATACATGTTGTCCACCTGCGAGCCCTTGGAATTGCCCACTCAAGTCTTAAATGAAGCTCCTCGCGGCTCTGCTCCTCGCATCGACCAACTCCCTTTTGTGCAGCGGCGCAGCGATCGTCTTCCGGGACGTGTCGAAGCGTGCGCAACCGCAAGGGATAGATGTCTCAGACTTTCAACCGAGCGTCAACTGGGCGACCGTCTCGGCCAATGGTGTTTCCTTCGCGTATATCAAGGCGACAGAAGGGACTAGTACGCATTGTTGGCCTCCTTAAATAATAGGGATTGACTAATGTAATTATCGACAGCTTTTATCAGCTCAACATTCTCCGCGCAGTATACCGGTGCGACGGAGGCAGGACTCATCCGTGGCGCATATCATTTCGCTCACCCGGATAGCAGCTCCGGCGCTGCGCAGGCCAACTTCTTTTTGGCTCACGGAGGTCGGTGTTCGAGCATTGGGATTTTGTGGACACCATATATACTCATCCCGACTCGCTAGGCGGCTGGAGCGGCGACGGGATAACTCTCCCCGGCGCACTCGACATCGAGTGTAAGTACGAGATTCTTTTATTTTACTGTGTGTTTACACCGAACTTGATGGCAGATAATCCGAGTGGAGCAGAATGCTACGGGCTCACGGCATCTGCCATGGTATCCTGGATATCCGACTTCTCCGAGACCTATCTTGCGGCCACGACTCGGTGGGTTCTCTCAGATCATTTTGATTCCCTGCCGAAACATTTTTCTTCAGGTATCCAGGTTCGTACATGTTCTCAATCGTTTCTGCATTGAATCCCTCTCAACACTCTGTGGGATATTAGTAATCTATACCACGACGGATTGGTGGACGACTTGCACCGGCAACAGCGCCGCATTCAGCACTAACAACCCACTCTGGATCGCGCGCTACTCGTCCAGCATAGGGACGTTGCCGGCGGGTTGGGGGTGGGTCTCGTCCAATCGCGGAAATCTCATATGTTGACGCAGGTGTATCATATTTCTAGCTTCACGACGTTTTGGCAGTATGCAGACTCTGGGGCGAATCCAGGCGACCAGGACCTGTTTAACGGTGACGCGGCTGGACTTGAACTGTCAGTAATTTTAATTTCCATCATTTATGAGCGGAGTTCGTTGACCTTTGTTCCAAGGATTGCTAAAGGTTAGTTGCGAAGACTCACGTAAATATTTTAGCCAGTTCTTTTACTCGATTCGACTTGTTCAAAACCTTGTGAACTCGTGAAGCTCATGACTGAGTGAATTCCGGGTGAAGAAATGAATCTGCTTTTCAACGCGCTCGATCTTTTCCACCTGGACAAATCTTTTCCCTGTCTTCCAACCCTTGAAACTCGGCCATCCACATATTGTCCTCGTCTTTTTCCTGATTCTGCCTTATCCTCTGGATGTAATTCAAGTCTAGGCGCGTGTAGAGTTGAGGTTGTGTCTGCAACACACCAGTCAGGTTGCGTTGGAGTTCATGCATTACGGGTCCAGGAGCTTTGGTCGATTTTTTTCATGTTTGACCGGCTATCTGAATTGTTTTACTGAAGGATCCAGGTACGAGTACCCCCAAAACGAAAAATGCCACCCTTGTAAGTACAAATTTTTTTGAATCACTTGCTATGAATTCACGGTTAGCTGAGTTAGCGATGTCCGGGTTGAAGACCTAAAATTTCTCCTTCGATCGTCTCGAATGCGATGCTATTTGAAACCTGAGCACGCGCTTTCTATCTTGTTCTTTTCTTCCTAAATATGGGCATTCGGTAGGGGAGAAGCGGGCCGACGGGCCGGAGTTTCTACGGGCCGTTGGACCGATTTGCCATCCTTAAAAGACAGTTACTCCGTCCATGATCCATCTTCCTTGCAACGCCCACAACCCCTCTTTCCAAAATGGTCAAGATCACTGGCTACGAGATTCACGGTGTGTAGATCATTGAGAGTATACACCGTACACTAGTGCTCACGTCCTTCCAGACGTCAGGTTCCCCACTTCACTGACCGGAGATGGCACAGATGCTATGTGCGTCTTTTATCTGCATAAAACAGATTATTATATGAACAATTTCCAGGAATACCGAATGCGACTACTCCTCGGCATATATAACATTCCTCACCGATTCCGACCTTGTCGGACACGGAATGACTTTTACCATTGGACGCGGGAACGACATTGTACGAGTATATGCGTCGAAATTTATAGACGGGATACTCATGCTTGTAAAGGTCTGCATCGCGATCAAGGAGGTTGCGAACCGCCTCGTCGGAAAGGAGACAGAGGACTTGTTTGCCAACATGGGCAAGACGTGGGACTTCATGATGGCTGATCCGCAATTGCGATGGTGCGTGTATTTTCATTCCGCGTACACTGAGAGAAATGTTTAATGTGATTATTCTAGGATTGGGCCTGAAAAGGGTGTCATTCATATCGCGTCTGGTGCAGTGAACAACGCGCTCTGGGACATGTATGCGCGGTCGAGGAATAAGCCCTTGTGGAAACTGGTGGTGGATTTCACGCCTGTATGTTGCATCCTAGTCATTATCTGGACGGATGATCATCCGCGCATAGGAGGAGCTCGTCAACTCAGCAGCCTTCCGGTATGTCTCAGATGCCATAACGAAAGAGGAGGCGCTGGCGATGCTCAAGGAAAAAGAGGCCGGCAAGAAGGAGCGTGAGGAAAAGGTTCGCGAATTGGGGTGAGTCGTGTGGTCAGCTGGGTGTCAAGTCCGACGCTTAATATCCTCTAGATACCCCGCATATGTTACTTCTGCTGGATGGCTTGGTAGGGAACATTATTCCCTTCGATATCCATCATCTAACGCAAAACTAGGTTACACTGACGAGAAAGTCGCCCGTCTTACCCAAGAGGCGGTCACCGCCGGCTTCAACCATTTCAAGATGAAAGTCGGCGCGGACCAGGCAAATGACTTGCGACGTGGTAAAATTATCCGCTCCATCATCGATGACCCCAAGTATCTTCCCCCTGGTCAGCCACCACGCGACCTGAATAGCGAAGCGTTGCGCGGAAAGAACGCCGGACCGACTGGAGCTGTCCTCATGATTGACGCCAATCAGGTGTGGGATGTTCAGCAGGCCATTGACTATGTCAAGGGACTCGAGGCGATCAAGCCCTGGTACGTAACTCATGCTGCTTTGTATGCACTTTCCAACGGAGTTCCAGGTTCATCGAAGAACCAACGGCGCCCGACGATATTCTTGGACATGCCGCGATCCGGAAGGGACTCAAGCCGTATGGGATCGGTGTTGCCACTGGCGAGCACGCGCACAATCGTATGGTGTTCAAGCAGCTGCTTCAGGCAGAGGCGATCGACGTTGTGCAGATCGACTCGTGTCGTCTGGCGGGCGTTAGCGAGGTCCTCAGTGTTCTGCTCATGGCCGCGAAGTACGCAAATATCATCCATGTGTTTATTCGACTGTTGAACCTGACCTGCGTACTCTTATGATCAGATTCGGCGTTCCCGTATGTCCACATGCGGGCGGCGTCGGGTTGTGTGAATATGTGATCCATCTGAGGCAAGTTCAAATGCTCCAACAGAAATCATGGTGCTAACGGATGAATGTGCTCTAGCCTCATTGACTACATCGCGGTATCCGGCAGCATGGAGCGGAATGTTCTCGAGTTTGTCGACCATCTGCATGAGCACTTCGTCACACCTTGCTCGATCAACAAGAATGGTCGTTATAATGTGCCGACGAATCCTCACGAGGGATACAGGTCTGTTCTTCCATTCATTTCATCTAGTATCTTGAGAGTTCATTCCCGATGTGTCTCCTAGTATTGAGATTCACAAATCGAGCATCGCTGAGTTCGAGTGGCCCAATGGTTCGTATTGGGTTGGCGCGAAGGCCAACAAATAGCCCTCGTCGTCTCGTAATCAATTCAAAGTACTCTCGTTGTACTTTTGTCTCTTGTACTTTATACATATCACATTCTATCCATTCGCTTGCTATAACGGCTGGAAATTTGGTTGGTGTACTGCATCTCGCGATCTCGAGAAAATCTCTGAACTGAAGGTGAATGTTGAACACCAACATTTCGGCCGGTTGAACCCGGGATGGCCGAATGCGGCAAAGTGTCGGCAGAGAGATGCCGAAGTCGGCCTGAGGATTGTATTTACTGAAGATCTTACATCGAGGAGGCCAAAGCGAGACATAGAATGTCAATGGTTTCTTGCATTTCAGAAGTTCCACTTCCCATTTTGTTCCCTGGGATCCACCGACAGAAAGGCTAAGGAGAACGATCACAATTCGAGACGCCGCTATCGGTTAAATGCGTTGGCAATGTAAATGTGAGTGTAGCGAAGAGGTATCGAATTGGAAGCGTCTAACACTTTCACAATTGTTGTGGTGAAAATACAAGGTTGAACAAGACAATTGAAGGCTTTGTTTGGCAAGGTCGCATCAAAGAAACAGGCCACCATAGGTACCATCAACGGCGCCTTGTTTCTCTCTTGCCATGGTAGCAACGGTCAGTTTCCTATCCGGGCCACAAAAGCTCGGGATTTCGACGTCGTTAAGACCAGGCTGCTAGGGCGATCGACTGCCGCTCGACTTGTTGTTTTTCCTTGTCTTGTACAAATGCTGGTTTTTTTGTTCACCTTACAAGGTTGTCGATAGTCTTGTTTCCTCTTGTCTTCTCTATAGCCTCTCTGTCACAAGGATGCCTTATAAAACCGGGCCAATATTACCATGTACGTCCAGACCACCCCAGCGGTTCAAATTCGAGCATGCAATACTACCACGCGCACCGCAATCTCGACTTTTATTCGCCTTCTAATTCTCCTCTGGAGTCGCCGGTATATGGTGTTGTGTCCCCGGACGAGCAGCTGGACACGAAGGTGCAATTGCGGAATCGGCTCAACAGCGGTCACTTGTCGAACATGCCCGTCGGGTTCCCATTTCAGCATATCATGGACCACCGCAGGGGGACGCCCCAAATCTCCTATGACCCTTACGAATTTCGGGAAGAGCTGCGCTCGCAACACCGATGCAGCGGTAATCTCGCTGCTTATGTTTCGTTTACGCCTGCAAGCGCGGACTCGCGCCATTCAAAAAAGGAATACCTATCCTGGAGTGCAACGCTTCCAAAAGTAGACTTGAGGCCGTATAGTCGGGGACCGCCGCGTGAGTCCCCTCTTTAACCTGCCCCTTATGTATTACTGATTCAGCCCGACGTGCAGCGAAAGCCCCCGTTGCGCATGTGCGCGTCGACACGCAGGTCATGAACACGGCGTATGGCAAACATATCGAACGAGATCCGCGAATCATTCTTCGTGCTCTGTCCGTCTCTCTTGAGCTTGGACTGCTTGTCACCATCACCCTTGAGGACTGCGGGGACTGCTCCGGCCAATATTCGAATGTCATCTACATCGGAACGGCGAATAACGGGCGCAGGAGCATCCTGTTCAATGCCGGCTCGTTCAAAGACCGCTAGGTGTGTATTCTCTGTATTTGTCCGTGAATCCTATCACTGACTTGAGTTCTAGTGCCTGAACCACAATACGAATCAAAATGACGACGACAACGACAACCTTCACGAGTGCTATCCAAGGCGCAATTAACCTTCGGGATCCCAGAACAATTGATTTATAACTATTTAATAATCGCCAGGAAAACGCATATAGAATCACGACAGCACGCACATTAATGTATATCAGCCAAGGAGAGGACTACCGACAAGGACTATGAAATACCGTAACAATTGTATATTAACGAGGCTCTGTGTATAATAAATATCTCTCAGATTTCAACTATCTTCATCTATACTGTCAAAGCGGAGGTGATATCTATCCACACGGAATGCAGTAAAACCAATGGAACGGTAAGTAGCTCGAGGGTAGCGCTGGTCAATGTTCCTATCAATGGAATTAGTTAAACCAACTTTGAAAGTTGAACAGGGGAATGGGCCTCGGCCGACGTCAGCCGATCGCAACTTGATCCCGAACAGCCACCTCATCGCATCGCGCGGCCCGTCGCGACATTACTTTTATCAGTGGCGATTACTTGTGGCGTCCCTCGGATCTCACACCCGTCTAGGTACGGTGCAGATACTTGAGTCCTTGTTTTTCGCTTTTCTGAGAGTCTCCAAGTGGCAAGCTTTCACTCAGAACGGCGACCGTTACGGTCCTCGCGTTGGACGCATCTATTTCTTCGCTTTTCTGATATTCAGATTCTCCGAAGTCATTTAGAATGGCCAGCTATCTGTCCTCGCGTCGGACCGCGACGCTTCTATCTCGTTTGCAAATCTGAGAGCCCTCCCGCGGCATTCTAAATGAATTCGGAATCCCTCGAACCCTCTTGTGAGTGCCTTTACGTTCAATTCGGTTCTTCTGACTCGTATCTGAAGCTGGGTTATCTTGCACCATCTACGAGCTGTCGAAACGTACAAGTTACGATTTTTTACCCAAGCAAGAGGATTCGCCGTCGTTCTCTTGCCCGCTTCCCTCCTCCTCCCGATGTGGACCGGGGAAGACACGTGTACCAGCTTCCATTAGTATTTTTCCACCTCTCGCTCGCTCATGGCCCAGCACCGACCCGCGCCAGGGGGGTACCGCCGTCACAGATTCTCTCGACATCATCAAGGCCGAATTCGATCTTCTTACCTCAGAGGTAGCTGCTGCCCGCAGGGAGCGCGACGAGTGCGAGGCGACACGTGAGCTCGCCTTCCCTCCTGTTCTGCACGACGTTGACCGAACGACGACGCCAGTGACATCCCAGGTGAACGAGCTGAACCTCATCCGGCAATCCCTCTACGAGCTCGAGACACAGCACGGGAAGCTCCGCCACCAGTATGAGGAGGACTTGACACGGCTGCGCGCGGAGCTGCATGTCGTGCGGCAGGGGTTGGTCCCGCAGCATCGCGCACCGCCGTTGGTCCCCATGCCCCCGGACGTGCGCGAGCGGGAGCGCGTACCCGAGAGGGAGCGGATGCCAGAACGAGAACGCGAGCGCGAGCGTGAACGCGAACGGGTGCCCGAGAGGGAGCGGATCCCGGACAGGGATCGCGAGCGCGCGCCGGACAGGGAACGCGAACGTGTGCCGGATAGGGAGCGCGAGCGGGACAGGGAACGGGACCGCGACCCCAAGCGCCTCAAAGGCGAGCGCGGCCGCCCCGTCCCTGCGCCCCCGCCCCAACTGCCGGCCCCAGAGCCCCAGCCCACTCCCACTGTGGCCTTCCTAGACGACCTTGACCTGGCCAACGTGCCCCCGCACCTCAAAAAGGAGTCCTCCCCCCACAGCGGCACAGAATGGTTCACGGTCTGGAACCCCGCAGTGAAGCACAAGCGGATCGCGGACGTCAATCTGCTGCATACGCTCCTGCACGAGTCGTACGTGCCACGGATAGACATTGAGCTGCACCACTGACGTCGTATGCTAGCGTCGTCTGCTGCGTTCGCTTTTCCAAGGATGGGCGATTTCTCGCGACGGGGTGCAATCGCACGGCACAGGTGTACGACGCCCGAACAGGCGCGAAAGTTTGGTGCGGTGCCTCTTCGTTCGTTTGGCTGTCACTGATATGGATGGCAAGCTCGCTCATCGACCCGTCCGTGCCGAAAGGCGGAGACCTCTACATCCGCAGCGTCTGTTTCTCTCCCGACGGCGCGCTCCTCGCGACGGGGGCGGAGGACACGCAGATCAGAGTACGTCGTCCATCCCTTCCTTGCACACCCCGCCTCACACCCCGCGCAGATATGGGACATTCTCAAAAAGCGCATCGTCGCCGTCCTCTCGGGGCACCAGCAGGAGATCTACGCGCTCGACTTCTCCGCGGACGGGCGCTTTGTTGTCTCGGGCTCGGGCGACAAGACCGTACGCATCTGGGACATGCGGGGCGTCTCCCTCTCCTCCTCCTCCTCCGCCTCCGGCTCTGGCATCACCACCAACACCACATCCACCTCGGCCTCGGGGCACGCGCAGCCCGCTTCGCCCCCCTGCCAGGTCCTCACCATCACCGACCCCGCGCCGTCGCCCACCTCCCCCGCGGCCGCGCTCGCGCTGCACCACCGCACCTCCCCCGCGCCCACGCCCGACGGGGGCATCACCTCCGTCGCGATCGCGCCCTCCGGCGCGCGTGTCGCCGCGGGCTCGCTCGACGCGCTCGTGCGCGTCTGGGACGTGCGCACCGGCGCGCTGGTAAGGCGGCTGAGGGGGCACGGGGACAGCGTGTATAGCGTGGCGTTCATGCCCGAGGGCGCGGCGGCGAGAGGGGGGATTGGGCTGGTGAGTGGGGGGCTGGATCGGACGGTGAGGGGGTGGGATTTGGGGTTGCCGGCGGCGGCGGCGGGGGGGCCGAGTCCTGTGCTGCAGGGGTGGAAGGAGCCGCCGCCGCCGGCTGTGTTGGGGTGGAAGGAGGGAGGTGGTGGCGGCGGGGGCGGGGCGCCGTTGGGGACTATCCCTGCGCCCGTCAAGGGCTGGAAGGAGGGCGATGAGGAGGGCAAGTGCACGATGACGTTCACGGGGCACAAGGTGGGTTTTGCGTTGTCGGTGTGCTCGTCGCCGCGGCTGAACGCACACCCGTTCGTTCGTTTTATTCGTCCAGGACTATGTCTTGTCTGTCGCGGTCTCGCACGACGGCGAGTGGGTCGTGTCTGGCTCCAAGGACCGCGGGGTGCAGTTCTGGGACGCGAGGACGGGCGTCGTGCAGTGCATGTTGCAGGTAGCTACACACTCCGAGTTGTCTTCCCCGCGATCTAACTGGCTTGGGCTTTTTCAGGGACATAAAAATTCCGGTTCGTTGTCCTTCGGCGATCGGGCATGCCCTTTCCGACCCGACTTGCTCACTTCTCCACAGTGATCTCTATTGACCTCAGCCCGGCGGGCAACGTCCTGGCGACCGGCAGCGGAGACTGGCATGCCCGGATATGTCCGTCCCTCTTTCACCTGTTTTTCCATCGCTTAAACTCATCTTTCGAAGGGAGCTACGACGTGGTGGCGTAGTTGCGTGCTTGATTTCTTGGTTCTTGGTTTTCCGAATCCCAGTATCTCTGGAGGGCATACCTAGGAAGGACGTACGCGACGCTGTAGTATATAGCCTAATAATCTTTTGGTACCTTATGATTATCAGCGTAGTAGACCCGAAACCCGAACTTGAATCACGGCCCTGTGCGAGCCCCGACGCCTCGGCTAGCCGGACGCACACATATACTTGGAGGATATGCCACAGTATGTCAGTTGATCCCCGCCTTCAAATAATCTCAGCGCCAGTCAATCCCTCTTGTCTCTCCCCGTCATGTCGCCCACGGTATACAAGTCCCCGTTCCCCGACGTCGACATACCCCAATCCTCCATCTTCACGCACCTCTTTGCCTCCCGGACCCCGGCTGGGGGCGACGTCGGCGGCTTCCCAGGCTCGACGAAGGCGTTCATCGATGCCGCGTCCGGCGCGTGCATTACGCGCCAGCAGCTGCTAGACTTCTCGCTGCGCTTCGGCTTCGGCCTCCGAACCCACCCCCGCACCGCGCCCTCCGCGAAACGGGGGAACACCGTGCTCATCTACTCGCCCAACTCACTCGCATGGCCTGTCGTGCTCTTCGGATGTGCGTTCACCGTCCTATAGAGGTGGTGGTGGTGGCGGTATTAATTATTTTTTTATTTGACGGCAGCCGTCGCCGCGGGCCTGCGGTGCACGCTCGCGAACAGCGCGTACACGAGCCGCGAGCTGATGCACCAGTACACCGACAGTCGTGCGCACCTCGTCATCACGACGGACGACGGGCTCAGCAACGTGCGGGCCATGTTCGCAGAGTTGGGCGTCGCGAGGGCGGAAGGGGATAGACGGATCATCGTTTTAACGCAGGATCTGACGTGGGCTGGCGGCCCAGCAGCTAAACAAAGTTCGGACGCCGCTGGGCTCGTGACGATGGAGGAGTTGCTCAAGGGCGGGAGATTGCCGCAGGAGGAAAAGTTCGATGGTGCGCTGAGCGCCGAGACCGCGTATTTGTGCTATAGCTCCGGGACAACCGGGAAACCAAAGGGCGTCGAGGTTGGATATTTATTTATTCTTTTCTCCTGTGCAGTATTAATCCCGAATTCAGACGACACATCGCAACGTTATATCATTGCTTTCCATCGTCTCCGCGTGTTTCCCTGCCACCAACCCGGACGACATTATGCTCTCCATCCTCCCATTTTACCATATTTACGGCGAGTCTCCAACAATGACTATAGTATATTCCGCTGACTTGGTGCACCCCCAGCTTTAACACAGGTCCTGCACCTCCCGGTGCTCTACGGCCTCCCCGTCGTCATTCAATCGCGCTTCGAGCCTGTCTCCTACTGCGCCAACATCGAAAAATACAGGGCGTCCTCGAGCCTGATCGTGCCCCCCATCCTCGTTGTCCTCGCGCGGCATCCTGGTGAGCACAATTAATACTGGCTGTCCTAGCGCGAGGAAGGGAACTCACCCGCTGTCCGCTCAGCCGCGGAGAAATACGACCTCTCCAGCCTGACGTACCTCTGTTCCGGCGCGGCGCCCCTCGGCAGGGACTTGGTCCACCAGGTGCGGATTCTCCGCCACCGAATGAAATACAATAAAATAAATAACAATCCGCTTGACGCAGGTAAAAAAGCGCCTGATGTCGAAACGCACGAACGGGCAGAGCCTAGTGATCGTGCAGGGTAATTCGTCGCTGTATGCGACGACAGCATTGTTGATGTTCTGGTTCTTGTTTCTTCGATGATAATAGGCTACGGGCTGACGGAAACGTCGCCGACGACGCACCTCCTGGCCCCGGCGGACGACGAACGCAAGATGGGGAGCATCGGGCAGCTGCTGCCGACGCTCGAGGCGCGGCTCGTGGACGACGACGACGGCGAGGTGGACGCGGAGGAGGGGCGGCCTGGGGAGCTGTGGATTCGCGGGCTCAGTGTTATGAAGGTACGCCCCCTGCGCTTTGGGCGACGGTGGTTTCCAACTCCCCTGTCTTTTTTTTGTGCAGGGATATCTGAACAACGCCGCGGCGACGAAGAACGCGATCACGCCTGATGGGTGGTTCAAAACCGGGGATGTCGCGATCAAAGACAAGGAGGGGTACTACTATATCGTCGACAGGCGGAAGGAGCTCATCAAGTACAAGGTGCGCTCTGCCCTTTTTTTGGGACTTGCTGGTTCCTGATGTATCGCTCATCCGCAGGGATTCCAGGGTTCGATTTTTACTTTATTTTGATTCCGTGTGCGCGCTAAGCTTACCCCTTGCCTTGTCGTGTAGTACCCCCCGCCGAGCTGGAGAGCATCCTCCTCACACACCCCGACATCGCCGACTCGGCTGTGATTGGCGTCGAGGACGTCGCAGAGGCTACCGAGCTCCCTCGGTTCGTCTTTCCCTCCACTCCTCGCTTCCGAGTTGATTTCAACATCATAAATTGAAACACAATCCAACCCTGACGTCGTGCTTCTAATTTATTTACTTATCTATACATATATAGCGCCTACGTCGTCCACGCCCACCCCGAGAAGGTCCAAAGCGCCGCGGCCAAGGCACAGTTCGCACAGAGCGTCGTCAAATGGATGGAAACCAAGGTCGCGAAACATAAATTCCTGCGCGGAGGTGCGTGTTTGCGCGCGTTCTTATCTACTCCCCCCAGTTGATCGCGCTCTCTCCAGGCGTCGGTGTCATCGACGTTATTCCAAAAAGGTGAA
Source organism: Mycena galericulata (assembly GCA_029289565.1). Taxonomy (NCBI): domain Eukaryota; kingdom Fungi; phylum Basidiomycota; class Agaricomycetes; order Agaricales; family Mycenaceae; genus Mycena; species Mycena galericulata. The sequence goes on along the minus strand of JARKIA010000163.1, from coordinate 212,602 downwards.
GAGCTCCCTGCACTCCTCCAGCATTTTTTCTCAACTTATCTCCGGCATCCAGCGCCGCGGGCAAAATCCTCCGCCGCGAGCTGCGCGATCTGGCCAAGCAAGAGTCCGCCCGCGCACCGCCGTCGCTCAAGTCCAAGCTCTAATAGTGCAGTATCGATTCACAACAAAACAGGAATGGCAGCCGGGTCTCTATCTAAGTACTTTATCGAACTTAATATTATCTACTGTCTGTGCCGAGCGAGTGCGAGGATCCAGCGAGCGCCGCCGCCGCCGCGCTGAGCCTGTGGAGTGACGGCTCAGTCGACCGGGCGCGGGGGCGTGTGAGGTCTGGAGGGGGGGACTCGGAGCGCGGAGAGAGCGTGGTCGACTTGGGCTTGCGCGGGATGCTTATCGTGGGGAGGAGCTCCGAGTCGTCGTGCAGGTCGGGTGTACTGCCGAGCGCCGGTGAGATTGTGATCATCGTCGGCGTACCGGGTGCCTCGATGCCGGGCGGGGGCACGCGGAGGTCGAAGACGTCCGCTGGGAGCGCCTTGACCAGCGCCTCGAACAGTTTGCGCGATGCGTCGGCGTCGAACGTCCCCGTGCGCATGGCGTTCACGAGCGTCGTCAGCTTGTTCGAGATTGACGGGACCTGGTAGGCGTTGATGTTCAGTTTTCTTTGGCTGGAACGGAAATTTATTAATGGAGGCTCACGTTGGCGGCGAGGTGCTGCATGATGAGCGCGCAGTCCTCCACGTCTTTCTGGAACTCGGGCCCCCCGCGGCTCTCGAACTCGCGCGCGCTGGAAAGGTTGGTGAAGTAGTACCGGACGGGGTAGCGCGTTCGGTCGAAGGACTCCATGGAGTCCGAGGCGGCGGACGTCGTCGGGCCCAGATCCACCATGTAGCTCGACAGGTCGAGGCGCGAGAGCTGGGCGATGGAGTGCTCGTGCAGGAAAGTCAGACCCTGGTGTTCAATTTACGTAAACACTCAAAGGAAATTCCCCGCGCGGAGAGTTCACTTACCTCGAGAATCTGCCTGAAGAAATCAATGTAGTTGGCGACGGTCTGTAGCGGCGGGTGGTTGAATTCGACGAGACGCTGCATGCACAGGAAGACGCGCTCGTCGCGAGAAACCGCGGATATGATGTGGGGGGCGGGATTCCACGGGTCTTGGCGCATGTCGCGGTGGTTGAGCCGAAGGAGAATGAACAGCTCGGGCGAGGTGCGGTTTAAACACTTGATCATCAAGGAATCATTAGCCTCCCTGGTGGATGGTGCAACGGCGATCTACCAGTTGGACAGTCAGCGTTTATAACCGAATCGAAGAGAAAATAGATTCGCGTACAGTGTTCCTAGTCTCGTTTATAGGGCAGGGCTCTTCTGCCAGCAGATCGTCGATGAGCTGCTCAAAATCGCTGGGGTATGGTTGCGTGAATATAATGAAACAAGCGCGCCTCTCACATAAACCTACATGTCGTATACAATGGATGACGTCTCCGAAGACTCCGAGTTGCAGGACGAGGCTAAACTGACAAGGCTGGGATTGGAGGCATCGACTCGCCCTTCTACTCGCTGCAGTGGATATCCCTGCGCCCACGTCGGATACAGCTCGAAGTCTTCGAGCGTGGAATCACTGTCGCTCCCGCTGCTGTCGCTGTCCGAGTCGGAGTTGTCTGGAGAAATGGACAAGGGCCCGCCGAGGATGAGTTGCATGGTGGGTGGATGAAAGACGTCAGAGCGTGACCAACTCCCCTGAGTGGATAAATTAAATAGGGGCTTTTTTGGTTCACTTGAGCGGGCCGCGTCGGGTGTTCACTTTGCAACCATGTTCCCGGGAAAGAATCAAGGCCAGTATCCTTGGTCTTGCTGTCTTTGAAGTGGAGCGCTTTATAGGAGGAGCGACACGTGCAGTATCCCCACTGGACTTGAGTTGGATTTGCAAAGTTTGTCGTTGTTTGATCTTTGATGCGCCTTCCTCCCTTCAACCATCTCGTGTGTTGCATTGTGCCAAATCCAGCATAGCCGTTTAAGTTTTTGACAGCATGATAAGGTTTCTGGAATACATCGGATTCTCGGGCTGTGCAACAGCGTTTTTAGATTGCTGCCAGGCTTCTGGGTTGTACACGTGTTGGAACGACGAATTAGCGCCCGAACACTGCCTTATCCCCTCCCCTCACTCGGATCCAACGTCCTCTAGAAAGCAGCTCGCCTCTCGACCATTTTTTGCACTTCGAGCTTGCTGTCTGCTTTGACGCTCAACTACCACCAGCTCGCAACCATTCACTGGCTTCGGTAGATGCACGCTGACCGTCGTCCTGGGAAACGCCCCCAACGAACTTGACATCCAGGACGCTCTTTAGCTCTGAGAGCACCATTTTAACAGGCACCCGAGGATCGGGCCCAACTATACTACCGTCAAGCTCCAACAGTCCTCGCCACTGCTCTCCTCTATTTATGGGATTTCACTAAGCTCTTTGAGCGATACAAGCGGACTGAAACGACGTAAGTACTGCTGCCCCCTCGTTCGTTTACATACTCTTTACTTATTTAGTCAAGAGTCAGGGACCTACACGACCTTTAATTTCGTCACTGCTTTCCTCGATTCATCGGATTTTATTCCTATCTTCGAGCCATCCGAACGGGCTGTAACGACGTAAGCCACAAGATCGTCTGTATATACGCACATTACTTAATTAATCAAGAGTCAAGAATTTCTTTCGACGAACGAGCGGCCATTTGAGGAGGTAGGTGGATATTTCCCTCATTATTCACTGCAGGTATTTTCGCAACCGTAATCTTATCCCACAGCCCACTTCCGAGGAATAAACACACATCAATCCTCAGTGTGAACGCTCCTACTAGGCTGATGATTTTCAAACTAGCTGCTATAGTTTAACGACTTCGACTTCACTGTTCCGAAGAATACCTGCTGTTTTCACTGATGGTCCTAGCCGGAAGTCGAGCTAGCGGTGCCCCGCAAATCCAGACTACTTACCTTCCACATAGACGACGTCTTCTCGTCTCAAAGCTACACTCCAGTATGGGTTAGGACTATTTCTATTTTCGACTTTTCAGCCATATGCATCTCGCATTCGCCACCGAGGTAAATCCGCATATCGAATCCTCTTCCCCTCTAATGGACCCCAAAATTCACTTCCCTTCTGGCACTCTCCAACGGACTGGCTCTTTCAAGAGTCCGACTCGAAGAAACTTAGCGCGCCTTGCATCTTTCATTTCGGTCTCTTGGTGCTCTGGCCGGGTCCCGGTGGGAAGTCGGCATTCCAAGCAACACCGAGGCTCCTCGCCTGTGCGACTTTCGTTGCCCGTCGGGACCTCAGGAAGGCGCAATCCCCCCCCAGTTCTTTCGATTCGACCACTTGCTCGCAAGTAATGACCCAGCATTCCAGGACTTTCAAGCCACTCTCTGTATTCGTACACTCGTATTCGTACACTTCCAGCGGTAAACCCACTACTGAAGACCAGGGATATGCATAATGTCCAGAAAGTTCGAGTCTGTCGATCGTCTCAATGATGGTTACTCGTGCGCCTCGTCCCTTTGGTGCCGCCCTGCCTAGAATTTTTGAGGTAAATACGAGCCATGATCATCAAAACGCATACTCACGTTCCACTCTGTTGCCCTCCCGATGAGCCCTGGCTGGTCGGCTTGACCGAGCTTGCCGTGGAGTTGCTAATGAGCCTAGACGTCGGAAGGGACAACGAGCAACTCACCTTGTCTGGGGATTGGTGTAGCCCATAGGTATGTGTGTGTGATAGACGCTTGTGTGGGCGCTTCTAGTCAGAGCCAGGCGCTAGTGGGTCTTTTATAGGTTTGGCAGCGGTTTGGCCCGTCGCGCAGCCCAATCGAAGAATCGCTTCACACACCACAACACAGACGTACGTAAGTAACACGATAAGAGATCCGGAAGAGCAGATGTTAATTCACGATCTGGTGCCAGGCCGTTGAAAAGATTCGATCCCACATATGACTAATTTGCGGAGGCCCGAAATGTGGTAAGAGGCGATTCAAAATTCGGCTGAGATTGAATTTTACGGCTAACCGTTGTGGAAAGAATAACCATGCCGAGGGAGCCTATCGTTGCCGGGCTTGGAGCCGCGTGGTCGCGGGCGCCGCTTCAATTGGACAACTAACCCATGACTGTCCCTCGTTCTGACATACAGGAGGTTGGCGCAATATTTGGACCCTCGTTTTAGAGCGTATTCATTGGAGCCCTGCAGCGAGAAAGACGGAGGACTCCTAGGAGCCCATTTGGTCTAGGATTTATCATCGACCGTCCAAACGGCGCTCCACCCAGCCCTTGACCCGTTCGACTGGAACAAGAATACCGTTTGAGAAATTATACGGACTGCAAAGGACTGCCCTATGTTTCTTCTCCTGTCACCTCTTTCAGCAAGTATCTGATACTTGCAGGTCGACACCCCATATTTGACAAGTTCTCTTCTCAGAATGACTGCGCCGCTGGCAGTGCCTTCCCAATTTTCTCGCAATTCATGCCGTTAAAATCCTTGAAGGCTTACTGCCGTCTCCTAACTTCCCGGCGCCCGTCAAATCGTTCCACGACACCTAAGGGAGGATTTCAACCAGAAATGCCATACACTGACGGTATTTCACAGGGTCCTCAGGCAGTTCTCCTGCCGACGGCGATGATACTGCTTCATTGAGCCTCAGGAGCACTTAGCTGCCCCACGACGCTTTATAAGGATAGATGCACCGCTTACCATCTTGAAGGCCAGTCGCCGCATCTTTGCGACGGGGTTTTCACGGTATTCAATCGATTGCGTGCGATTAGAGCGGTCCAGGCATGGTTGCAGTCAAGGTATCCCGCCAGTGCTTCTTATCCTGCCGAAGGTCAAGTGGCTGGACGCACTTGGCACATAACGTCACTTGGTAAAAAATTATTGCTTCTGTGGTTCAAGAAACATTTTCACACTGCGGACACTGATTTATTTCCGGAAAAAAACTTCAACTCCAAGTCAACCCTCCGCCTGGCTTTCCAGGAAGATACACAAAAATATTGAAGTACCATTTTCCCTCTGTCACACATTTTCAACTTGAACGAACTATCCTTGAAAGCATCACAGGTATCACAAAAATACTTTTGATCCGCATTACTTTGGGTCCACGTCGTCAGAATGTTGACAGTGCGTGATCGCGTCCCGTTCCGAGCGGGGCGCGGTCTACGACGCCTTATCGTATCTAGCATAATATCTGGTCTGTGCATCTGCTAAGTATCTGAGACTTAGGAGCATCTATGATCTAACAACAATGCCGCAATCATGCGTTTCCGGTTTTCTCTTAACGGGACCGCGCCGGAATATACCTACCTACCTTCTAACCCTCTCAAGTTAGCCAAAGCCCTTCCCTTCACCTTTCTCCGCCTCTGTCTTGCACCCCTCATGGCTCCCAGGAGTATTTAGCTGCCACCACGAAGCTTTATAAGGATAGATGCATCGCTTACCATCTTGAAGGCCAGTCGCCGCATCTTTGCGACGGTATTCAATCGATTGCGTGCGACTAGAGCGGTCCAGGCATGGTTGCAGTCAAGGTATCCCGCCAGTGCTTCTTATCCTGCCGAAGGTCAAGTGGCCGGACGTACTTGGCATATAACGTCACTAGGTAAAAAAATATTGCTTCTGTGGTTCAAGAAGCATCTTAACGCTGCGGACACTGATTTATCTTCGGAAAGAACTTCAACTCCAAGTCAACTCTCCGCCTAACTTAGCTTTCCACGAAGATACACAAAAATATTGAAGTACCATTTCCCCCTCTGGTACACACATTTTCAACTTGAACGAAACCATCCTTGAAAGCATCACAGGCATCACAAAAATACTTTTGATCCGCATTACTTCGGGTTCGTGCCGTCAGAATGTTGGCAATGCGTGACCGCGTCCCGTTCCGAGCGGGGCGCGGTCTACGACGCCTTGTCGTATCTAGCATAATATCTGGTCTGTGCATTCTGAGACTTAGGAGCATCTGACCAAAATAACAATGCCGCAATCATTCCGTGTTCCGCGTTTCCAAGCCTTCTCCTTACCGTCTCAAGTTAGCCAAAGGCCATCCCCTCACCCTTCTTCACCTTCGTCTTGTACCGCCCCTCATGGCTCCACGAGTCTACACATCCCCTTCCCCAGATGTACCCATCGTCAACACATCTGTTTTCACCAAACTTTTTTCATCTAGCGCCTCAGGGGACGTTGGGGGCTTCCCTGGATCCACGAGAGCCATCGTCGACGGCGCCTCTGGGACAACCCTCACCCGAGCGCATTTAAAGGAATTAGCACTTTCCCTTGCCTATGGATTACGCGACCACCCTTCTACCCGTCAGTTCGCGAAAAGGGGGGACACGATCCTTATCTTTTCCCCGAACTCACTCGCGTGGCCTGTGGTCGTGTTCGGAAGTGCGTGGGTCATCCAGTTCCCTCTTTTCAATCGTTGATGTCCGGTCGTGCGTCTCTTCAGGCGTTGCAGCCGGTCTTCGCTGCACTCTGGCTAACAGCGCCTATACGCCTGGGGAGTTGGGTTTTCAGTACAAGGATAGTGGGGCGAAGCTCATTTTCACTGCCGAGCAAGGTATCAGCACCGTGAAGAAAATGTTCGCGGAAATCGGGCTCTCAAAGGAAGAAGGTGACAAGCGGATCGTTGTTTTGCCCGCCGATCTTCGCTGGGCCGGCGGGCCAGCTGCAAAAGTCGCTCCGGATGCCGCCGGTCTCGTGCTACTTGGAGATCTGCTTTCGCGCGGTGCATTGACGGAAGAAGAAAAATTCGAAGGCTCCGCGGCGCACGAAACGGTGTATCTATGCTACAGTTCTGGAACGACGGGCAAACCAAAGGTTAGCACCGAAACATTCTATTTATTCTTGCCGAACAAGCAGCGCGTGCTCAATCACATTGTAGGGAGTCGAGGTGATTCTCTAGCTTTGAAGCTTTGTGATCAACCACTAATCCCAAGTTCACAGACGACGCACCAGAACATGGTGAGCTCTGATCCACGCAGTCTTTTGATTCGTTCAGCTGACGGGAAGGTAGACGACACTCCTCGACATCATAAACGATTTTTTTCCCAGCTTCCGCCCGGGAGAGGAGCCCATGATAGGCTTTTTACCTTTCTATCACATATACGGTTTGTCCATGGTCAACCCTCGAGGTATCTCCAATTAATTTGGTTAATACGCATCGCAGGTATCGCGAATCTCATGCATTTCTCGATAACGTCCGCATGCCCCATGATAATACAGACCCGGTTCGAGCCCGTCGAGTTCTGCGCCACCATCGAGAAGTACAAGGTCGCGTTCGCGTACATCGTTCCGCCCGTGCTTGTGGTGCTTGCCCGCCATCCTGGTCTGTCGCCCTTCGCGCCGAGCTCGCACAGAGACTGACACATGTGTTACCAGCCGTAGACCAATACGACTTGTCGAGTCTGGAGTACATGCTCTCGGGCGCTGCTCCTCTCGGTGCGGATCTCGTCAAAAAAGTCAACCGCTTTAAACGCACCCCAACTGTTCGCTCATGTTACGTTCTTCCCATGTATGTAGGTTCGCCAGCGCCTCCTTTCAAAGCGCAAGCCTGGCGCTATATGCTGGATCACTCAAGGTAATTCCATCAACCGTTTTTTTTTTGCTTTGAAGAGTATCTTACAAAGAATCCAACCTCAATCAGGTTACGGTCTGACGGAAACGTCTCCCGGCACGCACACTCTGGATTTCCAAGACTCGGTGCGGAAAGTCGGGAGCGTGGGCCGCCTGCTGCCGACCCTGAAAGCGCGCCTGGTCGCGGACGATGACGGGAATGTCGACGCCGAGGAGGGGCAGCCGGGCGAGCTGTGGATACACGGGAAGACCGTCATGAAGGTGCGAAATAAATAAATCAATAAATAAAAATTTTCGTGGATGTTGATCCTCCATCCACAGGGATACCTAAACAATCCCCAGGCGACGAAAAACGCCATCACACCGGACGGGTGGTTCAAGACCGGGGATGTGGCTGTTAGGGACAAGGAAGGGTTCTATTACATCGTCGATAGACGGAAGGAACTCATCAAGTACAAGGCGCGCAAGTCCTGGTTTAACTACTGTGGATCCACTGACGCTCTTTCCGTGGTAGGGATTCCAAGTTCCCCCGGCGGAGCTTGAGGCGATCATGTTCACTCACCCGGAGATCGCCGACGCCGCGGTCATTGGAGTCGAGAGCGTCGAGCAGGCGACGGAGCTGCCTAGGTTCGTTATCCGTTCCTTGGCAAATCTCCTAAGGTTATTACTTGCTTGAACGCTCATGTTCACACGGGTGCAACAGAGCCTACGTCGTGCACGCGCATCCCGACCAAATTCAATCCGCGGAAGCCAGGGCCGCGTTCGCAAAGAGCATAGTCAAGTGGATGGAGACCAAGGTCGCGAAACATAAATTCCTGCGGGGCGGTTAGTCTTTCTACATCGACGTTTCACCTCTCTGGCTGATTCGATATTTTTTTCGACGCAGGCGTCGCCGTCATCGACGTGATTCCCAAAAGGTCAGTGGCTGTAGTGATAAACCTTTTTTTCGGGACGATAATAACTGCTGTTCAGCGCTGCGGGGAAGATTCTGCGCCGCGAGCTTCGGGACCGGGCGAAGGAAGAATTGGCAAAGGGGGAGATCGAGACGGGGTTCAAAGCTAGATTGTAGTTGAGCTTATTTATGCAGGGTTCAATCTGGTGGGCGGATATCATTATGGGTATATTGCGCGGGTTTGGAATATATTTCTGGGTTTTCGAGGGTCGCGAAAGAATCTACCAACTGTTTGATGGACGGACGTTTACAAATACTTCAAAAACCATTCCACGGTAGCCCTGAACGCGCCTTCCTTGCCAGCCTTCACCTTCGGGTCGCTCATATCCCCTCTCACAGCGAACCCATGCGAGCAGCCCTCGAAATACTCGCGCTTGTACCCCGGTGCGAACTTGCCGGCGCCGAGGATCGCGTCGGCCTGCGTCTGCGCGGAGAGCGGGAAGGCGCGGTCGACGGTGCAGGTGTTGAGGAGGAGAGGGGCTTTGCTGACTGCAGCGTATTTCTGCGTAGGATGAACCGTCGTATCAAAGGGATGGAATGAAAAAGGAAACGAGGCAGCCGCACCTCGAGGTCGTCAGGGGCGACGAGACGGCTCGGGTGCGAGAGCGCGGAGACTTTGATGACGTCGTCGAACGCGAGGTCCACGACGTAGCGAGCTGAATGGCAAATTAATACGAGAAGAAAAGATGTTACAGACAAAGCATGCATACCACCAAAACAGTACCCGGTTGCAGCGAAGTGGGTCACCCCCTCCTCTTTGAGGGCCGCGATGACACTGTCGATCGGAGGGCGCGTCTCCGCCTCGCCATGCATCAGGGACCACTTCTCGCGATCCAGCGGAGGGGCCTAGAAAATGTATGCGAAAGGAATGCGCGGACAGCGGTGGGAATGAAGCGTACGCCTGGCTTAAACGCATCTTCAGGGATCGGATCGCCGTTGAATAGGTCGGGAACGACCGTCTGCGGAGTTCCGTCGTCTGTGACTACATACGGCCGTTGCAGTATCATCTACACGCACCCGGAATCCATTGCGGGCAAAATCGTCGGCCAAGAGCTAATTATCCAAGCTTTGAGTGCATCAAAGCCAAAGTGAAGTAGTGGGCGCCTTGACTCGACTTACAAGGTTGTTGTTCAACGCCAGCCCGAAAACGTCAGTGAGGAAAAGGACAGCCTTGTCCTTGGGGTAGTCGGCAGCGGGTGTAGCAACATAACAGTCGATGCCACCGATCTTCTCCCTCTTCCCTGGCCATGGCGCTTGTAAGACCTAGATCCAAAAAGAATGGGCAAATGCAGACCTTCCGGAGTCCCCTCGTGAGTCACACCTTCCACCCCGTCAGCGCGAATACCATGGCACTTTTAAGTTGGCAAAGGACTTGCCTTTGAAGCAGTCGTCGCAGAAACTCATGTTAATCGCGGGATGGACGATGGGAGTATATCGTGGACCATACTTATAGTCTCAGTGGACAAATCCATATAACAGGCCGTAGGCGGATGTAGCCCGAGTTTGAGGCGACTTTCCCTCGCGTAGAACCGGGTCGAGGTGCGTGTCAAACCGGAAGACGCCGGAAGACGCCGATGAGTCATTCGGGATGAGTCTGGTTGAATAATTTTCAACATCAAAGTCATTCCCTACTAAATTTCGTATCGATCTCCCCCCGCGCCACCTCTTGCTTCGCCAAGTCCCGCAGCTCTCGTCTGAGTATCTTCCCAGCCGCACTGCAGGATAATCAGTCAACCACTCACTATAGACGGTTAAAATGGGACTTGGTTGACCTTTTGGGGACCATGTCGATGATGATGATGATGATGATGAGGCTGGCAGTGTCGATCAGCCGGATACCTTTTGAAGGAGTCAGTAATGTATTCAAGAGGTAAATGCATTACTGACCTCCTCGTAGCAACTTATGCCTGGCAACCTTGGATTCCATCCACTTGGCAACACCAGTCGCAAATAAGGCCCGGTCTTCTTCAGTCTGCAGCTCCTTGGGGCGCGCATGGACGACGTACACTCTGCATTACAGTTCCATCAGTTCGATTATCCGGGAAAGATGACTGTCAGACTAGGTAGACGGACGAACCGAGGGAGCTCGGTGGCCTGCTCGGCGCTATCCACCCCGATTACCGCCGCGTCCGCAATATCCGGGTGGGTTAAAAGGACGCTCTCTGATTCTGCAGGGGGGACTGACAGAACGATCTAAAATTCCATCCAGGAAACAAGGCAAAGTCGATCAAGCATACCTTGGAATCCCTAGGCCGGCGCGTTCAGTTTTGCATCCCAAATGCCGAATTGTGAAAGGCGATCCATACCTTGTATTTGATAAGCTCCTTTCGCCTGTCGACGATATAAAAGAACCCCTCGTCGTCTCTAAAAACGATGTCTCCAGTCTTGAACCACCCGTCTGGAGTGATGGAATCCTTGGTCGCTTGAGGATTGTTAAGATATCCCTGTCCATTGTAAATGAATAATTAGTTCGATGGCCCGATCGATATTGGAGGAGTCTCAGTAAGATCTTGCCTTCATCACAGTTTTACTGCGTACCCACAGCTCGCCCGGCTTTCCCTTTTCCGAGTCAACATACCCTTCTTCGTCGTGAATAATGCGTGCTTCCATGTTGGCCACCAACGTCCCGATGCTCCCGACCTTCCGATCCGCATCCTTCAAAAGCAGGAAATTGGTGCCAGTCGTGGTCTCCGTCAGGCCATAGCCTTTAAACGAAGAATAGAATAAAAAATAATCAGCCGCAGACATAATGGTGTTATTTGATACCGACCTTGCGAAATTACGCAAGTTGCCCCAGAAGGGCGCCTCGCAAGCAGCCTCGTCTTGACCTAAGAATACTAAGAATACACATCAACTCAAGGGAGAACCAAGGGCCGCTTAACTTCCCTGTTTGACCAGATCTGCCCCAAGAGGCGCAGCCGCACTCAGCATATACTCCAAACTCGACAGATCGTATTTTTCCACAGCTAGCCATGGCATCCACGTCGGCGCACGTATAAGGAAGATTCTAATGTGTGCTTACCGGGATGTCTCGCGAGAACAACCAAACGGGGGGGACGACGAGCGCAAAGGAGACTTTGAACCTCTCGATGGTAGCGCAAAACTGGACGGGTTCGAATTGCGATTGGATTAACACGGGCCAGCCCATAGTGAGCGGGAGGTGAATTAGGAGGACGGCGCCTGAAAAATCGTGTCCGGCCTCAGTTGAAAAATCCCAATAACAATAACAGAGAAAAGATATGCGTGCCGTAGATGTGGTAAAAAGGTAAAATGCCGAGTAAGGTAGTTCCCGATTTCAGTTCGGGAAACGAATTTGGAAGGACGTCAAGGATGGCTGTCATATTCTGGTGCGTGGTCTGTGCCAACCAACATTCAGTTTCCAACAGGATCAACGTGGCGCAAAAAAAAAAGTACCTCTACTCCCTACAATATCGTGTATCATTTGCATGTTAAGATCTCGAACGAGGATGAGGGACTCGATTCACCTGACCTTGGGTTTCCCGGTCGTGCCAGAGCTGTAGCACAAATACGGTGTCTCATTAGCCAACTCTCCGTCGAATTTCCCTTCATGCGCCAGCTTGCCCCGTGCGAGCAAGTCATCGAGCGTCAGCAACCCACCGCAAGCAGGGTCAGCGCGGCCTGTGACCCGCCCGCCCACTGCAAATCGCGCGCTAGCACGATGGTCCGCGCGTCCCCTTCGTCCTTCGGAATACCGAGCTCGGCAAACATCGCGCGCACGGTAGTGATCCCTTCTTCGGCCGTGAAGAGCAGCGTGGCCCCGCTGTCCATATACTGATGCGCGAGCTCGCGGCTCACGTATGCGTTGTTCGCGAGTGTGCAGCGGAGGCCGGTACTAGAGCCTAAGAATCAGTAACACGTCCGCGATACATCGCCCTGAGAGGATCTAGAGCCTAGAAGTACCACAGGCCACGCGAGCGAGTTGGGAGAGTATATCAAAACAGTGTCACCCCGACGAGAGAACGCGGAGATGCGGGGGTGGTCCCGGATGCCGTGGGCAAAAGACAGGGACAACTCCCGCAGCCGCGCCCGGGTGAGGGACGCCCCGGTGGCCGCATCGATGAAGGCGAGTTCAGATCCTGGGAAGTCGCCGATGTCGCCTAGTGGGCTTGGAGCGCCCCGAGACGCGGACCCCAGAACGTGCGTGAATATCGAGGTGCGCTAATGGGGACGTCGGGGAAGTTGGACGTGTAGATGCGGGGAGGCATGTTGGTGGTCAGGCAGGCTGTTTGAAGGGGCTCCGAGTAGCCTTTAATAGTGCGGGTGACCCTTTGTCTCAGATCTACTTCCCGAGTCCTCTGGTCCAATGCACTGAGACTGGCCTCCTAACACTGTTTAATCCATGGGATGTACCTGAGACGCGTCCATTCTGCGGAGAGAGACCTGGAGGTGGTGTGCGTAAAGGAAGGGAGCCAGTTCCCCATAAGGGAACCGCTGCAAGCGCTATTTTGTGGTCCAACATTAACAGATCTAATTACGTAAAATGATGCCAGGAAGGCAACTGTTCAGAATGCATGGCTTTTCAATTCAATATTAGAGTGTAGGCGGGCCCACATCCTCCAGTGGGGTACTGGTTGGTGAGTGCCAATTTTACGGACACTGTCCGAACACTGTCCGAAATACAGGGAGTCGATCCAGCTAGGGCGGGGTGGGGGAGGGAAGTAGCGGCGGGCAGTAGGTAGAGCTGGGGCAAATGGCAAATCAATGGCTTGTCGGTACAATACTCTGCGGAGAACCGGGGGTCATACGCAGCTATGAAAGCGGAGCATCCACCTGTTGTACTTGAAGTTGAATAGGTCCCGGTGTCTTTACAGTAATGTTCCGCTGCCCTTGCATGCACCGAGGGTTTAATCCTTCGCCAAGCACTACGTTCAGACGGCCCTGCCCGAGCTACGTCCCAACGTCGCCATACTGCCGAGGCACTCGGCACAGTTCCGTTGTATGGCGACGCAACTCCGACAGGGTACGCCGCGGGGCCGCCTGAACGCAGTGAAACCCTCCTGGACGCCTTTTTATATTTCCCCACTCTCCACTATCATAGGTTTTTTGACAGAGAAGGAAAACCCCCGGGTCACTTCTAATATACTTAGGTTCCACCGTCGCCAGGAGCCCGAAAAATGACGTCCCCCGCCGAAACGATTCCATCCGAAGTTATTTTTGATTATGAAGAATACTGACGGACGATGGAGGAGATGAAATTTGCTATGCATCTGACTTTGAAGTCTGAACCTAACTTCCTCGAGAGTCAACATTAAAGCCTCTTTCATTCCACGCGTACACCCTAGGAATCTGAATCTGATTAAACCATTTCCCTCAAAAATCTCTTGGTGCGTCTACACAGGTCGGAAATCTGGGCAGCGGCATCACGACAAGGCTGGACATTGGACATTTTGAACATGCCGTGTCGGCTAGTAGATTTAACCTCCGACCTGGACTTGTGCCGGAATGCCGAAGGCTCTAACCCTTCACCCCAGGCGAATGCCAGTGGATTTCGGGATTCTCAGCTACTCCACTGCCGTGCCGGAATCTTTAGACGCCCTTTTTAGAGCAGTGCTAGCCCTAGCCTAGAAATAAGCTCAAGTCGGCGATCACTTCGTCTTCGGCCATCTCTCCTTTGCTCTTCACCACACGTGCCTCATTCACCAAAGAATGTCCCCTAGGAGGCCCCCTACATTCAAAGCGATTAACATGCCTACCTGTCGTGTCGAGTCAGAGGAGAGACCGGAGAGTTTTCCGAAATATTCTTTTCCGGTCAAGTTTGGACAAGGTTTGGATAAGTCGCCAGAACGAACTCCAGCATTCATTCCAAGCTGCGCCCAAATAAAAGACAGCGGCGATGGGTGGAGGCGGTTTCGCGTGCCTTTCGATATTTTGGGAAAGCGTTGAACACCCTCATTGGACGTCGAGGGCGTGGTGGGTAGGAAAGGGCAAATACGCGGATGTTTCGGCGCGGGCTGTGGTTCTCGGGCAGCCCTGACGTACCAGTAACAATTTTTGTGGGTCATGGAATATGCGGATACTCTCACACACTGAAGTCATGCAAGAACGAACTGCCGACGCGGCCATGGCGCCAGTAATAGGTACATCGCTGATCAGTATCCAGACGAAACGCGTCCTGAAGCTGAGGATTAGAATAGAGAAGGTTCTTACTTGTGGGGTAGACCAACGTTACACGAATAGATAATCATCTGGAAGCTTGGAAGCAAAAGGTCTTCGGTCAGTTGACCTGGGACGTCATACATAGGGCGATGGTATAAAGCCCTGCTCTCACTCTACCAAGGGCCTTTAACTTACAATGGCTCCCCGCCCTGGAGTAGAAGCTGCCCTTGCTGGATCCCCACCTACTCGCACCGCAATCTCCCTCTTCTCGCTGGAGGGACGTGTTGCACTGGTAACCGGCGCTCACAGAGGCATAGGGCTCGAGATGGCGCTGGCGCTCGCAGAGGCGGGCGCTGTCGTGTACTGCCTCGACCTCGCATCCAGCCCGGACGGCGACTGGCTGAAGGTGCAGAGTTACGTCAATGAGCTTCCTTCGGGGAACCAGGAGAAGAAAGCGCGACTGGAGTACGTCAGTGGGGATGTAACCGACCAGAAAGCGATGTGGAAGCTAGTGGAGGGTGTGGTTGAGAGGGAGGGGAGGATTGACGTGTGCATGGCTAATGCTGGGATCTTGCACGGCGCCGGATGTCTCGAGTATCAAGCGGAGGATTTCAAAAAGGTTTGATCCTCCAATGCTGTTGGAAATTAATACCAGATTAATGGGTTGACTTTAGGTCCTAGATGTTAATGTCTCCGGCGTACTATTCACTGCCCAGGCTGCAGGACGGCAGATGGAGCGTCTTGGTATTCCTGGAAGCATAGTTTTAACCGCATCCATGAGCGGGACCATAACTAACCCCGTATGTCGGCTCAGCTTCTTCGTGCGAGCCAATATTTCCGGTCTAATATTTTTCAACAGAACCAGCACTGGGTGGCGTACAATACGAGCAAGTCGGCGGTGCTCCAGATGGCCCGATCCATGGCATGCGAGTTGGCACCCAAGGGAATTCGCGTCAACACAATTAGTCCAGGATATACGTTCACCTCGTACGTTCAATTTGGGTCTGCCGCTGAGTTGATTATCTTGACAATGCATTCCAGAATGACCCACAGCTTCCTCGATAAGCACCCGGGCCTCGAAGCCAAGTTGAGTGCACAGAATCCAATGGGCAGATTTGGGCAGCCGGATGAGCTGCGTGGAGTCACTCTCTATCTGGCCTCCGACGCTTCTACCTTCTGCACCGGCACCGAGTGAGTGTATTCTGTCAATGATTTAGGTTTCGGTCTAAACACCTATTTGCCCAGTATCAAAGTCGATGGTGGTCAATGCGCTTGGTGAATCAATGTCGAAAATGCTAGTATCAGTGTAGGCATGGTGTACGATAAAAAGAACGCGCATTCCAGTCATAAAATCACATTTATTCGTGTGAAAACTGCTAATTGCTGAACCTTTAGGTTTGGCTGCCCAGGAGAACATGGATTTTGCGAATCAGTTTTTGATCTGTTTGTCATGAAGAATTGGTCATCACAAGAAAAATTGAAAAGCAAGTGGGGAAAGAGAAAATAAGCAATGCAAATGGGAACATATTTTTCCAACCTTCCTTCTGCTTCGAATTTATGTGTGCTAGCTCGTTTCATTCACAGAAGGCAATGCAATTCTCACAAGTTCAATTTTGGTCATTAGTCATTTCTGCTTGATGTTCGGGTCAGTATCCGTTGACGTGGGACTTTCGGACAACGTCCGAAATTCGGACGTTGTTCGGACGTAGAGAGTGATTGGCGAATACTGTAGCAATCTGTATGGGTGAAACGTAACGCGTAACGCGGCCCTCGTTTCGTTTCAATTTTTGCCCGGTGTAACGCATAACAGGCTAACCGTTTCACTCAAAATTTCCGTTACAAGTCAAAAAATCGCTCAAATAACCGAATTTTGCGGTAAAAAAAATGGGCTCGTTTCAGGTGTAACGCATAACGGTCCGGGTGTTTCTCGTTTCAACCCAATCGTTTCAGTAACACTCAAAAAAGTGTTTCACCCATACAGATTGCTACAGTATTTCCAAGTCTCGGCGACATCTTTGCTTGCTAGGTTTACCGACGGATCAGCTGGGTCACATAACCGCCGGGTACGGATTCATTGCCTCACAGCTACAGTATAATCTCAAAAATATTTGAGAGGGGATAAATGGTCAATCGGGTGATATTCCTTCCTTTGAGTGTCTCTAAAAGTAGTTGTGGCCATTGTTGTAAGGCATCATAAGGCATTCACACAAAATAGGCACCCATCAGTGGCTGTTCACATAACAGTTATGTGTCCGTCTTGCTCTCCTCTGGCCTCTTTTGCAATTTTTTTTTCAGTCTTTGGAACCTCTGGGTGTTTCATAATTTATGCGCACACTCTCTGTTACAGTTTCTTCCTATGCTACATCTATATTTTAGGTTCTAGATGGCTAGAACAGTTCGATCGCAACACAGGGAAAAATCACTCAAACCAGAGCTCTCGGCCTGTCATGGATGGAATTCGGGTACTTTGAATGAGTGGGTTTAGTGTTTGAACAGGCTTTTAACTAGGTTTGGAATGCCATTTTTTTATGTCAAAGGATTTTTCAACCGGGATGTTGAGTTTTATTCCTATTGGCCCTGTTGCTCGACATTATGTGCCCGTACTCAGGTGCTCAGAGTGGATCCGAGTTCAAATACCGTGTTCTGGTATATGCACTGCCTGCTCCGTATTTTGATTTGCTTAGGCAAGTCTAAAAAAAGGGAAGTTGACGGCCCAGTCCAACTTTAGCCGTGCTGCCTGTGCACCACCCTAGTTCATTTTAAACATCTTGTAGCCTCAGACCCATTTTGCGTGTCCCTCAATCTTCTTCTAACCTCCCTCTTTTTTATTTCTTTTTCGCGTTTTTCCCCATTCGGTGACCCAGTACAATGGTCGGAAAACCGCTTGCTACTCCAGGTCTCCATGTTGCTTCTTGCTACATAACAAGTGTAGCGCGCTTCTCGGTAGCACCTACTAACTTGGGACTAATTCAATTTTTTTTTTCTGTACAAATGGATGCCAGTTTTGCAAGCAGAATCTCAAGGACTCCCACTCTGGTACCCCTTGTTAAATTGACTCAGGAATATTCTGGGGAGCTAATAGGACTATCAGGGACATGCAGAAATGTGTTCCCGGTTCAATTTTTTTTTTTTTTCTGGTCCAAATACATGCCAGTTTTACAGATCATTCAGAGCAACCAAACATCAAACAAACAGAACCTCAGGGACTCCCACTTCGGTAATTCTCATTAAATCGGCCCAGGAATATCCAGGGGAACTTATAGGATGCTTATTGATGTCCAGAAATGTGTTCCTTGTTTAGATAATTTTTTATGGCACCAATGCACCCCAGTTTTGCAGATCTATTGGAGCAACCAAACATCAAACAAACATAATCTCAGGGACTCCCATTCTGGTACCCCGTCTTCAATTAACCTAGGAATATTCAGGGGAACTAATATGATTCTCATTAATGTCCAGAAATATCTTCCGTGTTCAGAAAAAAATACACAGCAGGATATATGTATCATGTTTACTGGCTTAAGCCTCACTTTTGTTCGGAACTCTTCACCGGAGCTTCGCGCTGCGATCAGAATCATGCATCTAAGTTGTGGGGGCTCAGTGTCACCATGTCCATATACATGATATGGGGAATTCATTGTTCTATCCACTACCAAGACCTGAGTCATTCTTGTTGTGCCCCCTCAGATGAGGCTGAGTATTTATGATAATATCTCTGTCCACACCTACCATCTTAACTATGTTATGAGCCCAAATATTTATCTTGTATCTTGTAGTAACAGATTATAGTAGCACATTATAATCAAGGTTTCATCATCAGAAGCAAGAGGCAAGCAAACAGTTCATTGGTGCATCCACCTAAAGGTTCAGTACCCGCCTCGAAGAGGCCTAATCCTAGTCATGGAGGGCATTTATAAATAGTCGCGCGACGCGTTCTTTGTTCATATATTGTCCGAGGCAGCCATCATCCATCACGCGGATCAGGGTCAGCTTACGTAATAATGAAGGCGTGTGGGATCTGAAAACTCTCCCCGGAATTTCAACCAAGACGGGTGCGCAGCAGGTGTTTGATTGTGGCTGGAAATAATTCCGATTTGTGCGTCCGCAAAAAAAAAAAAAAAACCTCTGCGAAGGCCGTCGTTGGAACCCAAAAAGGGAGAGAACTTGGAAGAGAGTCAAGTTCAAAAGTGTGCTACACGTCTATCCCGCCAGAACTTTGTGGCGATGTTTATTTATGTGGGACTCCTCGGCAGCTGATCACTGCATACATACTGTAACTCCTATGGTTCCACCAAACCATTCTTAACTTGAGGAGAAGGACTCTGTTTCAATTCACGCCGCGGTCGTTCACGGATCGAAAGATTTTTAGGGAAGGATGCCGGGGTACCCTACGTGATGTACTCACTCTGGTAATTACTGCTGCGCAATGCGTACATTACTCTTCCGCGAGAAATGGTATTTTCCCGCACTGTGCTGGTTGTACATTTATTTACAGACAGAACTTTCATTTCAAGCTGGGTATTCAAGTTGATTTTCCTCAGAAAATTGGTGTGGCTGAGCCTAAGTAGACGGACATTCGTACTCACGCCGCCACCAGGTCCACACGTGGGCGAGCATGAATACACGCATGGGCAGCATGTTCATGCGTGCGGCAGTCATACGTGCCCACTCTGGTTTTGTTCGACAACGATTGTCAAAAAAGGACAAAGTACTTAGAAAAATGTTCAATGGCAAGTCTGATCATTCTAAAGTCTACGCGATCCGGTCTTTGCAGAAGAAATATATTCCCTTTCACCCCTAGCATGGCGGCAACATCCCGGCAGCTCCCATACAATTTGGCGGTGGGTTCGCAGCTCCGCTGGTATAATTTGTTCAAAGCCACGGCGCGTTTCGGCTGGCCACTGAACGCACAATCCTAGAAAAACGTCGCCCCACAACTTGTCTTGGAGACAAACGTGAAGAAGATCTCTCCGGTTCTATTGTAGAACCCAAACAACTCCACCGCGATGTTGAAACGTGAAATGCATGACATCGAGACCCACCATCCTAAGGTTGGATGGGAGGGCTGTGCACACAGATAAACGTTATTATGATGGGATCCCGTGCGGCAATCTCAACATCAGGTGAGTAAATTTTCCCGGACCACTCCCGGAACTTATCTGCCGCTTGAGAAAATACGTCCTCGGTGTTCAACACGGTTGACCGCGGCACGAGTCTGACACTACAAGGTATTATGGCAGACTGTTGTTGCCGTGAAGACCCTGCGCGCCGCAGCATCCCTTGAAGAGATGTGCTCCACTTCGCCTCAAAACGTTCACTGCTGCGCATCGGACTAAATTGGGAAAGCGTGGGTAGTCTTTCCTTTTTGAGAAATACAGTCACCACGCTTGAAATAACGGCCTCCTCGGCTTCTTATTCCCCGGCACATGCCTCCCTCATGTTCTCCAATTTTTGGCGTCAAGTGTCCTGCGATCTTCATTGATTCGTAAAAGTGCACAGACCGTTGAGAAATGCTGTTTTCTTGTGTGGATTTCGCCGGAAATTCATTGTCTTGGCTTGATGCGCATCCCCGGCATGTTCCACGGTGGCGATTCTGACCAGTTAGAGAGTGTCTATTAGTAGTCTACTCATATCAACCGGCTTAAGTCCCCGTTCCCTCGACCCGATCCCGGAATTAGATCAGTGCTGATGAAGGCTTGTATTTAAAATATGAGGTGGCGGGAGTTACACGACACTTTTAGAGTCCTTTCCACGTCCGTTCTCCGCGTTCTCTCCCTTTTAATCCTCGTCTCGTTTTCTAGAGTGGTCGCACTAGAATCTTCGAACGGCTACAGATGTCTGACGACGGCGGATCCGTGGTGTCCTTCCCGCTCACTCCAATCGAGATTAAAGCCCGCAACCATGCAGTCATCTCTACTGTCGGCTTTCTTATCCTCCTCCCACTTGGTGTCC
Organism: Mycena galericulata; assembly: GCA_029289565.1. NCBI lineage: Eukaryota > Fungi > Basidiomycota > Agaricomycetes > Agaricales > Mycenaceae > Mycena > Mycena galericulata. The sequence goes on along the minus strand of JARKIA010000163.1, from coordinate 191,992 downwards.
TGCTACCGCGCTACGCTCGAACATTTGTGCGACAGTGAGCCACCTTCCCCGTGTCTCACTTTATCCTCCAGTCTCATCATAATGCTTCATGAGATGGTTCTGGGGTCATGCTATAATGCAACTCGTCATCTCAGGGCCAGTCATCTTCGCCGGGTGGGCCATCGGTCACAGCCTGTCGCACGAGCTCCAGATGAACGCGGTGCAAGACCCGCACCAGAAGATCGGCGTCGCTCTCCTCGCACTATACGTTACGCAGCTGCTCCTCGGCACCATCATCCACTACGTCAAAATGCCCACACTCTTCCGCGGCCACCGCCCGCCCCAGAACTACCTCCACGTCGCACTCGGGCTCGCCATCCTCGGCCTCGCGGCGTATCAGGTGTGTTTCGAACAATTGTTTCATGGAGTGGAGCGGAGTTAACCGGTTGAACCAGGTACACTATGGCCTTTACTTTGAGTGGGCCTTCGCTACGGGCGGCCTACACCAGGTGCCAAGAGGTGCTTGATCGGCCGATCTTGACCAACGTTCCCACGGGGTACCCTACCCCCCGAATAAGGAAAGTGTTTGGTGTGTACAAAGATCGGCAGCATCTGGCCATCAGCACGCCATCACCACACCACCACGCGTCGCGTCTCCAAACGGCGCGACGCAAAGCTCCCTCATTTCCCGTCCTCGACGCGTTAACCTCTGCAGACAGTATGGGATCCTACCATGTATATAGTGCAGATACACTATTGGTAAATACTGCACATGTAGCTTCTTGGGCAACAAATTCTTCATCGGCCGTGAACAATGAAAATCAGGCCGAATTTCTTGAGACTGGCAGCAAAATATGGACACCCAATTGGCGATGAGTTTCTGGATTCCCTGCAGTACGCCGAAGGGCCGAGCAGTGGTCGAGCAATGCTGAACGGCCGCGAAATGATCGGAGGTGACAAATCTCCAGTTCGCACGGCCACATCAGAGGACAAGATCAGCCGATCACTCACCCCTTGCCAGGTGCCCCAATCTGCATTGCATGCGTGGCTGGCGCTTGTCATTGTATGTGTCTTTTAACCACATTGGGATAATGCGTTTCCTCCATTTCGGCGCTCACGCTGATTGGTTACTGTCTTCTTCAGGTCTTCTGGGTGCTTTATTTCCTCGGTATGGCGTTCATCCCGCGCCAATTCAAGAGCGAGGCGGAGGGCCGGCGTCAAATGCGGACGTCTGGGAAAGCTGCCGGCGAAGGCACCGAAACTCCAGTGTGAGCCACTGTGCGCTTAGATTGAGGGACCCGGACAATATACCCTCGGACCCATTCGAATACATGCGTATCCCTAGCTCACGATGCTCACAACCTACACAGACTGACTGACACGAACCTACTTCACTGTATAATGAGTTTAGTTCTACTTCCGCCCAGTTGTATGTTTAGATGTACGTATTCGTTCCTTTTACACGACGCATCCATTGGCCACGGTTAAAAGGTTGACTGCTTGAGTCATAAGGCTCAGTGCCGAATTGAGTATCCTCCTCGAAGAGCCGGCCGGGGCGGTGTCGAAAAAAATATAAATCGAATGATAGTCAGGCATTAAAAATCAGTCGAATCCTGAACGCTGTTGGCCTTACCACTGGTCAATGTTTCAATCCACATCAGGTCTTGGTGAGGCCCTGGCCGGGACCTGATCAAAGTCCTGTCAACGGTCGAGCTTCAGTTCGGTGTTCACTATAGGTGCCTGTTGCCGTCTTTAGATTTTTTCCGACGGGCGGAGACAGGTGGACGTGGTGACGTGGATCCAAGTAAGCTTGTACTCTTCTGGGGAAGCACTCTTGACCTGTGCGGGGATTCGGGGGAAGACGCTGAAAGATGTTGATGTTCGGCCATCATACAGCCGGTCTCGGCGCGGGCATCAAAACACAGCCGGGGCCGTAATATCTCTGATCTCGGGCGTCTTCCCCGTCCAGACCAGTGGCGGCTTGCCGAATACCGGCGGCTTCGTCGGCTCAGTTAGCGGAACCATGCAGGCCATCTATACTGAAAGCAAGGTAAAGATCTTCGCGGTCGCATCCTGAATGTCCAGTTTCAAGAACTGGTAGTTTCGTTGGTTGTCGCCAAAACATTGCCTCGCGGAGGGCAGCGTACTACGCTGCCTTCCGCGAGGCAATGAACTGCTCCTCAGTCTTGGGAATGAAAGGAGAGCAGATCAAGAGGTTAGAAGATAGCAGCAGACTATGACAGCTATTAGGGTTGTTCACGGTTCCCTTTTTCCGGCCCTTTTTTAGTTCCTTTTTCACTCCCTTTTTTGTCTCAAGCTCAGAGAATAGTTGGATCAACATATCACCTACTTAGCAAGAATGTATGTTAAGGATGGGGTTTGAATTGAGTGTATGGTCAACCTACGGTGGCTCTAGTATCTCCTGAATGCAAGAAAAAGAGAGCAAAAAAGGAAGACAAAAAGGAGATCTGGTCGGGGGGTTTCACAGTAGCCCTTTTTCCTTCCCTTTTTCCGTTCCTTCACCGAATTTCGGTCACTTTTGGAGTTGGGCCAGGTTTCTTTTCCCTTTTAAAACCTTTTTAGATGCAAAAGTTGAAAAGGGAAAAAAACTCGGGCCAAAAACGAAGCAAACCCGAGAAGTGAGAAAAAAGGAAGAGAAAAAGGAGCAGAAAAAGGGCTACTGTGAACGACCCTATCATCGTTTTTCATTCCAAGTCGCACAGGCTGGTTCTGATGCCAAAACCAACTGCCGACTTCGAGTTTGAGATTGATAATGTAAGTTCAACTTTGGGTCCTAAAAGTTATAAAGCTTATTTGAGCGGACAACGCTTTTGCCAAGGGATTCATGGGTGCTGAAAAAATTGTTATTTAAATGCCTGTATGCTCAAAACTACCGGGGGCATCATTATATAAAACTCCACCAAAAAAAAACTTGCCGATGCCGGGGAATAATCCACTCATTGAGTACTCACGGCGGCTCACGGCCATCAACGGTGTGCAAAGTCGTTGGACATCCATTCCATCCATTCCAAGAAGCAGGGCTGTGGCAGACTTCAGAAATATTCAGGCAATAGCAAACAATGTTTTGCGGACTGTCCTGTACCCCGCTCACATTTCGCAATGCGGGGGGGGAACCGAGGGTGGCGCCGCTTTATTGACCTGTCGGCGAAGAGAAGCGCATCAAGATTGTGAGAGCCATCATTTTGCCGTGGCAGCTGGCATCAATTTGATGTTGAACTTGAAAGTTGGAGAGCATCGATCCACTGTGGAGAGAGTCGAGAGCTCCATCACAAAACTCCGAAAGCGAGACAGGCGAGTAGAATCGATCATTGATGGCCGAGGTCACGGAGGGGGCTGGTCAATAGACATACATATCCTTCAAGTTGAGTTATTCGACGCGTCTAATGGAAGAGCTGACAAAAGTCCACTGTTATCGGTCGCTTCATGGCGCTGGAAATGTACCCGGAAGTTCTGTCATTCTTTTCTGTTCACTTTGTTTTATAACCGAGCAAAACGGTTGATAATTTGAAGTGGACCCTGCTCACGGTCAAATTTGAGGCCAGAAGGCGGTGCTTTTTGGAAAGGAAGCAATATTGCTTGACTACACGCAATAACACCCACTATGGAGAGCACAAGAATATGAATATAAGCAAGTAGCGCCGAGCCCACGGCACGGCGGCAGTACTGATGGATTCGGCCGGGCTTGCTTGTCTACGCGAACACGGCTTTGTCCGTAACTCCCAGCGGATTCGATGTTCTGGAAAGTTCGAACTCGGGGTAGCCCAGGGCGGGCGCACTTGAATTTTTGGGAAAAGCACAGTCTACAGCGTGCAACAACGAAAAAAAAAACACTCACAGACTTCAATTATTGACGTCGAAGCTAAATCGAAGGCTCCCAGCAACATGCCACAGCGAAGTCAGCTGGGACTGGCTTGCGAATGCAAAGAGGGTGGAAAAAAAAAAACACGAAGACAGAAATATCGCGCACGAAGCTGAAGCTATGAGTGGGGGGTTGCGTCGATCGTGGTAAGCTAAGTCGGTGGGAATTCAAGATGAGCAGCCTCTGCGAGACCTCGGGCCCGACGTCCTATTCAGGAGTTGGAAGATGCCATGTATCGCTATGGCCAATCACCGAACGTTCGGATATAGTAGTAAGTTCTGTACAAGAATAATTTTCGCACGCGAAAGAGTTTTGACGGATAAATCTGGGGTCTCAACTTGGAGCCTGTATCCCAAAGAGTCAAGTTCTGATGCTTCCTTCTATAAATGCCTAGAATGAGAAAACATCCAAAATACTGTGTCGAGTGGCGGCATTGACAGAGTAATTGGATCACTATTCCACTTTTCGATGCGCTCGGTGCCACGGTGCCACGCGGCGAGACTGTGCGGATCTCAGGTTCTACGATCCTCCAGTAGCGAGATCTCTCTGTCGGGCCTGGCATGGTTCACTTATGATCTCAACTTTACTTATCTTATCTTATCTATTCTATTCTTGTGAGACGCTAAACCACATCTGCACTAAGCTACATCAGTTGAACTTGAAGCCTTCAACGTTGAAAGCTTGTACCTCGTATGTCGTAATCCTATCTTATCCGCCGTCTCAGAGTGCTGGCGCAGTGAAGCTCGATCCTGACTCAACGATTTCCTTGCCTAGAAGTGTCCAGACCTAGAAGTGTCCAGAACAAGTCCAGAAACAAGCGGTATGCCGCCCTAACACCGGAGACCCTAACCGCGGGCGGCGGGCCCAAAACGGGTCCGACGAACCATAATACCCGCCGACGAATTTTTGTCTTACATGCTAGAGGGAGATGCCTCGGCTCATGATTCCGGGAAAAAATAGCCGATGCACATTCGCGCACGGGTTTCTTTGGTTGGCGCAAACCTTTTCTTGTACAAAGCCATAAGCTTGACTGTGGGATTGGCGTCATCGCGGAAAATCAATAGATACAACACGGAAAGCGGCGGAATTATTTCGCAGCCGCGTCCCAGCGCGTCCCGAGGTCGGTAAATTGGTGACTATCACTCCGGTAGCACGCCGCTGAAATCAGAGAAATTGAGGCCGTCGGAGGTCGACTCGGATAAAAGAGTTGATATCGGTACATACGGGTATGTAGACCCCGAACTGCCCGACTACAACTGCGTTTTTCCGACTTGATCCCTCGGGTACCGGGTGTTGTGAATAATTTGAATACTATTGCGTGATCCAGGTGGAGCCACAACAACGAACGTACGAACAGGAAAAGGCTAATAATACATTGGTTTCAGGCAATAGCTACAGAGGTCGAGAGTCAGGGTAAAGTCCAGTTTGTCAAAGCACGAATCGGGAGCTGGTGATACAGTTTTTGGGAAACACGTCTTCGATCCGGTGATCGAGTGGAAAATAGTGGGGCGGTTGTACGGTACCGACACGAGGGCGGGTAGGGCGAAGAAAGAAGGGCAAAGGCCGATTGGCGATAGGGTATTTATTATGCTGCAAGGCGCGGCGTGTTAGCTCGAGCGTGGCGGAGGCTGCGGTGGGTAACGAGAGTGGCTGCCCGGGTGCGCGGAGTATGGAGGGTATTGCGTTTCATCTTCATCTTTGACCGCTGGCCAAGCGGGATGAGAGTGCATGGGGGATATAGAAGGATCACGGGGAATCATGGGGCGAAATTGCTCCTGCCGGGAACGACTGATCGGCTGTTCAATGGGGCTTAGGGAGCCGTCGTGGTGCGATCTTCGGTAAGACGTAGGAGACGGGATCTGGCGTGAACCAGAAGTGGAGGCGTATGGCGATGTGGGCGTTGCCGACATTGGCTGGTTATAAGGATTGTGTGGCGGGGATTGCGTGACGGTGGGTGTCAAAGGAATATTCAAACGAGTGTTGAGTATGTCGGGGAATTGTGAAAAGAATAACGCAGCGACCAGCAAGGCGCTGGAATGTTCGGCGGGAATTATGATGATTCCACCGCCTGGAAAATTATCGGTTCCCCAACCGGCAATGGCGACCTTTTTTTTTATAAAAAAAAACCTCAGAACGGACAGTCGGCGAAGCAAGGGAACACGACACGCACAATCTGGTATTCGAATAGCATTCGAGATAATGAGCGGAAGTTCGCCAGGTTGACGACGTTTGTATCGGGATCGGGAAGACGGTCCGGCATGAAGGTAGATATAGGTGGGGCGTGTTGGCGAATCCAGGCCCGAACCTCCCTTAAGATGGGACGGCCGTGTGCAAGCTGGGCAAAAAACTGCGACGGCCAACGACGAACATCGCTGGGAGCCTAGATAAGCTCCTGAACAATGACCGAATGGCGCGGGCGCACCTTTCACCGTCAGTCTCCACCGCCGTCACGCGAATCTCCTGGTTGCTCCCCGGATCCGACGGTCTCATCCCCCGTATGGTGAGTGTCCCTCGCCACGGTCTGCCTGCTGTTGCAGTCTGTGCCTGTGTCGAGGGGGGCGGGATGAAGTTGTCAAGATGGGTGGGCAGGCGAAAAACCATTGCGAATGTGATAAATTGGAAGAGTTTGGTCGTCCGGACTTTTAACCATTCGCCGCATGGGTGTACATAATCTGATTTGGCGCGCTGAGGTAGTTATGAAAACCATTAAGGAACAACCGAGGAATATGACCGCATTCGAGAACACAATTGAGGAAGCTAGGCAGGCATGGATACCAACCAGGCCTCGGCTGCGACAGAGACAAGTCGCAAAGGGGGGGAAGGTAATGTCATAGACCAGATTATGTAACGGGAGACTATCGATGATCTGCCCTGGACGAATTTGATCGCACTGCGATAACGCGCATGCGGATGGAAACCTAAAATCACGGGCTAGCAGATCAAGCAAATCGCGGTCCGGTTTGCGTGCAGATCTCGTTGGAAAATCGTCCAATACCATTCCATCGTAAACATAGGTCTTCAAGTTGAACTTACGGGAGTCAACTCTGCTCAGTGCAGCAAACAAAATCCATTTCTGCATCCTCCTGGGTGGGATCCTGTTCTGGCATAACGACCCAAAAATTAAATGAGGTCCTTCTCAAAGTTACGGCACAACGGGGTTGTCGGCCTCGAGATTGGAGGTAAGCCTGGTAAGGGGTCGTCGTCGGAGAGGACGAACCAACGGAACAAGCCACGTTGTCGCCACGTTGTCATGGGCTCCGGACCGTGGGGCGGAACATCCTCCTACCCCGGCTCACGTGCGCTGAAATTGATTGAAAAATCTCCATTTGCCTGACGGTTGTTGGGTTGTGCCTTTTTCTTTATGAAAGAAGCTCTCGAAGAACCTCCGGGATGATCCTCGATTTTCAACTCCCATGACAACCTAAATCGCGTCTGCCGATCATCCTTGTATCTCGATATCGGGATTCATGTACCAGTGGTCGGCCAGCTCGGACCTTATCTACGTGGGCTTCACCTTCTTCATGCGGTTTACGCTTATTTCCATGTCGCCAACCAACTCAAAGACAGAAGTCGCTCTATTCGAGGTACACACGTACGTTGCAACTGCAAAGTTCAAGTTCGGTACTAGTATTGTCCGGATGGCTACCCGCCAAGTTCCCTACGCGCTTCTAGCAATCCTGGACGCGCGTCGCTTGGGGACTGGAGACGAATTGGCCGACCCAAGCTAGCATATGTCAATACGCGATACCTCCACCGAATGGTATAGGCAAGACTGACCTTGTTCTCCAATTCGGCCAAACTGTGCATCTGGGCCGTCTTGAGTTGGGAAAATACGTCTTTGAGACCTTCGATCGTCGTTGCGTCGGCCTCTTTCGAGGCTTGCAATTCCAGAAGCTCTTCCTCGACCTCATCGACCCTCGCGATCGCCTCCGCCCGCCCCGTCTCGAGTAATTTCCCGCGCAGTCTCTCGGAGTCGAGCGCATCGGTGATACGCCTTACCTCACCTTCCAGGCGCCCTTGAACCTCGTCGCGACCTTTGCGTGCCGAAATCAAATCAAGCGTGAGACGCTCGACGTCTTCCCGAACCGACGAGAGCGTGTCTGCGAGCGCGATACGGGCCGATTCCTTGTCGGCGATGTCCGATATGTATTTGGAACTGACCGCGGCCATAGCTTGCTCCACATCGTGAAGCCGACGAGTTGCTTCCTCTGCCTGGGTGTTGATCTGTTGAAGCTCCTGGTCTTTGGCGGCCACTTCGTGTCTCAGCAACCCCTCCCTTTCCTCGGCTTCCCTCAGCTTGGATGCCGTTTCCGCGACTATCGCTGACGAAGTCGCCAAATCTGCGATCAACGACGTTTTAGCGGCGTCAGCAGCAGCCAGCTGATCAAGTATCAGGTCGCGGGACGCCCGAAGTTTCCCTTCGGCATCCACCGCGAGCTGTAGTTGAGAGGTCGCACCATCAAGCCTTATCTGCAGCTCCTCCTTCACGCCGCTCGCTTCGGATAGCTGCTGTTGGTAATCTTGCAACGTAGCGGCGAGCGCTGCATGTTCCTTGACGCGTTCCGCGAGGTTTTTCTCCAGCTGGATCGCCTCGAGCTTCTTCGATTCGAGTTCTCCGCGCACGTTGGTTACAGTCGTCTCCAGGATGTTGATCTTGAGTCGGAACGTGTCGAACTCGCGCTGCGTCTTCACCAACCGCTCCTGCAGCTCGCGCAGGCTCGAGATCCTCTTCGTCAACGCATCGTCGAGAGCAGCTATCTGGGGTTTCAGCGCCTCCGCAGACGTGAGCGCATCTGCACGATCGTCCTGCGCAGCTGACAACTTAGCCGTGGAGTCAGCCAAACGTGCCTCCAACAATTCGTTCCTCGACTCGGCATCTCGAAGCCTCTCCGATTCGGCGGCCAAGTTTGCCACAGAACGAGCGAGCTCCTCTTGCAAAGCGAGGTGGGCAGCACCCTTCTCCTGGATACGTCGATCAAGCTCCGCGACATTCTTCAAAAGTGTCTGTTTGGCTTCGTCAGCCGCGCCCACCAAATCTGTCTGCTCTGTCAACTCGGCCCCGAGACGCGTACGCTCCTCGAGAAGGACGGCGTTGGAGGCGGCATGCGCATCGAGATCGCGCTGCAAGCTCGCAATATTAGACTCGAGGGACGTCGCTTGGATTGTCGCGGTCGTGATCTCGGCAACATGAGCAGCGACAGCTTGCTCGGAATCACTTAGTTCTTGACGCAGACGAGATACCTCGAGTTGGTGTTTGCCCTTCTCGCTCTCTAGGCTCGCGATGGTGTCTTCTCGTTCACGAATGAGACGTTGGAACTGGGCAACTTTCTCGGCGATGGACGTTTCCAGATCCGCTTTCGCGCGTTCGAGATCAGAAATTCGGGACGACTCGAGTGCTATGATAGCGTCTTTCTCGGAGATTTGACTTTCGTACGAATTCAAATTAGTCTGGAGGTTAGAAATGCGCGCGTCTTTATCCGACAGTGAGTTTTGGCTTCGCGCGAGTTGTATTCTGATTTCTGATAGTTTGTGTTCGAGATTTTGTAGCTCCGAGGCGCGCAAGTGGAGGTTATGTTCAAGAGAAGACACCTGAAATCATGTCAGCCTTCACCGTTGAGGTGCAAAGAGAAATACTAACTGTATTGTTGAGTTGCGCTTTCGAATAATTTCTTGCAGGAGTCGCATCGGGGGTAACAAGGGCGTTTGTAAAGGGGGAGCGGACTACGGGAACGGGGTCTGGTGCATCAAACATATCATGGTCATTGTACTCGCTCGGTTCGCGCTCAGTGGGTGCGGGAGTAGGCTGCTTGCTGAGATGGTTAATAAGGGACCCCGATTGCGTACGAGTGACGGGAGCGCGGATGGGGGAGGACATCGACACATCACTGTGGCAGATTAGCCCGGTTCGATGGCGAACCCGAAATCACGTACGGAGGATCTTCAAAGTTTCGGCCCGCGAGCTCGCGTCGTAAATCATGCATCTCGTCTTCCTTCTGCCTGATGATTTCCTTTAGCCGCATGAGCTCCTCGCTCTCGTCGTCCTCTAGCTCTGTGAGCGGCGACGCAGCACGTAGTAGATCCGCTTCGCGCGCGCGTCTCAAATCTGCGAGCTCCTCGACCAACTTGTTAAAGGTTAATATCGCCATTGAGTTCGACAGTGGGCGGCGTACCTGAGCTTTGGTTAACTTGAAAGCAGGGTCAACCGCCTTGCTAGAGTGCAGCGACGTCCTGGCACGTTTCCTGGATTTAGGGGGCACATATTCGGGCTCATCGTTGTCGGAGTCTTCATCGGAGTCTATGTGGCGCCGCACACGCTTAACTGCCTGGCCAGACGCTTGGTGGGTGACCTGCTTCCAGAGTAGATCTTCTTGGTCGGCCGACAGCATATCGTTGGCCGGAAGTGCGAGGGAGCGCCGTGCCGCCGAGATACTTCGAGCGTCAGGCTAGGGAAGGAGGAAGATGAAGAAAACTCACGCTTTCTTTCCGTTCGGAGTCAAAACGAGTGTCCCGACAGGCTCTGCGGACGCTAAGATGCCCTCTTCCTCCTTAGTAAACGATGTCGTCAGAGGGTGCGGAAGAAAGATGAAAGAAAAAGACTGACAAGACGATGAACGGCCTTGCCGACCCAGTTCTTCCAATGGGGGCCGAGCTTGTCATTTCTATCGTTCGCAATTTTCTGGACTGAGATATTGGATCAGGAAAGAAAAGGCGTCAAGAGACGTAGGGGCGTACTATTTGCTCTGAGCGATGCAAGATGTATCGCATGTTTCTTGTGCTCCCTCTGAATGAGAGAAAAAGATCCGAGAACGCCTGAAAAAAAGGAGTGGCGTTGAAAGGCGCGCCGGGCAAAACGGGGTGTGACGTACGTTCAGCATAGGTGTACTTGGTAGCTTTCTTGTTCTTGGAGGAGACCATGGTATCGCGGAGAAGTATTCGAAGCACTGAGGTCGTGGTGGCGGGAAGAAAGAAGGCAGAGAGGCGTGACGCGCATTTAAGGGGCTTTGTGCCACGTGGGTCACGTGGGCGCAGAGCGGTCCCGAAATCCCGCCCTGACTCGAAAAGGTAATTCCCGACGTTTGATGTCGGCCTGACTCAATCCACCTACAACCAACTCAACTCACAACTCGACGTCGACCTCACAGTATGTATTCGGGGATAAAAGTAAAACCCGGTGAGTCTGACCAGACCAATCGAGGTACATGTACATTTGCTGAGTTCTCAGGGCAGTATGCGTCAATCTTTGTCTCGAGCAAGGCCAGACTTGCATGCAATCTTGAATAATCTTAAAATTAAATCGTTAATTACGTACTAGGTCATGTGGCAGTTACAACTGGTTACGATCGGGTAACGCTGATCTTTGTTCACTCTTCGCTTATTTCATCCTGAGCTCGGACACAATTGTCGAATCCTTCCTTCGGGTATTCGCCTGGCGACAGGGTGGCGGTGGATCGTGGAAAGCTTGTCCAGCAACCTCGGTACCGGCGCTCTTTCGAGTTTGCCTCCTTCGAAGCGAGCTCGACGCCGCCGGTAAGAATCGAAAGACTGTCGACCTCTCTCCTACCTACCGGTTTCTACCGGTTTTCGATGGGGCGGTATCTTTCAATTAGGCGAGAATTTATGTAAGATAATTCCAGCAACTGAACCCGGCTGAACCTCAAAGGTTCATTCGTCGAGGATGCCACGAGAATTTACTGGAACCAGAGATCGCCGAGGACATTAATGGCGTCGACGAATTTCATTTGGCACTCAGGACAACGGCTAATGTCCGGGCAGATTCGCCGCGTGTTTGTTGGAGGCGAAACGGTCGTGCGTTGCTGAAGGTTCTTTCCCTTCGCCTCTCTCTCGAGAAGGAACTGAAAAGTTTCCCAACCAAAACGTCGAAAACAGCTTGCAAGCGCCTGGTAACGTCCTGTGTTTTTGGAGCTCAGTGAAAGACAGAAGAAGGAAAATAATGGAAATCGCAAAAGGAGGCCAGGTTTACGGCGTCCTGGTCCGGATTATAACCAAGATCTGGAGTGATGTGGCACGGTACGAAAATCAGTGAATGTTCATTTTCTTCCGATGGAGTCGAACTGCAGTTCCAGACTTCCCCGGTGTGAAAGCATCTTTTTCAGATTTTTGACTGATCCTAAACGAATATTGTGTGCTCCGCAACAAGCGCATTGACCGTTGACTTGGATATTAGGCAAATAGTAGGTGGTTTAGACCGAAACATAAATCTTTGACAGAACATACTAACTCGGTGCCGGTGTAGAACGTAGAGGCGTCGGACGCCAGATAGAGCGTGACCCCACGCCGCTCATCTGGCTGCCCAAATCCAGGTGTGTAACCAGGGAGTTGCGGGTCATTCCGGAAGACATTTTCAAGATAATGAACGCAGCGACAGACCAAAATTGAACGTACGAAGTGAACGTATAGCCTGGATTGTGTTGACGCGGTTCCCTTTACCCTCAGGCGCCAACTCGCATGGCACGGATCGGGACATCTGGAGCACCACCGGCTTGCTCGCATTGTACGCCGCTCAGTTCTGGTTCTGTCGACGATCAATAGCCCAAAAACGCTGACTCGCACACGAAGCTGAGCCGACATACGGGGTTAATTATGGTCCCGCTCATGGATGCGGTCAAAACTATGCTTCCAGGAATGCCAAGGCGCTTCACCTGCCGTCCTGACGCATGGGCAGTGAATTGCACACTGGAGATATTGTCATTAGGAACAACAGTCAACCCATCAATCCGGGATTAACTTCGAGCAACATTGTAGGATCGAACCTTTCTAAAATCCTCTGCTTGATACTCGAAACAGTCGACGCCATGCAAGATCCCAGCACGTCAATCCGCCCCTCCCTTTCAACCACACCCTCCGCTGTCTTCGCCATCGCCTTCTGGTCGGTTAGATCCCCGCGCCGTACTTAAGTCGCGCTTTCTTCTCGTGGTTCTACGAAGTAGCTCAAAGCTCGTTGACGTATCTTTGCACCTTCAGCCAGTCGTCGTCCGGGCTGGATGCGAGGCCGAGGAATTACACGACAGCGCCCGCCGCTGCGAGCGCCAGCGCCATCTCGAGCCCTATGCCTCTGTGAGCGCCGATTACCAGTGCAACATGTCCCTCCAACGAGGGAGAATGCGGTGCGAGTAGGTGTCCGGTAAGGGCAGCGTCTACTCTGGTGCGGGTCCGAGCGCTATTGCAAATTACAGGCGCTTTGTAGAGTAAAATAAAGAGCTTTATATAGTACCCTATGTATGACGTCCTTTCCAAATCAACTGACCAAACACTTTTTACTTCCAAGTTTCTGGTCATTACATTTATTCGTATAACGCACGTCTACTCACGCGGAAGGATATCCATCTCTCTCTTGCTCTATTATACTGATCCATAGCTTGGTAATCAACTTCAGTACGCTCTTCTGGATGCTAACTCGCAATGAGTCCATTAGTATTACCAAATGCTGACCGCATCGGCAGTGGTTCGTTCTTCTATGGACTTCATTTAACCTTGGGAAGTGAGATAATCCGCATATTCCATCACCCACAAACTTTCTGCTGGTACGTCAACGGCACCGAGAACCACAGCCCGCGCCGAAACATGCGCGCATTTGACCGACATGCCGTGGAGGTCCAATGAGGGTGTTCACCCCGAAAACTCTCACGGCCTTGGTCCGACAGTGCGTAGGAGGTAATTCATATTGTGGTTTCAAAAGATCCTGGTCTAGCCTGCTTCGGCATACCGTGGACTTTATTTAACCTATGCAGTGCAAACATCATAAATTCCTACCAGGAACGTCCTAGAATTACAGCCCGCCCCCAAGGACTCGCACAGTGAGAAGTCAGAGTCACTTAATTTCATACATACAACACGAAGCTTGCAACTTGATGCGGCGAGGAAAAGAACAGTCTGAACATGACAACGCTACGAAATACAACCGTGGGACTTACTCATCTGAGTTATCAGAGCATCACACCGCCACTGATGCGCACCAGGTGACATACACCAGGTTGATCCCGCCCAAACTCACTGCCGCCGCCACCAAGATATATATAACTGTTATTCGTTCTCCGTTATCTGGAACTCCCAAACTGTGGGGTGGCCGCGGAACCCGCTGCACCTGGGGTGAGGCAGCTGGCACTGAGTGCCAGGGTAGCATTGAGCGCTTCCGCCACAAACGAGTTCGCCTGCTTTACATTATTATTTGTCTGGTTAGTATTGGCATTAGGCAATCTGCAGACAGCTTAGTCTCATTGACAACCGGTGACAAAAAATATAGCCTACGCTTGTACGCCCGCGAGGGCTGTCTGCGCGGCTTGGAGCCCATTGAGGATGAGCGCTGGTCAGTTGGCGTCCACAGTGACAGGTGCCTCCGTGCCGAACCCAGCAATCGCGCTGGCGATGTTCTTTGCGTTGAAGAGCGCAAGTTGTGCATTCAAAAGGGGCCCCGCCGACGTCACATCAGCTCTACGGTGGGATGAATATTAGCTTCGCATCGCGAGTCGGCAAAGCGAGCTGCGTGAGCTTACATCGGATTTATCCCGTCCAAAGCTATTTGCGCATCCGAGATATCCTCGTTGGGGCCACCACACGCAGCATTAATTGAAGCGGCACGCCGCGAGAGGGGGGCTGCCATATGGAACTGATCAGAATGGCGGAGACACGGTGGAGGGTAACTTACGGCTAATTTCTGAGCGTGGAACAAATAAAGGAAGGAAACGAGGGTCAGGATGATGCGGGCAATTGGGAAAGTTGAAGGAATAGGGAGTAGAAACAAGAAGTAGTGCGAAAGGAAAGACACTTCAAGTGCGGGACACGAGGTCGAGAAGAGAAAAGAGTGGGAATGTAGAATAATGTGAGCGAAAGGAGCACTTATAGACCTTTGAAGGTACGGCGTGATATCGGTAGTGCTTCGTTGTCATGAGCGGGCAGGAGGTTGAATCCTTGAAATTTCAACCTACAGGTGATCCACGATTCCTTCTCCGTTTTGCCGTAAACAGGTATGCTGTCGCTGGACGATCCATTCTCCCCATCAAGGTCTCCAGAGATGAGAGTGCTGCGTGGTCGAAGTTCGTTGTGAACTGTCGTCAAGGAGGCCGGGCCTTCGGATAGCCACCACACACTGCAGTGGGTGCATCGCATCGTGATTCTTTAGAAAATCCGGGGCGGCATCAGGAAAGGCGAGACGACGTTAAGTAAGTGTGTGGTTGCCATAAAAACTTGATAAACGATAATATAGCGCATCACATCGGGGAGGAGATGTTGCTGAGGTACTGGAGGACCCCTGAATATCTCGATAAATGCCTGGTCCGTGAATCCCGACAAATTTTCGAAAGATTTTGTAAACCGCAAATTTGCCTTCGTGGAAAGAAGCGTTTTCGCTTGGTTTTCGCAGTCCCAGAAAGCGTGGGAAAGTTCAAAATGTCCCGACAGATTGGTCATCTTGATGGGATATTCAACGGTGCTGGTACTGACTACACGGTTCAGATTGTACACGATCAAATTCAATTCTTAGTAGCAAGCATCAAAGGACCCACCGAACAAACCAAGGTTCACATATGTCGGGCGTGAAAGCCAACATGTTGGCGCTTTCAAACACAGCGCAACTGACCAGACTTGGCCGCATTACAGCCAACGAGTCTGAGTTTGAGAGTGTCGCTGTTGACACATCCCCCCACGCTGGTGTGAATTTATGCGCGGTGTCAAACTAGTCAGTACTAATTTGAGGTTCCGGAATGAGAGATACGTCAAGTTCAGAACGGCGGCAAATTGTTTCTAGATCTTAGTACAGCTTGAAATCCGCGCATTCGTCGACTAAGTGACGAAGTCAAGGTACATAGGTAGCATAGAAATGTGAGACCGCCGAAGTACATCCGTGTCCAATTTGTTAGACGATAAATTCATAAACGAGGCAAAGATGTTAGAGTGAAGGATAAATGTGTAAAATGCCCATCTCTACCAACCCTGGCATCCAGTTGGTGAGCATACTGCGAGGCTCCAGCTGAACGTTCCAGTTCCTACGTGTCGTAATCGCTACGGAATGTAGGTGGAGCGATGACAAGGCAACGTCCACGCGCCGCCAAACGCGCTCATCGTCGGCCACTATCAGACGGGGAAATATCTTGAAATCCAAGGTTCGAAGGGCCGTTAGATGTGAAAGGTTCCCCAGGAAACCGAAGGCAGAGTCCAAATTTGGCGCGTCGTAGGCCTCGATCCGGATGGAGGCGACTTGGTGTGCGCCAGCCAATACATCCACGTCAAGTCTGTCTGTCAGATGATCAGAATGCAGTACAATTTTCAGCATGAACCGACCAACCCAAGTCTGCTGCGAATCGTGATTTCATAAGGATTTCGACCGCCTGGAGTGTGGCTGCATTGGCGCGGAGAATACTCGTCATTGGGGTATCCCAAAGTTGGAGTGACCGCAGATGCCGGATGTCGACAGTAGTGAAGGCTGCCATAATGGAGTGGATATTTTCAAGTAGCAAACCTTTCAGTTTCAGGGAATCGACGAAGATTTTTGACGCAGGCGGGGTAGCCGCCTCGCCGGTGATACTTTCATCATGATCTTCAAACTCGATGTATTCCAACGCGAGATGCTTCAGAGAGACGGTATTTCTGAGGAGGTTGTGTAACTCCCTAGCGTGATGAAAGTGATAGCCCATCATGTTGACACGGCGGAGAGTTGGACACGAAAGTGCCGCACTCAACGCCGCTTTCAGCGGCGCTGGATGTGCAACCCACGTGTGATTGACCCGTGATGATAAACTCCCGTGCGGCTGAGCGTGGATTTCCTCTAGGCTTGGTAGACAAGCAAGTATTTCGACAAGTAGGGTGGCTTCGTCGAGTGAGTATACGAAATGTAGGTTCCTGACATAGGAAGCTATGTGCGGCCGCTCCCGCAACAACCGGGCAAAGCGTTCGAATGGGGCTTTGGTATATCTTCTCGATCTGCTGTGGCCGAATCCATCGAGCCTGACCGCCGAGAAAATTAGCGACTGCGCTGGCCGGGCGAACGCACGAGAGACTAGCGTGCATGATTTGAGGGTCTCAAAATCAGGAGCCGATGCGTCTTCATACAGACTTGATGGGTATCGGTTGTGAAGTGGGCGAATTTCTGCGATGATTGCATCGACAAGTTCTTGTGGGATTTCCATCGAATGGCTCTTTGCAAATTGCCGCTAGTAGATAGTCACAGTGAGGCACAGGAGTCCGAAGGAATCTGAGTATGTTTACCTAAGACTCGAACGGTACAGTACACCGAGTCGGTCTTTCGTTGGGCGTTGGTGATGGTTTGGGAGGAAGAGTCGGACACGCTTGTGACGCTGAGCGTCGGCCAACTCCGGACCGCCCACGCTTCCGACATCTTACGTATCTTATCTTATCTTTGGCCATAGAATCTAATCCGAGGCGCTCACTCGGTCCTCCTCGCTGAGGAAGTAATAAGTAGTAGGACGATCAGCACGACTTCGTTTACATGGTCAACTGAGCTTCATGCATCTCCCGTTTGCCAAGTGCCGTCGCACGCGTTTGATATTCCGATTCTCTCTAAGTTTGACACCATGACTTCGTACCGTCCAAGGGTGCGCCTCGGGCCCATGTGATCCTTCTTGGCTCTTCTTGGATTTAGACGATGGGGTGGGTTCAACGGGAAGAATAAATTGAAAGGGATTTTACAGTGCGCAAGAAAGTAGTATACATTTCAATGTGTCCATCGTGAACACGGTCGTCCGTCCCAATTTGTTCCCGACCACTCGCTGATCTTCGTATCGCTGCTATACAGACGGTGAAGTGTCTGTAACCCGAACCACCACCTTGCCGCCCGATGACAAAAGTTCTTGTCTGACGATGTCCTCCAAATCGGGCCCCACATTATCCGGCTGCCTTCCTCGGGATTTCGATGTAAACAGTCAGACCTGCGAGAATTTCCTCTCCGGCTTCCGCCAAGAGCGCGTCAAGGGCATACCAGTGAATTTCATGTCTTAAGTCGGACTGAACAAGTTCCCGCATATCGAAGTAGTCAAAGAAATTGAGCGTGATGCTTTTCAGCGCGTTCAGATTTCGCAGGGAGCCGAAGAAACGCAAGGTGGGGGCGATCGCCCGATAGCTGCCAAATTCAAGGTAAATATAGATCGAGTGCAGGGTGCTCCCGCCGGCCAGGATATCCGAGTCAAAGTTGCCTAGAAACGCTAGCGAGTAGTGCGCCTTAGTCAATGTCATGGGGACTGGAGGGATGGAACGCACCAGTTTTGACGTGGACTTCTTGAATTGAATGTGCGTTTGTACGCAACAATCCCTGGACACCCGGGAGAAATACGTGGTTGAGGCTTAGTCGCTTCAGGTGCCCGACATCCACCGCAGAGAGGTTGTTCACCACGGCTTGAATGTCCGGGTTGCTCATTTCCCTCAGTGTGAGCGCGTCGAGGACGACGCAGGGCAGAGCAGACGTGGAGTTACTTTTCTGGTGTAGGTGGTTGACGAACCCAACGCTTTCAATTGTGAGATGTGACAGCCCAACGCTCTGCTCCAAGAACGAGTCGAAATGTGCGAGATCGGGGAAGGTCATGTATTGCAGCTCGAGGCAGCGGAGTGTGGGGAGGGTTACTGTGGTGGCAAGGGCCTTGAAGAGCGTAGGAGGGAGACCCCTGATCTTGGGAAGAATCAGACGGGTACTGAGCACTTCTAGCTTGGGGAGGGAGCGAAGGATGTGGCATGCACCCTCCAGGCTGTACTCGGTTGGCTGTATAGACAGCTCTTGACTCTGACGAAGGGAGCAATGTGAGTCGTGGCTCTCAGAAGCCAGGAGAAACGATTCACGAGTCGGTGTGGAGTGCGGCCGACAAAGAGTTCCACCACTGAGAAAAGGTGCATCTGGCTTCGTCGTGAAAATCTGCGGCCCACAAGGGCGCAGGACCTCAGTGCCACATGTCTGGTGTTCGGGTCCGAGTCCAAGTTGACGTAGTCGAGGACCATGTCGATGAGTTCTTGGGGTCTGGACATGGTAGAGCCCTGTGTCAGGCCAGTGGTCAGTGGCAAGCACCGTGTAAGTGCTGGTGGCCAGTACCTTGAGTTCTGGATGTGGGTATTCTCTGAATGACAGTATGCTTGAATGTCCTGTGCGTCCCAAGGACCAAAAACGCGGGAAGTGTATAAGGAGAGACGAAGCAGAGACACAAAGCGGCTCACAGTATAGATGTCGAGGACCAAATATGGAAATGTGGCCTCCGCGTTGGCCATTATTGTTGTTTTCACGAGACCGGCATCCAAGCTTCGGGAGCCCGTAATACCAAGCAGGTCAACATATATACAGGCCAGTTACAGGGTCCAGAATTAGACTCATAGGGACCTGCGCATTGTGTCCTCGTTTCCTCATGAGCACCGTCGGAGTGCCGTGGGGCGCTCATCAAACGCAAATATCATTGTAAACCGCTGAGGAGGGCATGGTGAGGCATTTGTTCTATATACGTGCAACCGAAACTCATACCCCAGAGCGCAAGTTTGGAGCCGTTGGTTACCAGAATGGTTGTCGTCGCGAATCTCGCAGAACGTCGACAGCCAGAGGACTCCACCGATCGTGAAAATCCACCTCAAAGGCTCAGACCTGAGTAAATTCCGGACGTCAGAGGGGAGCCCAGTTATATGAGCAGCACATCACTGTACACTTTTCTACTTTCCACATGCCCCGGTTCCCGAAATTCGAGCCAAGCTAACAGGAGTGGATGTTGTAATGAGAGGAACGCTCGGAGCCGGGCCGCGTGCGCCGATTGGCCCGATTCCTGAATCACGAAATTTGACCAAAAGATGAACAAAGAACGCGTCGCGCGACAATCTACAAATAGCGTTCAAGAGTATTGTAAGGAGAAAATTTGGACGCGAATACATATATTATCTCGGGATTCTTCATTTGGGAACGCGCAGCAGATGTCAACTTGCGAACGCGGCAGTTATATGTACATTGTATTTGTTGCACGGCACATTAGAAGGGAAATGATGTGTCGTCTCCATTGAAGAGCTTGGCGAAACGAGCTACACATTTAGCAACCAACGATATAATTCATATCATCGGCGGCTTGAGTTCATGGACATCTGCTGTTGTTCCACCAGTACCACGCTCGCGATCAGGCTCACTCAGGACCGCGAACCGCAAAATCGACAGACCCGTCGTCGCCCACTTCGGAAGCCACTCGCCCGCTTCCCCATTCCAATGCAGGTCTAAATGAGGGTGTCGAAACCAAGGTGGATTGAGCGAGCCGATTCAAACCCCATGCGGATATCGAGGCCGCGCGTCGCCAAGCCTTTCCTCAGCTGTTGTCATTAACCTGCACGACGCTGAGGTGAGGCTCCCATTATTATAGCTCAATGGACGTCTACTTACTGTCTGTAGCTAGTGTTTATTTACTCTAGGTAATAACTAATTGAGCTGTTGTCATTAACCTGCACGACGCTGAGCTAGTGTTTATTTACTCTAGGAGTATCCGGTTCTAAGAGGTTACGGGCCCTCGTACGACGCCAGTCTCGCTGCGCGACGCATCCCGGATACATTACCCAGCTCCACTGTCACTGACAACGAAACCAACGGCCACAGGCGCTCGCAAACCTTCGCGAAGCCCGCGCCACGTCATCCGCCAGACATGGCGACACAACCAGCGTCTACGACACCGATTCTCGAAGGCGCAGCAAACTACAGCCTATGGAAACTTCGCATGGAGGGCGAGTTTGCGCGGGAGAAGGTCTCTCTCATCATCAGCGGTGAGGACACTGCGGCTACGCAATCAGCGGCGGAAGCTGCAGCCACCTCGTCCAGCACCGTCTCTGCCATTTACGGCGTCGTCACCACGTCCACCAGCGCCATCCGCGACTCCTTCCGCGTTCGCGATGACCGAGCTCGCGGCATCATCCACAAATTCATCTCCGACTCCATCCTCATCTCGGTCGGTCACCTCAAGGGCGCGAAGGAGACCTGGGACTTCATCGTGGCAGCTCACGAGAAGGTGAACGTTGCTGCGACAGCGTTCTTCACCCTCGTCTCCATGCTCGACACCAAATGGGACGGAACGAGTGACTTTGATACGCATATCGCCAAAATCCGCACAGGAAATCTCCGCCTCACTGGCATGTCCCGTGGGGTCGACGACGAGTTCCAGGCATGGATCTTGCTCAAGTCCCTCCCAGAGACGGCAGGGTGGAGAGCGTTCGTCTCCCAGACGGTCAACCTGGTTCCGTCCGGGGGGAAACTCACTCTCGCGGAGACGGAACAACGAGTCAAGGCAGAAATTGCAAACCCTCTTGTCTCGCACACACCGGAGGCCGCTCTCACCGCAACGACCGCGTCGAGCTCGAACTACAAGGGCAAGAAGGCCGGTGGCCCGTCCAAGACGTGCACTGTCCACGGTCTCTGCTACCACGAGACGAAAGACTGCCGCGACTTGAAACGGAAGACTGAAGACGGAAGCGGAGGCAAGGCACTCACCGCAGACACAGACGAGTCGGGTCACTACGTAACCGCATTCGGAAACACTGTATCTAGATCCCTTGCCAAACGCATCTCTGCTTATACCGCGAGTGAATTGAGTCTCATCCGAGCCTTCGCCCGCGTCCTCGACACCGGCGCTTCAACCCACATGGTACCCATCCTGGAGTGGTTCATCGCAGCGACGTTCAAACAACTCGATCCCCCGAAGCGAGTGCGTTTTGGGGACGAGAGCTTTGCGGAAGCTACCGGGATCGGAGAGATTCAGCTCCTGAGCATTGTAAAGGGGAAGAAGATCCTGCTCACCCTGACGAACGTCCTCTATGTCCCATCGTTCCAGGTGTCCCTGATTTCGGTGCACAAACTCGCAAAAAATGGGAATATTACCTCCATATTTGGGCGAACTGGGGGACACGCACTCGACCGAGACGGTAACACCGTGCTAGAAGTCAAGCACGATGCAGGGCTGTACCACGTTGCTGCAGAGCCTGTGATCCAGTCCGAACACGCACACGCTGCCGTCGACATAAACATCCTTCATCGTCGCATGGCTCACGTTGGCATGGACAGCCTCAAGCGGATGGTAAAGAAAGGGCGTCTAGGCGGCATCAACCGGGTCACTGGAACACCAAAGTTTTGTGCAGCGTGCGCTACTGGAAAAATGCGGAAACTCCCATTCCCGACCGGACGTCAGCGGGCGACTCGCCCACTCCAGATCATTCATAGTGATGTCGGCGGGCCTGTCACACCACAGTCGCGCGACGGCTACAAGTACTGGATGACGTTCGATGACGACTACAGCGGTTTCCCTTGGGTCCTCTATCTCAAGAAGAAGAGTGATGCGCAAGCTGCCTTTAACCAGTGGAAGAAGGATGTCAAAGCCTTCTTCGAGGTCGAGATCGAGGAGATCATCTTCTCGGAGAACTTCATCGACTTCTGGCGCACCGACGGCGGGGGCGAGTACACTTCAAATGCCTGGGAGGCAGAGCTGAAAGCCAGCGGAATCATTCATCAGACGACCGCTGCGGACACGCCAGAGCAAGACGGGGTCAGCGAACGCTTAAACCAGACACTTGTAACGACTGCACTCACCATGCTCATCGACTCCGGCCTTCCCCGAAACTTCTGGAAGGAAGCCATGTCGTGCGCGGCCTTCATTCTCGGTCGCCGCCCATACTCCACCAACGAAGGTGTCCCTCCGTACCAGACCCTCTTCAAACGCGTGGTGGATCCAATCCAATTTCGTCCCTTCGGATGTACTGCATTTGCCCTGATACCGGAGGACCACCGTGTTGGAAAATTCTCCGACCGGGGTAGAGAGTGCATAATGCTGGGATACGGTGATGGCGATGTTGGCGACGGAAAAAAGGCGTACCGCCTCCTCGATGTCAAAACAAGGAAAATTTTCCACAGCAGGCATGTCCGCTTTGACGAGGACGGGGTCACTGACACCTCAATATTTGGGGAGGCGGACCAGCCAGAAGTTGAGTGGGAGCAAATGTTCCGTCCCACGCATGAATCACGCGACATTTCCGACAGTGGGAGCATTTATGGGGCTGAGCTGGACGCCACAGAGTCAGTGGGGGATGACGATGAGCCAGTCGGCAGCGAGGACAATTTTTCTCTTCGGCCAGGGGGGGACAGTGCATCCGTTGCACCTTCACCTGCACGACACGAGAAACCATCTCGTATTCCCGTCCCGATACAGCCCACATCCATATCGGAGCACCTCGCAGCCCGGAGACAAAAACCTCTCGCAGCTCCACTTCCACCTCCACCTGCGGAACCACGCCGCGGAAACCGAAACCGAGTACCATTCGACAGAAACAAAAACCTGATCGAGAAATCCAGCGGATCTCAACAGCTTCACAAACCGCCCCCAACACCGGAGCAGCCAGCACCAGATCCAACTCCTCCGGCCTCACCTCCGCTCCAAATCGACGACCTTCCCCAGATCATCGAGGAAGACGCGAACGAGGAAATTGGGGACGTCGACAGTGCCTTCTTTGCAGGCATCGCAAGCACCGGGCCAGGTGACACACCCGCACCAGAGACGCTTGCGGAAGCCTTCAGCGGACCTGACGAGTACCACTGGAGAGCCGCTCTCGCAGAGGAAATGCAAAGCCTCGCAGACAACGATGTATACGAGGTGGTGCAAACACCTGCGGGCATAAAGCCCATCACCACCAAGCCTGTAATGCGAGTGAAACTTGACAGCAAGGGCAACGTCGACCGCCACAAGCTCCGCATCGTCGCTCGCGATTTCGGTCAGCAAGGCGGAAACTTGAAGGATACTTTTGCCCCCGTAGCAAACCTGGAGTCCATACGCATCATCTGCTTACTGGCCGCAAAGTACGACCTTGAGCTCGACCAAATGGACGTCGCCACTGCGTACTTGAACGGGATCCTCGACGATGACATATATGTCTCTCCGCCTGACGGTATTGAAATCCCCAACGGCCACTGCTGGCGGCTGAAGCGGTCGCTGTATGGGCTGAAGGATGCGGGTCGCACCTGGAATCGCACACTTGACACGAAGCTCCTCGCACTTGGAGCTTACCGACTCGACGCCGAGACTTGCTTGTACGTGTTCAAGGGAAAGAAAGGCGAGATCTGCTATTTGGTGGTGTACGTCGACGATCTACTACTCGCCGCCTCCACACGCGGGTACATGAACGAGGTCAAGGCCTTGCTGGCATCCACGTTTAAGATGCGCGACCTGGGAGCAGCGTCATTCCTTCTCGGGATCGAGATAAAACGAGACCGACGAAAACGCACCATTTCCCTGTCCCAGACGAAGTACCTCGACGCCGTGTTACGGCGATGCGGTATGGCAAACTGCTCTCCATCCAAAACCCCAATGGCGACGACCCCTCGCTTGACCGCTGAAGATCCTGTTGACAACACAACACTGCTCCAGACACGAATTAACGGCGTAACGGTGTCGTACTCCACCATCGTTGGATCCATTCAGTACGCTGTGCAAGGAACCAGAGCGGACTTGGCTTACCTGGCAGGCGTCCTCGGGCGCTACAGCGCAAGCCCCAAAGCGTGTCATTGGGAGGCGGCAAAACGAGGTCTGCGATACATCCAGTACACGCGCGACCTTGAGCTTCGTTTTGACGGCTCCGACATCGCCGGGGATCTCGACTTCCACGGATTCTCTGACGCAGACTGGTCCGGCGACGAAAACACGTCTCGCTCGACGTCCGGCTACGCGTTTATATCGGGTCACGGCGCGATCGGGTGGTCCAGCAAGAGGCAGAACATGGTCGCCTTGTCCTCGACCGAGTCAGAATATATTGGCCTGTCGAACGCCGGGCAACACTTAGCGTGGCTCAGGACTTTCTTCGCCGAAGTCGGTCACCAACAGACAGGCCCTACGGAACTCTTCTGTGACAACCAGGCCGCGATTATCCTGTGCAAAGACCCGCAATTCCGAGCACGCACCAAACACATCCAGCGGAAGTACCACTTCATCCGCGACGATATCGTTGCGAAAGGCGAAGCCGTTGTCCGCTATGTTTCCACCCACGACATGGTTGCAGACATCATGACCAAGCCCTTGTCTCGCGAGAAACATTGGAAGTTTGCCAAGGCATTGGGTTTGCGGTTCGCCTCGAGTGGGAGTGTCGAAACCAAGGTGGATTGAGCGAGCCGATTCAAACCCCATGCGGATATCGAGGCCGCGCGTCGCCAAGCCTTTCCTCAGCTGTTGTCATTAACCTGCACGACGCTGAGGTGAGGCTCCCATTATTATAGCTCAATGGACGTCTACTTACTGTCTGTAGCTAGTGTTTATTTACTCTAGGTAATAACTAATTGAGCTGTTGTCATTAACCTGCACGACGCTGAGCTAGTGTTTATTTACTCTAGGAGTATCCGGTTCTAAGAGAGGGTGTCTGCAATTTCAGCAACGACGTAGTCTCGAACACAGCCCCTCATGACATCCCAATTCGGGAACCCTGTCATGAGGGTCTGGGCTGTAACCAGCCAAATAACCGTACATGGAGCTCTCAAACCAGGACCCCGGCCTTTTCGCCACTCAAGAGACCGGCGTTCACAGCCACCGACCAGGACCCCAGAACTTTGCGGCCTTCAGTAGATAGAAATGGGGCCACACATAAATTTGAAAATATTCAGAAGAGTTCTAATGGTATATACCTCAACATTCTACTCCAAGGTTTTGTGAAAAACGGTTGAGAATTGGTCGAACGAGACCGCAAAAAATGCCAAAATCAAGAGCTCCATGTACGGTTATTTGGCTGGTTACAGCCCAGACCCTCATGACAGGGTTCCCGAATTGGGATGTCATGAGGGGCTGTGTTCGAGACTAGCAACGACGAGCCCGCCGCTGCCGACGATCTGTCAACCATTCAAAAGCTTCCCTCATTACGATGCGTATCTCTATGGGGGTGTTTCCAATTCCAGAAACGGTAGGAAAGCCTATGATTTCAATCAACTGCATTTCGGAGTTCATTTCGTGGGTCACCATGTAGTATATGATCTATACAGTGTAGATAGCTGTACTTTCTACCACAAATTAAACGTGGGAGCTAAGTGTAACAAAGATAATACGCCGTGCAACGCGAGGATTCCGACTTGCCCACAGAGATCTTACCGCATGGTCTCATAGAGCTGGGCGGGAAGATTTAGTTCGACCTAGCAAGAATTTACGAGCCAAGGGAATTGAAATTCCCAGAATCCAGATGTTGGCGGAAGAATACGATTTTGGATGAACGCTGTTCTGTCCACTTCATGTGGTGACTTCTCCATGCGCACGCGACCTTCCCTCCCATGCAAGGATTTATGGAGCATGCTATTTCAATTCTATTCATGCTTACTAGACGCCAAGATCATTTCATCGAGAACGTGCTCGAGGGCGCGCAGATTATTCGCAATCACGGAGCTTCCTCAAGAAAAGTATCCCAGCGCTTCGAGAAAGATCCTAGGCTGCTATCTTGCTTCGACTTCGAGCCTTGCGGAAATCCATGTTAAGATGAGATCTCGTACATGATTTGAATGTTCATGTTGATCCAGTATCTCAAATTTCAGGGTCGCTGGCGAGCTGGAATAAAACCAACCAGAGTGGCGAAACACAACCGTGGGACTTACTGATCAGCGCATCACATCGCCACTGATGCGCACCTTGGCAATACCCCGAGAGAAGAAAAAATAGTTTTGGACTTGCGCGTCTTGGAATTATACGAGGGAAAATCTAGTAAGTAATTGCTCTGACTGGCGATACGAGAAAATCACCCCGATGAGTAGATATTTGTCGTCTGGCGAGGGGGCGTGATACACCAGGGTAAAACTGAGGCTAGCAGCCAGGTCTACACACCCTGCAATGCTATGAACGTGTAGTCTCGTATGGATTGTATCTAAGGCGCCAAGACGCCCAAGGTTACACAATGCAACGCGAGATCCTTACCAAAACTCCGTCTGTTTAATAGTAGACAGCGCTGAATATTCAGCACGGCTGAGCGAGGCTTCGAAGCCGGAGGGAGGTTGAAATTGAACTGAAATCGACAGCCTAGCCCAGGAAAACCACGAGATACTCAGTGCCATCGGGTACAGTCTCCCGTCTTGACAATATTTTGCTCAGTAAGTAGTAGTGTACATTTCAAGATATCAATGTATGTATGTCAATCATGAACACGGTCGTCCCCTCCCAATTTTCTCCTGCCCACTCGCTGATCTTCCTTCGTATCGCTGCTATACAGACGGGAAAGTGTCTGTAACCCGAACCACCACCTTGCCGCCCACCGACAAAAGTTTAGATCTGACGATGTCCTCCAAGTCGGGCCCCACAGAACCGGCGGCCTTGGCCTTCCTCGGGATTTCGATGTAAACGGTCAGACCTGCGAGAATTTCATCTCCGGCATCCGCCAAGAGCGCATCGATGTCGCTCCAGGGAATTTCCGTTCTTAAGTCGGTCTGATAAGATTTTCGCATATTGAAGTAGTAAAAGAAATTGAGCGTGATGCTTTTCAGCGCGGTCAGATTTCGCAGGGAACCGACGAAACGCAGGGTGGGGGCGGTCGCCATATAGCTTCCAAATTCAGGGTAAATGTAGATCGAGTGCAGGGTGCTCCCGCCGGCCAGGATATTCGAGTCAAAGTCGCCTGGATCCGCTAGCGGGTGGTGCGCCTATTAGTCGATGATGTCAGGGGGGCTGGAGGGATGGAACACACCCTGAGTTTTGACATGGACTTCTTGGATTGAATGTGCGTTTGTACGCAACAGTCCCTGGACACCCGGGAGAAGCACGCGGTTGAGGCTTAGTTGCTTCAGGTGCCCGACATCCACCACAGAGAGGTCGTCCACCACGGCTTGAACGTCCATGTCGCTCATGTTCCTCAGTGTGAGCGCGTCGAGGACGACGCAGGGCAGAGTAGACGTGGAATTACTTTTCTGGGGTGGGTGGCTGGCGAACGCAACGAGCTCAATTTTGAGATGTGACAGGCCAGCGCTCTGCTCCAAGAACGAGTCGAAATGTGCGGGATCGGGGAAGGTCATGTGTTTCAGCTCGAGGCAGCGGAGTGTGGGGAGGGTTATTGTGGGGGCAAGGGCCTTGAAGAGACCGTCGCGGCTCCTGATCTTGGGAAGAAGCGGGCGGGTGTAGAGCACCTCCAGCTTGGGGAGGGAGCAAAGGATGTGGCACGTAGCCTCGAGGCTGTACTCGGTGGGTTGTATAGACAGCTCTTTGACGTAGGGAGCAATGTGGGTCGTGGTTTTCAGAAGCCTGGAGAAGGGATTCACGAGTTGGGGTGGAGTGGGGCCGAAGATATCCTCAATGAGGGTCACCACTGAGAAAAGATGCATTTGGCTTCGTCGTGCAAATCTGCGGCCCACCAAGGCGCAGGACGTCAGTGCCACATATCTGGTTTTCGGGTCCAAGTCCAAGTTGACGTAGTCGAGGACCATGTCGATGAGTTCTTGGGGTCTGGACATGGTAGAGCCCTGCGTCAGGCCAGTGGTCAGTGGCAAACACCGTGCAAGTGCTGGCCGCCAGTACTTACCTTGAGACCGAAATCGCGAGAGGTGTATAAGGAGAGACGAAGCGGCTCACGTTATATATCTGGAGACGTCGAGGACCAAATCCGGCAATGTGGCCTCCGCTTTGGCCATTCATTGTTGTCTTCCCGAGACCGGCATTGTTGTTCGCACCCAAATGGAAGAAGCCCGTAGGTCCAAGCACGTCAACATACACACAGGCCACGGACCCCACTCCTTACAGAGGGGATCATCAGCGGACGGCAGTAGCCGATGGGAGCAGGGAGAGCGCATGTGCGAGAAGGGGCGATTGTGCATTAACTTCAAGTTCTTGCCTATCCTAGCGCTGTCTGTATACACCAAGTCCAATAGTACTGCGTGTAATTGTATCGTCGACGTTACGGGGGGCGCGGGGGCTGCCGTCTGCGGGTCACGATCAGCGCTCTGCTTCAAATTCGTGGCAGAAGACTTCGCATACCTGCGGGGCCCGCCAACAACAAACGACGGTTAGCGGGGGAACGGAGGCCGCTCTTCCGTGGCGTGCCTATAGTCGAAGCACAGGAGTCCGCCGCGCGAGCTCTTCGGCTTCGGCTTCGCCTGCGCGGTACATGTATGGCTTCCGAAGCGCCGTGTCCTCGCGTGCGTGCGTGCCATCCCCGTTCGTGCCCGCGTGCGCGTCGTCCACCGCAGGCCAAGCCGCGCGCCCGCTTCATCCAAGGGGCTGGCTGTATCGTCCACGGCGGGATGCACGCCGAGGCCATTGACACGTCCACGGGGGGCTGCACATGCGTCGCGAGCGTACGCCGCGAGGGTAGCGCAGCGCAGGGACTCGAGGTACATGTAGTAGTGTGTATGCGGCAAGGAGGGGAATCGATCGATGGCTCGGGTGTCGATGCGACGTTACGGGGAGCGCGGGGTCTGCCGTCTGCGGCTCCATGGTCAGCGCTCTGCTTCAAGTTCGCGCCATAAGATTTCGCATACCTGCGGGGCCCGCAAACAACAAACGATGGTTAGCGGGGGAACGGGGCCCGCTCTACGTGGCGGTGCCTCGAGTCGAAGTCGAGGAGTCCGCGCGAACTCTTCGGCTTAGGCTTCGCCTGCGCGCTACATACATGTATGGCTTCCGAAGCGCCGTTCCGCTCCTCGCGTGCGTGCCATCCCCGTTCGTGCCCGCGTGCGCGTCGTCCACCGTAGGCCAAGCCGCGCGCCCGCTTCACCCAAGAGGCTGTATCGTCCACGGCAGGATGCACGCCTAGGCCATTGACACGTCCACGGAGGGCTGGACATGCGTCGCGAGCGTACGCCGCGAGGGTAGCGCAGCGCAGGGACTCGAGGTACATGTAGTAGTATGTACGCGGCCGAAAGAGGGATGATGGAACGGGTGTCGATGCGACGTGACGAGGAGCGCGGGGTCTGCCGTCTGCGGATTCATGGTCAGCGCTCTTCTTCAAGTTCGCGCCATAAGATTTCGCATACCCGCGGGCCCGCAAGCAACGAATGACGGTTAGCGGGGGAACGGGGCTCGCTCTGAGAGCGGCTGGCTACCTGCGGATCATGCACGTCAGCGAGCTCGGCGGAGGGGGCACGGAGGGCTGCGTACCTGAAGCAGGACGCAGGACGCGAGAAGACGACGCCACCTTCGCCCCCATTCATCACGTTTGCTTGCTTCCCAAGCGGTACGGCGTGGGCGGCGGCGGCGCTCCTGCATCTGGATCTGCGTCTCCACCTGCCGATCGTGCACGCCCTCGGCTCGGGTTGGAGGCTGGGTGGGACGCACGTACACCGCCGCGATGGCCACGGCGCGAGGGCATCCATCCGCATTTGACTCGAAGCGTCGATGATGATCGATGACGACGCGTCGACAAGCGCGACTCCGAAAGTCGACCGACGTAAGCATGATAGAGCGAAGGACGAGGGCGGCGGAGCCGGGGGGGCATTGGAATTGGCACTGACATTGGATTTGGATTTGGCGTTGGCATACGCAGACGCGGAGCGGACGCCGACGCGGAGGCAGAGGCAGACCACATGCGGACGCCTACTGGACGCCGACCGTAGACGGAGACGCCGACGCCGACGCGGACGGAGACGGAGACGCAGACCTCGAACGCAGATGCAGACCACAGACCGTAGACGGGCGGGGCGTCGGGGATGCGTGGCTTCCAGGATCGGGGACGAGTGCGAGCAGGCGGGCGGCGCACGCACATAAGTACTGTACGCGCCTCAGCAGCGCCAACCCCTCTGTTTTAGCCTTTCGGTAGCTGTACAGCTATAGGCGGGCATGGGGACATCGGGCTGCCATAGCCATAGCCATAGCCTTCCACAGTCATCCCGCCCCGCAACCTGATGCACGGGTATGGGAGACCGAGTCGGGGGAAGGGGAAGGGAAGGGAGGCAGCGGGAAGAGGCGGTGTCAGCCGCAGGTGCGCGAGGGGCCTGGCGAGAAACATGTACTTGCATGGAGTGGGACACGCGAGGAGGGAGGGGAAGCGAGAGGGAGGGGCGCCGCCTTGTGTGCGTCTGGGGGCGGCTGCGGCATCTACCCCTCTGCTCCCCGCCCGCCTCCGCGGGCCACCACGACATACCACTCACTGCTCCGCGCGCTCCCGAGCGCGATACGCCAATTCGAGGTGCGGCGGCGGTGCCCGCGTCCTGTCCGTGCTCTGGCTCTGGCTCTGAGGGTGGCGGGGGCGGGGGCGGGCGGCGAGGCGCGCGGAGAGCGTGGGGTCCGTGGGCGTGGGCGTGCGGCTCGAGAAGTTGGATTCGGATTCCAACGGCGTGGACTTTGAATCTGAATTGGGAGTCGATAACGAGGATGCGGACGGCGACCCGAGCGCAAGGGGCGGCGGGCGACGCGGGGCGGGCGCGGTGCGGAAGTACGCGGCGGCGAGGAGGGTGTTGCGCCGGCGGACCTTGACCCAGCGGAGGGTGCTGCCGAGGGGGCCGGTCGGGGGCGTGTGGGGGGTGTCGGGCTCTGCGTCGTAGTTGTCTGCTTCGTGTGCTTCGTTTGATGAGGGTGAGGAAGTGGGATGCGTGCCGAGGAAGCCCGCTGCACTGAACAGCGCATGGCCGATGGAGAGAGACGTGTCGCCGACGGTACCGACGCCGGGAAAGGCCTGGAGGAGGGGCATGCGTGCGCGCTCGACGGCAGAGGGGGGCAGGCGGCGCAGCGGGGGGAGCGTACCGGGGGATTTGTATTTGAGCTCGAGGCCGTCCTTGGGTTTCGTCGTCTGCTTGTCGGGTTTGGTGAGGACGGGCCAGCCCTTGCTCCCCTTGCCCTCCCTTCGCTCCCGCTCCTTCATGCGCACGCCCCACCCCGTCTCGTCCCTCACCACCTCCTTCTGCCCAAACGCACGCAGCTCCGCCTTGTACAGCCTGTCCTCCGTCCGCAGGATCCGCCGCTCAAGCACCCGCGTCGTCCCCCAGATCCGGCTCCCAATAACCGGCATCGTCCCGTTCGCCCGCTGCGCCGCCCGGTAGTACAGCCGCAGCGCCTCCCGCAGCCGCCCGCGCCGGTGCGCCTCCTCCTCCTCCCCCGTCAGCCACACGTGCGGCGGCGCCTCGCGCTCGCGGTCCCGCGCCTCCAGCGCCTCGAACGGCAGCTGCTTCAGCAGCGCGTCCGCCGTCTCCATCAGCCACAGCGCCTCCCCGCGCGGCGCGTACGCGCGCTCCTCCGCCTCGCGCTGCTCGCGCGCGACGATGCTGTCGGCCTCGCGCAGGAGGGCGAGCGCCGCGGGCGCGACGCGCCGCGAGCGCGTCGACCACTTTTTCACGTCTTTGTGCAGGATCCGCATCGCCCATTCTTGTAGCGTCCCGTGCCGGGCGGGGCCCCGGTATCGCGCCTGCGTTGGAGGCGTCGTGTGGAACGACCGCGCCCGTGGTAGCTGCCCTGGCGTCCATCGGAAGTGCATTTATGCGATGGACTTCATGAGATGTAACCAAGTAACGCCTGTCACACTTCTGCACTGCCACTTTTATATTCCTGGCTCTCTCCCAAAATTACGACTACGAGAACGCGACCCTGTCCTTCTCTATTTCCTCCACTATTCGATGTAATTGCCTCGCGGCAGAGCCAGCGCGCCGCCGATTCTGCGCTCGCGGAGCGACTCATGTGAAGGAGGACGAAGAGAAGGAGGGATCGAGAACGATGCGACAGTGCGCGTACGCTCCCGCTGCTACTGACACCTTCCTCGCCCGTATCATCGCCACATACGCACCGCCTCGACGTCTACCGCCCACACCGGCGCGTCCAACTCGCTCGGACCTCGACGTACCAACTCAACTATAGCCCACCGCTGCGACTATCGCATGCGTACACCGCTGCGACTCTGCCGCACCTCAACACGCCGACTCTTCATGGACCCGATCCTGCGCATCTATGTTGCCTCACCTCCAAGTCTACCGCACCAGCCACACTCCCCCGCATCGACGATTAAAGCGTCCCGCCAACTCGTCGCGCCGAATTATAAGCTCACCGCGTGCACCAGGAGTATACTCCCATGCATCGTTTACGGTCTACCTTCTGCTCCCCGCCTCGCAACGCCCAACCTCACCTCATCACCCGTCACGCCTTAACCTTCCGTTTCTCCGTTTCCCGGCCTCGCCGCCTCCATCTCCGCTGTGTATCGTATCTATCTCTCAGAGTCACTGACGCAAACTTTGTATCTACGGGCTTGCTATCGTAGCGCCATTGGACGGCTCTAGATAGGTTTGATGTGTGGATTGAGCAGAGCGGACGAGATGAGTCGCTTCTAGGTGTTCGTTAGAGTCGTTATTCGCGATGGATGACACAGCTAAATAGTCAAACGTTTGAAACAATTGTCTTTGAGATCTTACGCCCTGGGACTGGGTGTTCGTTCATTTCTAGATACAATTGTGAGGGGTGTAGTTTTATTTACATTATCTTACCGCCCACACGATTTAAAACACCTTCCAATACGGCAACAGACTCGCCGCTAACGCTCCACAACCCAAACAGCCACTGTCCGGCTTTCCGATACGGGTGTCCGAGGCGATTGACAACCCTGTTGTCTGCGGGCGCTATTCTCGGGCCCCAGTATACCCTGTCCAGAGACACTCCTCCTTCGCACGGTGGGATCCCATCCACCTCTCTGTAGTCTTTGCACGCAACAGTCTCGGAAAGCCCAAACTCCCTGGCAACATCCTCCGCTAGCTGATCGGCGGCCAATCGGGCCTCGAACAGGCGATACAGGGCATGCGACTCGTGTGTGGGCGACTGACCTATCTGGAACCTGTGGATGAGTGTTGCCAAATACAGCCGAGGGGCGGTGGTTAGCTCGAGGGGTCGGGTGGTGGAGTCCCAGTGGGCCACCATCTTGTCGAGCTCTACAGGATTGAACGAGAGGTCAATGTTGTGGTCTTCGACATGAGATGAGGGTTCTATACAGAGTGACTGGGCCTCGTCTAAGTTGAAGGTGCGGGTCACGGGAGCCAGACTCGGAGATCCGAATTGTAGATGTTCCCAACTAGATGGATTGGCTGGTCGACGTGGTAATGCGTGTAAAGCCATAACTATATCAGCGCTTTCAGCGATTCCCATTATGGCCGTCCATCCGGACCATTTGATGTTGAAAGGAGTTGTTGGCGTGAAGTCGTGGGCGGTGGCCATTGAGTGATTGCTGTGGATGGCAGAACATAGCTTATGAAAGGCCTCCTGTATGTTCTCGTCTGGGAGGATGTGGTCGTCGCCAGACGCCGGGTGGAATGTGCTCCCGAGAGCATTCGCCGCCATCTCGGGGATCGATGCGACAAAGCTACTACCCCACGAGCGATCTGATGCGGAAGGCGGCAGCGCGAGGGAGGATCCACTTTGGGCAGCGGCGAACAGCGCCCATTTGTCACTTTGCCACGCCCCAGCGAAGCAAGAGGTAGAAATTACGGAGACCCGGCGGTTTTTGTCCAGCATCGCTTCGACCTCTGTCTTGGCAACCCAGACGGGGCCACTGAGGTCCGCCCCGCACTCGATTCGTTCGCCGCGTTTGCCCTCCCCGTCGTCCGATCCGCGCCCGAAGAACATGATGATGAGTTGGTCCTCGGGGCCCAGCTCCTCGTAGTTGTTCCTTAGCGAGTTCAAGAATACACTCTTGAGGAGGCAGCCGTTTGGGTAGCGGTGATAGAAGGGCTCGGTGTCCGCAGAAACAGGAAGAACGAAGCGCTCGGAAGTCCGAGGCCCATGAAGACTGAGATTTTCGGAGGCCGGTCGATCCTTCTTCAGCGCCTCGAGCGCTCGGGAGATGTGCACAGAAGACAGCCAAAGCTGGCGGGAAGCGGGAATAGCCTCGACTTTACTGAATATCTGGTAGGCGAGCTGGAAATCGGCGAGCCACCGGAGGTTGGCGTGGATGTGGTCGCTGCTGCCCGGAGGCGTTCCTAGTAATGCAATCAAGAACGTACGCATGGGAGTGAGAGAGCGGTTTGAAACTCCGACATACGTCTCCTGACCCCTTTTACCCCTTTAAGCAACTCAAGTTCAATCCTCCACCATTGCCGGTCCTCTCAGGTCTCTCTCAGCTTTATCTGACTATCCTTGCATCCGCCTCTTTGGATTCATCAGATAAACCGTAACTGAACAACACGACAATATTCTCAACCCAATCGCAGAACGAAGATCAACAAAAACGAACCGCGTACGAACACGTTCTCGACCTGGGCCGGAATAGTCCTGATGCGCTCCTCCTCGACGTTTGACCGTTAGATTCTGCTGTAAGAAATCGTTTTCATCGACCGTTGGCTATTGGTGTTTACCGAACGATCCACAAGTCGGAAACGACCTTCGCAAAATTGTCCATGACGGCTCCCCAGCGAAAAACGCGATTGCCAGCGATCTTTGTCGAGTGAGTCGTTCGTTCGTTCGGCGCGTTCTTTTATTTATTTTGAACGCAATTAATGCGTGCCGACTCCAAGCCCTCCTCCGCGAGAACATGGACGCGCTCGCGACCGCGATCGTCCTCGGGCAGGGCAGTACGTTCGCCGATCAGCCTCTCCTCGTCCTTCTCTCCTTTCCAAAAAAAATGAAGCATCATCTGTCACAGGCGCTTGCGTTTTGAGCGCTTCAACAGCTTTGTGATTCTGATTCTGATGTGAATTCTGGCAGTGCTTTCTTGAGATTGTTTCAAGGACGTGGATAGCTGAAATACTTCTCTGTTTGCTCCATCTGGTTTTAGTGAGCATAGCAGGACTGTTTTGGGCCAGTTCCAGGCTGGCAGAACTGGCCAAACCCAAAAAAAATACTCTAGATGGCAATAATGTTTAAATTGACCTATATTTTTGGTATGACATATTTACAAGTATTCCAGAGGGCTGAAAACCCCCGGGATAGTGAAACAGACGAGCTGATGGGAGCCCAAGGTAAATTCCTGGTTGATGCGGGCATGTCGGCTTATTTTCGGGACAGATTCGGGCTCTATATTACTCGATCAGCCCTTGCAACGGGAAAGCCCGCAACTCTTCTGAAAACATACGGTACGGCTTTGTACGGCCTAGGACCTGACGGGCGTTCCATCTTCACCGGACGTTCCATCTTCACACTGCCCCGCGTCTCATCTGGACAGTGGCATCGCAAACCCCACCCAATACCCCACAGTATATAAGGCGGAGGGAGCACGGCTAAAAGCAAGGACCCCCAGAAAACCAGCATACCATAGAATGTCTTTTGACGATGCGGACCTCTTTTCGATACGGGATATCTACCTGAATATCACTCTTGTTCAAGCATTCGTCCATGGTAAGCAAGTAAAATTCAAGCGCATTCTTGCTTTCGCTGAATACCGTGCACCAGGCATATATTCGGTCATTTTCTTCCTCACTTTATATGCCATGAGTAAATGAATTTTTCCTTCTAAAAACCCCAGATCTGTGAATAACGTTTACTCTTCAGTTTTCAAACGAAAAACCCCGGCGCTCATTTTTCTTACCGTTATAACAATGTTCATTATCGCGACGATTCAAACGGGGGTGCATTGGGCAATAATCCGGAACGCATTCATCACGCACGGTACCAGCCCCGAAGACACCGTGGGCGCGCTTTTCTCAAGGCTTCTCTTCCCGACATTTTTTATGACGGTACTGTCCGGGACGATGCTTGTCGCAAACACTCTCCTCGCGGATTGCGTCCTGGTAAACACCCCTATTTACCTCCCGAATATTCCGCTGACTGGGAAACAAGATCTACAGATGTTTCGCGGTCTGGAACAGCGACTGGCGCGTGACCGTCTTGCCGATTCTCACTACTCTTGCTGGCACGGGTATGTATTCCCTTTCGCTCCACCGAAGAAGCTAATTGCTCCCCCGACTCCTCCAGCACTCGGAAGTCTCACCATCTTCGAGACCGCCCAATTCATCGAGTCGGGTGGGGACCCGAATGAATTCGCGCGCGCGCGCGTCGACTACGCGGGGCCGTACTTCTGCATGTGCCTCGCCACGACCCTGCTCGCGACCATCCTCATCGTCGGGCGCATCGTGTGGCTCACGTACGCCAACGCCGGCACGGGGGCGTTCAAGTTCTCGGGGTACCGCGCGGTCATCGAGATAGTCGTTGAGTCCGCGCTGCTCTACTCTGCGGCGCTCGTCGTGTACATTGCACTCCTCTTTGACTCAGCGACAGGAAACAACGACCGCTATGCGCAGGCCATTCTCATTGAGATGACGGTATATTCTCCCTCTTTCACTAGCCGCAATTTCTGAGCTATAAATCAGGGAATCGCGCCGACATTGATTGTGGCACGCGTATCCTTTGGATTGGCGCGCCCGAGCACATCCTGGCAGCGCAACGGGCCGTCCAAATTTGCGTCGTTGGTCATGGCTGCTAGTGCAGGTGCAGCGACTACGCTGCATTTTGCCCAAGACGAGGATCTCGAGTCGCAGTCTGCAGTTGAAGTCTGCAGTCGAGAAGTAACAGCCGACTAGCGTTTGATAGAATCATGGTGTAACAGTGCTTTCATGCCGAGCTGGTCGTCGAGTGCGCCTTCGAGAGCCTAGGGTGTGTTTGGTTGGAGTGAGGAGATTCCAACGCGGGCGGTGGCTATACGCGTCGGAGGTTGCGCATATTATGCCGCATGCGAAGCGGGTGTGGGTGGTGGACGCAAATATTAGTCAGAACTTGCTAGTGGGTGTGGACCGCAGCTAAAGGTACGCATCAGCATCTAATTTAGCTTAGACAAGGCCTGCCAGTGTGAGGGCGCAGGGTCAAAGTCCACGGCAATGTAGTCAAGGTCCCAAGGATCATGCACATGACGAGGTTTCTCGGGCATGGGCGTAGCAGAGTAGCGGTCTGGATATGAGGGTTGACCGGGACCTTGAGTTTCATTCTGTATATGTGTAGATTGAACGAGGTCTGCTACTCAGGCTCAAGGGAGGGAGAGACAATAGCCTGAGCGCATGCAGACACCGAGGACTCTATCTTCGATTTGTCTTTTCTTCAATTCACTGTGGGCTGTCATGGTTCGCACCAAAGGGAGTCGATGAAAGCAGTTAATTTATGGTTCAGGGATTCTGAGTCTGGTGGAGGATTTGAAGTTTGTGCTGTTATTTTCGCAAGCGCGTCCCGGCGACTCCGATCTAAACTTCAGAAGGGATTCAACTTGTCAAGGTAGTAACGCCAGAGTCGAATTGAGAAATGAGGCTCGTTCAAGGGCTAGTCTGACGAGACCAACCCGAGACGAGACACAGAGCAGTGGTTACAAAGTCGCAGGTTATGGCCCGAACTCAAGCGTAGAATGCGGCCCATTTAGTAGAGGATCCTAGGAGAAAGGAGCGAATTTAAAGTTGCTCCCAAACCCGAACACAGAACGCTTACCGTGAGGAATCCTGGGATAAAACATTTCGCGTCCAAACTTTCTGCTTACAATGCTCTTGAACGCTATTTGTAGATTGTCGCGCGACGCGGTCTTTGTTCATATTTGGTTGAATTTCGTGATTCGGCACACACGGGCCGGCTCCGAGCGTTCCTTCGAGTCTCCAGCCCTACAACATCCACTGGCTCGAATTCCAGGAACCGGGCCAGCGTACGTGAAAAGTAGGAAAATGGCGCTGTGCCGCTCATATGGCTGGTCTCCCCTCCGGCGTCGGGAGTTTCCTCTGGTCTGAGCCTTCCATGGGGTGGATTTTCACGATCGGTAGATTTTTTCTCTACGTGATTCGCGGCGAAAACCCTTCTCGTAACCAACGGCTCCAAACTTCCGCTCGGGTTATGACTTTCGGGTGGACGTCTATCGAACAACTGCCTCATGTACCCTCCGGTGGTTCACAATGATATTTGCGTTTGATGAGCGCCGACGGCACTCCGACGGTGAGGAAGCGACGAGGACACAATTTCAATGCGCACATCCCTATGAATCGAATGCTGGACCCTGTAACTGGCCTGTATATATGTTGCCAAACGTGCTTGGACCTACGGACTTCCTGAAGCTTGGACTCCTCCATTTGGGTGCGAACAACAATGCCGGTCTCGTGAAAACAACAATGGATGGCCAAAGCGGAGGCCACATGTCTAGATTTGGACATCGACGTCTCCCAGATATATACCGTGAGCCGCTTTGTGTCTCTGCTTCGTCTCTCCTTATACACCTCTCGCATTTTCGGTCTTTGAGACACACAGGTCATTCAAGTATATCGCCATCCGGAGAATACCCATATCCAGAACTCAAGGTACTGGCCACCAGCACTTATACGGTGTTTGCCACTGACCACTGGCCTGACGCAGGGCTCTACCATGTCCAGACCCCAAGAAATCATCGACATGGTTATCGACTACGTCAACTTGGACTCGGACCCGGAAAACAGACTGGTGGCGCTCGGGTCCTGCGCCCTGGTGGGCCGCAGATTTTCACGACGAAGCCAGATGCACCTTTTCTCAGTGGTGCACCTCCTTGAGCATATCTGGGGCTCCAATCCGTCCCGACTCGTGGAAGGTTTCTCCTCGCTTCTGCAAACCACGACCCACATCGCTTCCTTCGTCAAAGAGCTGCGTTTACAGCCTGGCGAGGACAGCCTGGAGGCTGCGTGCCACATCCTTCGCTCCCTCCCCAAGCTGGAAGTGCTCGATAGCCGCCCGGCGCTATCCAAGACCAAGGGTCGCCGTCGACCTCTTAAACTCTTCGAAGCCCTTGCCACCACAGTAACCCTCCCCACACTCCGCTGCCTCGAGCTGAAATACATGACCTTCCCCCATTACAACGATTTCGACTCGTTCTTGGCGCAGAGCGTTGGCCTGTTACATCTCAAACTGGATCACGTTGGGTTCGCCAGCCACCGACACCAGAAAAGGAATTATACGGCTACTCCGAATCTGCACTGCGTCGTCCTCGAGTCGCTCACACTGAGGGACATGTGGGACCTGGACATTCAAGAAGTGCTGTGGGATCTCTATGCGGTGGATGTTGGGCACCTGAAGCGACTAAGCCTCCACGTGTCGCTCACGCGTGCTCAGGGACTGTTGACTACAAACGCACATACAATCCAAGAAGTCCATGTCAGAACTTGTGCGTTCCGTCCCTCCAGCCTGCCCCCGTGACGTTGACTAATAGGCGCACTACCCGCTAGCGTTTCCATGCGTATTTGAGTCGGATATCCTGGCCCGCGGGAGCACCCTGCACTCGATCTACATTTACGCTACTTCGAATAACTTGGATGCGGTCGCACCCACTCTGCGTTTCTTCGGCTCCCTGAGAAATCTGAACGCGCTGAAAAACATCACGCTCAATTTCTTCATTGACACCTCCTTCGACCTGCGGGAACTTATTCAGTCCGATTTTAAAACGGAAAGGCAATGGCACGCCATCGATGCGCTCTTGGCGGAAGCCGGAGATGAAATCCTCGCACGTCTGACTGTTTACATCGAAATCCCGAGGAGGGCCGCCGGTTCTGTGGGGCCCGACTTGGAGGACATCCTCAGATCTAAACTGTTGTCGGTGGGCGGCAAGGTGGTGGTTCGGGTTACAGACACTTTCCCGTCTGTATAGCAGCGATACGAAGGAAGATCAGCGAGTGGATGGGGGCAAATTGGGACGGACGGCCGTGTTCACTATTAGTATTGGCACACATATATTGATGTCTTGAAGTGTATACTACTTACTTGCGCACTGTAAATTCCCCCTCAATTTATTCTTCCTGTTGAACCCACCCCATCGTCTAAATCCAAGAAGAGACAAGACGAATCGCTTGGGGTCCAAGTCGATGTATTCAAGGATTATACACATGGCGAGGTTTCTTAGGCATGGGCCTGGCAAAACAGCGCCGCTAAGGGCGACATCTGTATATGAGCGCGGCCTTGAATTCAACAAGCTCTACTACTCACGGAGAGGAGAGTGAGAGGAGAGTGAAGGGAGAGACGCAACAGCGCATGCAGACGCGGCCAACACGGGACTCCGAGTCGATGATGCTCAAAGGTCTTGGTCTTCGCATTACCCTTTCATTGAAGAGATCCGCGTGCGTTGTTCGTACCAAAGGCCCGGGGAGTCGAGGCAAGCAGTTGAATCTCCGGATCAGGCCCGGGGATTCGGAGTCGGACTGAGAACTTTAACCAACCTAAGAAATTCGAGAGCTCCAGGTGTTGAATCAAGATACATAGGATCATGAATTTAAAGAGGGTCCAAGTCCAACCGCTGTTGTTTTCGCAAGAGCGTCCCAGCGGACTCTGATCTAAACTTCATAAGGGATCCAAGTGGGCGTCGGGATGTCTACTGCAATTTTCAACCGCAAGGTAGTAGCATGTCCAGAGCAACTCCAGAGTCGAATTGAGAAATGAGGCTCCGAGTCATCCAAGCGCTAGCCTGGCGAGACCAGTCCGAAACGAGACGCAGAGCAGTGATTACGAAACCGCAGGTAGTACCCATATATTCAAGTGAATGTTGTGGCCCGGGCTCAAGCTTAGAATTCGGCCCATTAGAGATTTCAAGTTGGGAGAAAGGAACGAAGTCGATCATCCCAAACTCGACCAAAGAACGCGTAGTATAAACCGCCACGCCGGGCCGGAACCACACTCGCTCTCACCGCGTCTCTCAATTTAGCGTCCCGATTCACTCGACGCTTGAGAAAAAGAGTCGTATCTCGCTCGGTTAGCCCTCTTGTCATTCGCACACACTTTTGTGTCCGATGACCCTCGGCACAGGAGCCCCGGAAGCGGAGTGATTTGCCCTTCCTTCCGCACCACCACATACATACTTTTTGTTCTTCCAGCCGTACACAGCGATGCCCTCCCTCAACGCGTACGCCCAATCCCGCGCAGAGGCGCTCTCCGCGCACTGGAAGGGGACGGACTTCCTCGGCGGGACGACCAAGAACTTTATCGATGGCGAGTTTCGAGAGAGCAAAACGTGGATCGATGTGCTGGATCCGGTGCGTGGCGCGATGCCGCCATCATGTA
This sequence comes from Mycena galericulata, assembly GCA_029289565.1. NCBI lineage: Eukaryota > Fungi > Basidiomycota > Agaricomycetes > Agaricales > Mycenaceae > Mycena > Mycena galericulata. Next base: position 150,307 of record JARKIA010000163.1, on the reverse strand, counting down.
TCGCTGTGGAGTGCTGCTGACGGAGGTTGGTGGGTGGGTAGGCGACGCAAACGCTGTTGTCGCGCGTGCCGGAGACCACACCTGTAGGTGCGTGTCTGCCTGAAACTACATCTAATTACAAGCATTGACGATGAACAGAATTCGAGAGCGCCGTCGCAGCGGCGTCCAAGGCGTTCCAAACCTGGAAGAAGACGAGTGTGCTGAAGCGCCAGCGCTTCGCGTTGGAGTGAGTCGTTCGGCGCGTGCGCCCTGTGCCACACTCACTGTTAACTTATAAACGCAATTAACCCGTGCGACAACCACCGCAGACTCCAGGCCCTCCTCCGCGAGAACATGGACACGCTCGCGACCGCGATCGTCCTCGAGCAGGGGAAGACCTTCGCCGGTCAGTCTCCCTCTTTCCTTCTCTGCTTTCCTCTCCTCTCCAAATAAAAATAAGACTGAAAACTCTGCGCGTGCTGCAGACGCCCAAGGCGACGTCCTCCGCGGGCTGCAGGTGGTCGAGTCCGCTTGCGCGATCCCGACGGCGCTGATGGGCGAGAAGCTCGAGGTGAGCGCGGACATGGACACGGAGACGCGCAAGGTGCCGCTCGGCGTGTGTGCCAGGTGCGTTTCCTTCCATCATGCGTTTGTTTTGCGTCCGATATAATCTCACGTCGTTGCACACTGGCAGCATCTCGCCGTTCAACTTCCCCGCGTGCGTCCCCCCTCCCTCCCTCGAATTCGCGAGGATGGTGCTAATGAAAGTGAACGCACAGGATGATCCCGCTGTGGACGATCCCCATCGCGCTCGTGACGGGCAACACCCTCATACTCAAGCCCTCCGAGCGCGACCCCGCCGCGGCGATGATGATCGCGGAGCTCTGCGTAAGGGCCGGTGCGTGTTGCGTCCTCCCATCCCATCTCACTCACCTCGATCTAATATCGCGTAATCGCATATCCACAGGCCTCCCCCCAGGCGTGCTCAACATCGTGCACGGCACCGTGCCCACCGTGAACGCCATCTGCACGCACCCCGCTGTGCGCGCGGTCAGCTTTGTCGGGAGTAATCGGGCGGGGGAGCATATTTACGCGCTGTGAGTGTTTTCTTTGTCTTTTCTTTCGGTTATTCGCGGATGTAGTCTCCACTGGTTGGGCTACGTAGAGGGAGAACGGTGTGCTGACGCGAGTATGTGTGGGCAGGGCGACGAAGCACGGGAAGCGCGTGCAGTGCAACATGGGCGCGAAGAACCATGCTGTGATTATGCCGGACGGTGCGTCCGTCTTCGTCTTCTACTTCCAGCCGCTGTTCGCATTCAAGTTGAAATCAAATTCACTCCCACAGCGAACAAGGACCAGGCGCTGAACGCGTTGTTGGGCGCGGCGTGCGGGGGTAAGCTCTCTACCTGCTTTACTAGGAAGAAGTCCGATTGATATTTATTTGGTGGATAGCGGCCGGGCAGAGGTGTATGGCGATCTCTGTTGGTGGGTTTCTTCTTCCCTTCTTCCTTCTACGTACAGGGCGGTGCATACAGACTAATGATACAATATATGCGATCAGCGGTCCTCGTGGGCGCGGCACAGGAGTTCCTCCCGGAGCTGGTGGCGCGCGCGAGCAAGCTACAGGTGAACCAGGGGTTCGAGAAGGGCGCGGAGTTGTGAGTGCCGTCCAGCCCCATATGCTCGAACTAATCGTATTGTCAACGCACCCAGCGGTCCGGTGACGACGCCCGCCGCGAAGGCGCGCATCGAGGGCTACATCGCGCAGGCAGAGCGCGAGGGCGGGACGATCCTGCTCGACGGGCGCGGGGTCCAGGTGCCGGGGTACCCCGATGGGAATTTCGTAGGCGCGACGCTGATTGAGGCGACGACGGAGATGACGGCGTATAAGTGCGTTTTATCTTTTGCTTAATCTTTCTTCATCACTCCACTACTACCGCCACCCCGTACTTATTCACCGGCAGAGAAGAGATCTTCGGCCCCGTGCTCTGTATCCTGCGCGTGGGGACGCTCGACGAGGCGATCGCGCTCGTGAACGCGAACCCGTATGGGAACGGCGCAGCGGTGTTTACGCGCTCGGGCCCGATTGCGCGGAAGTTTGAGACGGAGGTGGAGGCGGGGCAGATTGGGGTGAATGTGCCGATTCCGGTGCCGTTGCCGATGTTTTCGTGGACGGGGAATAAGGTGCGTTTCCTACGAGTTCAAGTTGAGAGTCTTTCCGCCGCGGAGGGGTGCTGACGGCGGTGTAGGGGAGCTTTTTGGGGGATATCAACTTCTACGGGAAAGGGTCCGTGCAGAGTCTCTTATTTTTTCCTGGGACGGGGCTAATTGGATGGCAGGGGGATTAATTTCTACACCCAGACGAAGGTACGCTTTACTGTTGATGGAGTCGTTTCGTTGACGAAGCGGTGGCCGTGGGTGCAGACGACGACGACGCTCTGGCGTGCGGACGATGCGCATGTTGCCGGCGAGGGCGCGTCGGTGAATATGCCTGTGTTGAAGTAGTGAAGTGGTTGCCTGTTGAAGTAGTGAAGTGGGGAAAGGGCCTAGCCTGTGTAGGAGTAGAGAGATGAGATGAGATGAGTATAGGCGTACAGGTGTACTTGTGATACCAGCTTCGACCGCTAGCTAGGAGCTGCGTTGTTTCTTTCCGTTCGTCCTTCAGAAGAGTTCTCGGAAGTGTGATCGATTTTAAAGTGCGCCCGGTAGGTATGCATGCTCGATTTCTTCCACCCCTTGATTGCCTGTGTAACCTCCCTCCACCTCTGTCAACAACTTGAACTGCTAAAAAATAAAAGTAGATTGCGCATCACTAGTCCTGTAAAATCCCTAGATATAAAATTGAGTACGACCCAGTGCACCAGGGGTTGTACTGAGAGACCCGGTGCTATCGCGCCATTTGTCGTGTAGGCTTCAAATCGAAAGATCTATGTTTTTGGTTGAAAACAAATGAGCAGTTTGATGGAAATGCTCAGTCTCGGAAGTCCAACGGGTATTATCTGACCGTGTACCCGGAGTCGGGCCACGCAACATTTCAGGACGACATGCGTTTCTTCTGCTGAAGTTTAACCCATTGTTCAAGTACATGGCCGCAAAGGGGCGCATCAGTGGCGATGTGATGTGCTGATCAGTAAGTCCCACGGTTGTGTTTCGCCACTCTGGTTGATTCTATTCTAGCTCGCCAGCGACCTCGAACTTTGAGACATAGTTTTATTTCGGACGAAGATATTATTAAGGTACGAGACCTGATAGCCATCTTACATGTAACATGCATTTCTGCAAGGCGCGAAGTCGAAGCATCGGAAGCAAGACAGCAGCGGCTGGAATCATTTTTCTTGAAGCATGGGATGAGCTTCAGGCTCGGGCTTGATTAGGGAAGGAGAGTGTATAAGTGTGCCTGATCCTGGGATTACAGAGCTGGGCAACTCAGATCAATGGTGAGTAATCCGCGCGTCCTCAAGCGCGTCCTCAACGAAAAATAGAAGGCGGCGTGCGCATTCCCGAGAAGTGGGCAAAACATAGTTCCTTGAATAGCCACCAATTCCGCTGCTGATATTAATGACAGTGCTCATCCAGAAATCAAATTCTTCTGCCACCATCTGGACCCCGAAAATTTCAGTTCCCAAGGCTCGTAAATTCTTGTTGGGTCGAGCTAAACTCTGAGGCCAAGGGGTAAGATTTGCGTGGGTAAGTCGGAATCCGCTTTGCACAGCACATCTTTGGCACATTAACTTCCACGTTAAATTTTGTTGTTTCTCATGCGACCTTCCTGGCCTATCCGGTCCTCTATGGTAAACAGATTCCAATCTTGATGACCCGCTTCTATGTCTGTCTCTTGTTAGTTTTATTTTGACAATGGAGTGTTTGACTTATAAAAACCTATAGGTTTCCTTTCCTTGCTCTAAATGTATTCGCTTTGGGCCATCCAACTGGCTGCCACTTTCGCCGAAAGTATTCTCCACAGAGGGTACTTCATATCAGGATTGCTTCTTTTCATCGCCGTTTCGGGAGTGAATCGCCCCTCCTCATCTATTTCATCAAGTTGACCACTTCGGAGTTGTGGCCATGAACATTTGCAGAATGGTCCTCGGCCTGTCTGTGGATGACACACTTCGATTTATCTACAACAGCATGGCAACTACTGCTTCAAATATCTTGGCGGCAATATCGATTCTAGTTGGTGACTTCAGGGTGGTAAGCCTCATCGACCATGGCATTCAATTATCTGGCCGCTAATAAACCAGCAAAGATATACCGATTGTGGGTCGTCTGGTCCGGAAACAAACTTGTCGCGGTCCTACCGAGTCTGACCCTGATAGGTGTAGGAGGTGCGTCCGTCATACATCGTCTATGTTATGAAGCGAAGACTGGCTGAGCACAAGGCCCTCAGTTGCACTGTTCATAGCAGTTGATACAAACGTGCATGCCACTAGGATTGCACAGGATACAGGCCTCACCCCTGGAGGCCCTCACCTTTACCCTGTTGCAAGTGGTTTTATTATCTCAGCATTGCATTCCCCTGGACCGGGTGCTGATTGATTCGCCAGTACAAATTTCTACTCCAACGGGTAATTTACTCATTCCCGCTCCATCACAAGGTAATAAATTACTTACTACCGATATTTTCCCCAGGGTTCATTGCCTGGAAGATACGAAGGATCACGAAAGCTGCCTCCCCTCAATGACAACACCCTTGAGGTGAGTCGAAGATTCTCACGTCGACTTGCGTTCACTTCGGTCTCCCAGTATTTTGTCTCAATCGTGGTAGAATGCGCAGCTATTTACACTGCATGGACAATATTCGACATGGTGACCAACGAGATGAACTCCGAGATGCATTAGCATCAGAGCCTTCCGTTTCTGGAATCACAAGCACCCTCATCCAGACCCGCGTCGGGATGGGGAAAGCAGCCGAGTAGCTTCCGAAGTCGGCGGCGTCGGTGGGTTTGTCGACTTTGCAGTTCACGGTCCTAAGTGAGCCTTGGTGAACGTGGTTCTGGTGTGGAACATCAGCAGATGTCTATGAATTAAAGCCGGCGGTGATATGAATTATGTCGTTGGTGGCTAAATATGTAACTCATGCCGCCAAGCTCTTGAAGGCGACACATCATTCCCCTTCTACTTGCCGTGCAAGAAATACATAGTATGACTACCGAGTTCGCAAAGAACACAAGTTGACTGATCCTGCGCGTTCACAAATGTGGAATTTTGGGATACAGGTATGTATTCGCGTCCGCTTACAACTCTTGAATGTTATTTGTAGATGATCGCGCGACGCGTTCTTTGTTCATCTTTGTTCAAATTTCGTGATTCGGCACACGCGGCCCGGCTCCGAGTGTTCCTCTCATTCCTGTTGGCTTGGCTCGAATTTCGGGCACCGAGCCAACGTATGTGGTAAGTAGAAAAGGAGACAGCGATGCATGGGCTGCTCATATGACTGGGTGCCCCTCCGGCGTCGAGAGTTTACTCAGGTCTGAGCCTGTAAGATTTTCACGATCGGTGAAGTCCTCTGGCTCTGGATGTTCTGGGAGACTCGCGGCGAAAACCATTCTCGTAACCAAAGGCTCCAATCTTGCGCTCTGGGTATGACTTTCGGTTGGACGTATATCGAACAAATGCCTCACATGCCCTCCTCAGTGGTTCACAATGATATTTGCGTTTGATGAGCGCCCCACGGCACTCCGACGGTGAGGAAGCGATCGCGACTCCGATTCGCGAGGACGCAATGCGCGCAGATCCCAATGAATCTGATTCTGGACCCTGTAACTGGCCTGTATATATCTTGACCTACTTGGACCTACGGGCTTCCTGAAGCTTGGACTCCTCCATTTGGATGCGAGCAACAATGCCGGTCTCGTGAAGACAACAATGCATGGCCAAAGCGGAGGCCACATTTCCGGATTTGGTCCTCGGCGTCTCCCAGATATATACCGTGAACCGCTCTCTGTCTCTGCTTCGTCTCTCCTTTACACCTCTCGCGTTTCGATCCTTGAGACGAACAGGTCGTTCAAGTATATCGCCATCCAGAGAATACCCATATCTAGAACTCAAGGTACCGACGGTCAGCACTTACACGGTGTTTGCCACTGACCACTGGCCTGACGCAAGGCTCCACCATGTCCAGACCCCAAGAAATCATCGACATGGTCCTCGACTACGTCAACTTGATTTCGAATCCGATAACCAGGCGTGTGGCACTCACGTCCTGCGCCCTGGTGGGCCGCAGATTTTCACGACGAAGCCAGATGCACCTTTTCTCAGTGGTGGACCTCCTTGAGCATGTCTGGGAACCCACTCCACACCGACTCTTGATTCTTTTCTCCAGTCTTCTGAGAACCACGACCCACATCGCTCCCTACGTCAAAAAGCTGTTTATACAGTCCAACGAAAATAGCCGGGAGGCTGCGTGCCACATCCTTCGCTCCCTCCCTAAACTGGAAGTGCTTGATAGCCGCCCCAATTTCAAGGATCGCGACGGTCCACCTCCTACGCTCTTCAAGGCCCTTGCCACTATAGTCACCCTCCCCACACTCCGCTGCCTTGGCCTGAAATGCATGGTCTTCCCCGATTCCGCACATTTCGACTCGTTCTTGGAGCAGAGCGTTGGCCTGTCACATCTCAAAATTGAGCGCGTTGCGTTCGTCAGCCACCGACCCCAGAAAAGTAATTCCGCGTCTACTCTGCCCTGCGTCGTCCTCGACGCGCTCACACTGAGGGACATGAGCAATCCGGACATTGAAGCTGTGATGCACGACCTCTCGACGGTGGATGTCGGGCACCTGAAGCGACTAAGCCTCGACTGCGTATGGCTCGCGAGTGTCCAGGGACTGTTGCGTATAAATGCACATTCAATCCAAGAAGTCCATGTCAAAACTTGTGCGTTCCATCCCTCAGCCAGTCCCCGTGACATCGACTAATAGGCGCACTACCCGCTAGCGTTTTCGGGCGACTTTGATCACGACTCGGATATCCTGGCCGGCGGGAGCACCCTGCACTCGATCTACATTTACCTTAACTTTGACAGCGTGCGGGTGATCGCCCCCACCCTGCGTTTCTTCGGCTCCCTGCGAAATCTGAACGCGCTGAAAAGCATCACGCTCAATTTCTTTTTTTACTACCGCGATCTGCGGGAACTTGTTCAGTCCGATTCAACAACGGAAACTCACTGGCACGCCATCGATGCGCTCTTCGCGGAAGCCGGAGACGAAATTCTCGCAGGTCTAACCGTTTACATCGAAATCTCGAGGGAGGCCGCCGGTTCTGTTGGGCCCGACTTGGAGGACATCCTCAAATCTAGACTTTCGTCAGTGGGCGGCAAGGTGGTGGTTCGGGTTACAGACAATCTGCCGTCTGTATAGCAGTGATACGAAGGAAGAAGAGCGAGTGGGCAGGAGAAAATTGGGACGGACGACCGTGTTCATGATTGACATACTGTACATACATTGATATCTTGATACACTACTACTTAGCAAAATAATGTCAAGACGGGAGACTGTGCCGGTGGCACTGGGTATCTCGAGCGTCGTGGTTCTCGGATTCCTAGGCTAGTCTGTGGATTTCAATTCAACTTCAACCTCTCTCCGGCTTCGAAGCCTCGCTCGGCCGTGCTGAATCTTCAGAGGTTTACTACAATTGATCAAGTTTTGGCAAGGATCTGTAGGCAACTCGGAATCATCCTCGCACTGCATTGTATAATTTTGGGCGGCTTGGCGCCTTAGATACAAGCTATACGACACTACACGTTCATAGCATTGCAGGGTGTGTAGACATGACTGCTGGCCTCACTTTTATCACGCCCCCTCGCTAGACCACAAATATCTACTCATCCGGGTGATTTGCTCGTATCGCCAGTCAGAGCAACTACTTAGAGCTGTTCCCCTTATTGTGCGCACCCCCGAAAAACTACTTTTCTTCTCTCGGGATTTGCCTCACTGGTGCCGAAGTGCGCATCAGTGGCGATGTGATGCGCTGATCAGTAAGTCCCACGGTTGTGTTTTGCCACTCTGGTTGCTTTTATTCTAGCTCGCCAGCGACCTTGAACTTTGAGAAATACTGGATCAAAAGAACATATAACTCATTTACGAGACCTCACCTTAAGATGGATTTGCGCAAGGCTCGAGTCGAAGCAAGATAGCAGCCTGGGATCTTTCTCGAGGAAGCTCCAGTCTCGGTCTTGATTGCGAGTAATCCGCGCGCCCTCAAGCGCGCTCTCAATGAAATTATCTTGGCGTCTAGTAAGCACGAAGAATTGAAATAGCATGCTCCATAAATCCTTGCATGGGAGGGAAGGTCGCGTGCACATCGAGAAGTCACCACACGAAGTGGACAGAACACCGTTCATTGACTAGCCACCAATTCTGGAAATATTCCACATAGCTGCGAATATCAACAGCGTCCATCCAAAATCAAATTCTTCCGCCAACATCTGGATTCTGGTAATTTTAGTTCCCTTGGCTCGTAAATTCTTGCTAGGTCGAACTAAATCTTCCCGCCCAGCTCTATAATTTCATGCGGTAAGATCTCTGTGGGCGAGTCGGAATCCTCGCGTTGCACGGCGTATTAATATTATCTTTGCTACACTTAGCTCCCACGTTAAATGTGTGGTAGAAAGTACGGGTATCTACACTGCCTAGAACATATACTACATGGTGACCCACGAAATGAACTCCGAAATGCAGTTAATTAGAATCATTGGCTTTCCTACAGTTGCTGGAATTGGAAACACCCCCACAGAGATATGCATCGTAATGAGGGAAGCTTTTGAATGGCCAGATCGTCGGCAGCGGTGGGCTCGTCGTTGCTGAAATGGCAAGCACCCTCATTCAGACCCGCGTTGGGATGGGTAAACGGGCGAGTGGTTTCCGAAGTGGGCGGCGACGGGTCTGTCTATTTTGCGGTTCGCGGTCCTGAGTGAGCCTGATCGCGAGCGTGGTACTGGTGGAACAACAGCAGATGTCTATGAACTCAAGCCGGCGGTGATATGAATTATATCGTTGGTTGCTAAATGTGCAGCTCGTTTCGCCAAGCTCTTCAATAGAGGCGACACATCATTTCCCTTCTAATGTGCCGGGCAACAAATACATATAACTGCCGCGGCGGCGTTCGCAAGTTGACTCCTGCGTGTTCCCAATGAAGAATCCCGAGATCAAATATGTATTCGCGTCCAAATTTTCTCTTCACAGCGCTCTTGAACGCTATTTGTAGATGGTCGCGCGACGCGTTCTTTGTTCATCTTTGGTCAATCGTGATTCGGCACACGCGGGCCGACTCTGATCGTTCTTTTCAAGCCCGACTAGTAACATCCACTCCTGTTAGCTTGGCTCGAATTTCGGGAACCGGGCCATCCATGCGGAAAGTAGAAAAGTGTACAGCGATGTGCTGCTCATATAACTGGTCTCCCCTCTGGCGTCGAGAGTTTACTCAGGTCTGAGCCTTTGAGGTGGATTTTCACGATCGGTGTAGTCCTCTCGCTCCGGACGTTCTGCGAGATTCGCGGCGAAAACCATTCTCGTAACCAAGGGCTCCAATCCTGCGCTCGGGACGGTATGACTTTCAGTTGGACGTATATCGAACAAATGCCTCACATGCCTTCCTCAGCGGTTTACAATGATATTTGCGTTTGACGAGCGCCCCACGGGATTCCGACGGTGAGGAAGCGATCGCGAGGACACAATGCGCAGATCCCTCTGAATCTAATTCTGGACCCTGTAACTGGATATATATGTTGCCAAACGTACTTGGACCTACGGGCTTCCTGAAGCTTGGACTCCTCCATTTGGCCATGGGTGCGAATAACAATGCCGGCGCCGGTCTCGTGAAGACAACAATGAATGGCCAAAGCGGAGGCCACATTTCCATATTTGGTCCTCGACGTCTTCCAGATACACACCGTGAGCCGCTTTGTGTCTCTGCTTCGTCTCTCCTCATACACCTCTCGCGTTTCGTTCCTTGAGACGCACAGGTCATTCAAGGATTACTCAGATACAGAACTCAAGGTACTGGCCGCCGGCACTTATACGGTGTTTGCCACTGACTACTGGCCTGACGCAGGGATCTACCATGTCCAGACCCCAAGAAATCATCGACATGATTATCGACTACGTCAACTTGGACTCGGACCCGGAAAACAGACTGGTGGCGCTCAGGTCCTGCGCCCTGGTGGGCCGCAGATTTTCACGTCGAAGCCAGATGCACCTTTTCTCAGTGGTGAACCTCCTTGAGGATACCTTCGGCCCCACTCCACCCCAATTCGTGAATCCCTTCTCCAGGCTTCTAAAAACCACGACCCACATCGCTCCCTTGGTCAAAGAGCTGTATATACAGCCCACCGACAACAGCCTGGAGGCTGCGTGCCACGTCCTTCGCTCCCTCCCCAAGCTGGAAGTGCTCGATAGCCGCCCGATTCCATCCAAGATCATAGGTCGCCGCGATACACCTCCTACACTCTTCAAGGCCCTTGCCACCACAGTAACCCTCCCCACACTCCGCTGCCTCGACCTGAATTGCATGGGCATGGTCTTCCCCGATGCCGCACATTTAGACTCGTTCTTGGAGCAGAGCGTTGGCCTGTCACATCTCAAAATTGAGCGCGTTTCGTTCGTCAGCCACCTACACCAGAAACGTAATTCCACGTCTACTCTGCCCTGCGTCGTCCTCGACGCGCTAACACTGAGGAATACGAACAATGCGGACATTCAAGCGGTGGTGCACGACCTCTCTGCGGTGGATGTCGGGCACCTGAAGCAACTAAGCCTCCACCGCATATTTCTCCCCGGTGTCCAGGGACTGTTGCGTATAAACGCACATTCAATCCAAGAAGTCCATGTCAAAACCTGTGCGTTCCATCCCTACAGCCCCGTGAAATTGACTAATAGGCGCACTACCCGCTAGCGTGTCCAGGCGAATTTAACTCGGATATCCTGGCCGGCGGGAGCACCCTGCACTCGATCTACATTTACCTCACTTTTGATAGCTGGCAGGTGATCGCCCCCACCCTACGTTTCTTCGGCTCCCTGCGAAATCTGAACGCACTGAAAAGCATCACGCTCAATTTCTCTTCCGCCTTCGATCTGCTGGAACTTGTTCAGCCCGACTTTAGAACGAAAATGCACTGGCTCCTCCTCGATGGGCTCTTGGCGGAAGCCGGAGATGAAATCCTCGCGGGTTTGACTGTTTACATCGAAATCCCGAGGAAGGCCGCCGGTTGTGTGGGGCCCGGCTTTGAGGACATCGTTAGACAAAAACTTTTGTCATTGGGCGGCAAGGTGGTGGTTCGAGTTACAGACACTTTACCGTCCGTGTAGCAGCGATACGAAGGAAGATCAGCGAGTGGGCGGGAACAAATTCGGACCGGCGACCGTATCCACACATATATTGATATCTTGAAATGTATACTACTTACTTGTGCACTGTAAAATCCCTCTCAATTTCTTCTTCGGATCGTCTGAATCCAAGAACGAACCGACACGAGGTTTAGGGACCGCGTCTGCCTGGAGCATCTGTAAGAGATCCGAAACAATCCATGAATCTGCGCTCCAGGTGATCTCCGCTGATGGTACGCTGGGGCTCCTTCGACTATGTCGCAACCGCTGTTGTACAGCAGCCAAGATAAAGAAATCGCGTTACGCAGGAAAAGAAACAGATCTAAAATTTAGACCGGCAGGGCCGCAAATGATGTGCTTGACTTCGCGCCTCGTCTATCCGCCCACTTCAAGGGTTCCCGCTGCAAGGGGCGATTAAACAACTTGTTTCCTTGAACAGTTGAATATCTACTTGCGGGCCCCATTCCAGGATCTGGTCCATACGCGTCGTTTGTTATTAGAAGAGATGGCTGAGAACTCACCAATCACGTCGACGTCGACGTCGAGCCTAGTGCACAAGCATAGTCAGTTTGGGCGAGGAAGGATGACATCAATACATGTGCATCTCAAATACACGGGCCCAGTCCCGACGTAGTCGACCGCAAACCCCGACGAGCGCCTTGTCATAGTCATCTCCTTCCCTACTTCCCGCAGAAAAGTGGGGCGATTTCTTACGAAATGAAAGCAGCGACTTGTGCCCATTTTCCTGTTCGAAGTTCGCCATTAGCACGCCCAGACATTCTAACATGCCAAATGTGCTGCAGTAAAGCTGGGAGAAATGTAAACGAGCCCTTCAGATTGAGATAAGATGAGATGGGAGAGGGGAAGCTGGTATATGTATACGTTGGGAAAGGTGTTACGGATGGGAAGCCTCCATTGACAATGTAGCCTGTGAAATATAAAGAGAAAACTTGGAAACTAGCTGAGCAAAAAGTCGTTATATAAGTGCCGCTAGGGGACTCAGACCGGAACTACTAGTAGTACTAGTAGAGATCCGGATGCTGAGTTTCATAGGCCAGATTTCAATAACCTCATCCTATCTTCGGTAAAGATCATAGCTAGAGATATATGAATTCAATGCTCCGAATGTGCCGTATTCATCGTTCTTGTAGTACCCTACAGGATGCTCTAGCAGTAGTACGCGTCGCGTCACGTTAAACAGCTGGCACGTGTGCGCGACGAGTAATCACGAGACCGCGCAAGTCACATGCCCCAACCAAACTTTGCTTATCCTCCTCCTCTCCGAGTTTCTTTGCGTTTTTCTCCGGTCTTTTGCCTTCAAGACGCGATGGCGACGGCGAAAGTGCGGATCGCTGCCCGCCTCAGGCCTAGACTACCCGGAGAGCCCCAGGACGACGGCGTGCGCGTGTGCCACGGCGAGCCCAGCGAGTGCTCGGCTAGCAATACGAGCGGGGCGAATGCCTCTTCCAGTGCTAACAACAGCTCCAGCTTGGCCAGTGGCGCTTTGAATACCTCAGGCAGCAGCAGTGGGAGTGGGAACGGCGGTGGCCCCTTTACTGGTATCGCGGTCGCAAATCCGCGCGATGCGAGCCAGGTGTTCCGATTCCCGTGCGTGTCTTGCCTCATTTCATATGTCTTTGCGACCTAGCACCATGTGGATGGATTGGGATGGACGGCGCTCATCGAGCGCAAGGACCCCTGAAGTGGTGGCTCGCCGCAACTGCCCCATCCCATCCCGCGCTTCCATTGGCTTTATTATTGTCTCTACGCCTCATACGAGCTCCACTCACCCCACTCTGCGCAGGTTCACAAGCTGTTACGACGCCGACGCGACACAGGCAGCCATTTTTGACGCGGATGTGCGCCCACTCGTCGACGTCGCATGGGGCGGAGTCGTGCGTCTTTCTCTCTTGTAATCTGTTGAATCGCTAGTTTACTGCGCCGCCGCACAGACGGTGACGATCTTCGCATACGGCGTAACTTCGAGCGGCAAGACCCACACGATGCAGGGCACGGCCGCGGACCCTGGGGTCATCCCGCGCGTTGTCGAGGTGAGAGCATTTCTCTTAGCGGCGCTCAAGCAAGCCGTGGTGTATGCCCGCGGTTTCCTCTTTGTCTCATTCGTTTCCCCCTCCATTCCCTCTCGCTCCCCTTCACGGGCACTAATGAGTCCACTTCCAGGCACTATTCGCCAAGACCGCCGCGACAACGCAACTAGAGACGGCCGAGCTCGCGGTGTCGTATATCGAGATTTACAAGGACGACGTTTACGATTTACTTGTTACGCGGGAGAATGTGGGTCTTCATCATCTTTCCTAACTCCCTCCTTCGTCCACCTCCAACTTTACCCTCTCCTTCCTCCCTCCTGTCTCCTCACACCTGCCTCCCTATCTCTCAATCATCTGTCCCACTAACTGCCCTCCTAACTGACACCGCCCCCTGCAGGCCCTCAAGCTCCCCGTGCGCGAAAACGATGCAGGCACGGTCTTTGTGGCGGGGCTCACGACAGCGCCGATCGCGAGCGCGGCGGAGTTCAAGCAGGTATATGAGTGAGTGTGGATTGTGTTCTGCTTTCATGTCAGCGCGTCGTTTTCACACGTCGCGTCGCTCGATGTCAATGCCGGCCCCGTACTCACATACACTGACGCCTCCCATCGTGCCCGCTGACTGTGACTGACGCTCTTATCCCCAGCACGGCAACAGCGCGCCGCTCCGTCGGTGCTACGCTCCTCAACCGCGCGTCCTCGCGCTCGCATGCGGTGCTGACGCTCAGCATCCGGCGCGTCACAGCCACGGTGCGTTCCTTTGCTTCAAATCCTCTTTTCAGAGTTCGCTTACGTGGACGGACCGTAGGCTGGCGGTGGTGGCCGGACGAAGGAGGTGCTGGGGAAGCTGAATTTGGTGGATCTGGCGGGGTCGGAGAATAATAAGGTCTGTCTATCTCTGCGTCCACGTCGACTTGCGCTTCATCGGACTGCTGCTCCACTTCCCACCGACTCCTACCAATCTTGACTTGCTTTTGCTGACACTGCTTTTGTTTTTTCTTGCAGTTGACGGGCAACGACCCGTCGCGCATGGCGGAGAGCTCGGCGATCAACAAGAGTCTGAGTGTGCTCGGGCAGGTGGTGCATGCGCTGAATACCGGGGCGGTCAGTCTTTTACTCTTTTGAGGACGGCTTTTTGGCGTTATTTGGGTTTCGGATGTTTTTGGCTGGCGGTGGAGATGCTGAGCGTACGACCGAACCTGGATCGGTTTGTCTGACAGTCTGTACTACCCACTGGCAGTGGACGCCCCTTATGCCTCGACATTCTCTCCTGATGTTTTCCGCCCCTTCCCCGTCCGAATCCACAGCACTGTCTTCCTCTCCCCCATGCTGACTTGTTTCCTTGTCCCGCTGCATAGTCCCGCATCCCGTACCGCAACTCGAAGTTGACGCGCATCCTCCAAGACGCGCTGGGCGGCTCGTCCGTCGGGCTGCTCATCTGTAACCTGGCACCTGGCGCCAAGTTCCGGCAGGATACGCTGAATACGCTCAAGTGAGTTTGTGGATCCCTTCTGGCTTGTGCTTGTGCGCTGTGGGGTGCTTGTGGGCGCGGCGGTGCGGGTGTGCTTGTTTCGGGACGATGCGCCACGTATGATCGGTGTCCTGCCCCGTAGAAGGAAGGAAGGAAGGGCGCACGCAGCCCCATTGGAGACTGCTGCCTCCATTCCGGACTTTGAGTGCTGATCCCGTCCCTTAGTTTCGCCGTGCGTACGAAGAACATCGAGAATAAGCCCGTGGTTAATGAGCGTGGTGCGTCGTCTTTCTTTGCTCCCCACCATCTCTCTTTGTTTGCTGACCAGCCGACAGACCTCCGCCCGCCCCCGCCTCCGGCCCACGCCCCGCCGAAGCTGGACCTCGCTGCGCAGCCTCCTGCGCCGAGACCCTCTAGCTCATTGGCACTACCACCGCCCAACCGCGCCGGTGCCCGTCCTTCGCTCGTCCCGCGCCCCGCCCCCCGTGCGTCGGCGTTCGGCGCAGCAGGGGCGCCGTTTGGGCCAGCACACCGCATGTCTGTCGTTGGTGCGGACGCGTTCGCGCAGAGGGAGAGGGAGAGGGAGAGGGAGAAGGCGCCGCCGGGCCTTAGCGAGGCAGAGATCGACGCCCGGGTACGTTCTTTGCTGTGTATGCACTGAGGAGCATGCAACTGATAGTGCGTAGATTTCGCGCGCGGTGGAGGCGGAGGTTGCGCGTCGGCTGGAGGAGCGCGAACGGGAGCGCGAACGGGAGCGCGAACGGGAGCGAGAGACGGAAGCGGGGTCCAGCCGACACAGGGCCAAGTCGCCGAAGAAGGACTTGACGCGCTCCCCGAGGAAGGACGCGAAGGAGCTGGGAGGGCGCTCACCGAAGTCCAAGGAGCGGGAGCTCCCGCCGGGCCTGTCGCCACTGCTGAGGCGCCACAAGGATCTTGACGATGAGCTGCAGGCGCGGCTGCAGGAGCTCGAGCGCAAGTTGTCAGTGCTCGTTATCCTACGTCGTGACGAGAAGCTGACGGACCCTTTGCAGCGAAAGGGGAAACAAGGAGGTTGCGCTTGCGGATGTGTTGTCTCCTGTTTCGAAGAAGAAGACGGGACGTGCGTACGTTGCGCTCGCGCGTGCGCATTCGGACAAGTAAGGTCTTGTTCCTTCATCTCCGACTCGTGAGCTGATGTATTGCGTTAGGGGCGACCTGCAGGTCGCGCTCGATCTTTACCGCCGGGCGGAGACGTACGTGCCCGATAACGTCAAGCTCAAAGAGAGGTGGATCCTTTTTGTTGTGCACGTTTTCCTGTGTCGCATCGCGCAGCATGGGAAGGCGTGAAGCGGGCAAGTTTCTGACTACTATTCGGTGCCCGTTGCACAGGATCATCGAGATCGAATGGGCGGTCAAGAATAATAAGGCGTTTAAGCCGTCGCCCAAGAGGGCGAAGAAGAAGGGGAGGAAGGGGAAGAAGACGGTGGAAGAGGAAGAGGAGGTCAGGGAGATGGACGTGGATGCGGGCGGGCACGGTGTCATGGATGATGAGCAGAAGGAGGCAGAAGCGGCACACGTGTCGGACGACCAGATGGAGGTGGACGAGGTTGAGACGTCCCTCACTGGCCGCACGGCCTTTGGGTTTGGCCAGGAGCTCACCAATACGGGGAGCAAGCGGGCGTTGGCAGTCGGTGACGACGTGGGGATGGAGACGCCGGCGAAGCGCCCGAAGCGCATGCGCAGTGGGTCGCCGAAGAAGCTGCGCGTTGTAAACATTGAGAGTGACGAAGAAGATGCATTTGTGCCCGACGCGGCACCCCGGAAGAGCAGGCGGAGGGTTGGTGGTGCAGCATAGATCTGGATTGTGACTGTTTGTGGAGTTTTTGGTTCTTCATGTTCCTAATCATCGACATATTCTTATGTATATACAGTTAAATGCGTCGTGGAAGCGACTTTCTTGGAAAGAGACGCTGTGATATGCTTTATTGGCCTTTTCCGATTCCTGGGCAGAATTCGATGCACTTTTTGTGCAAGTTCCATGTGGGTTGAGGTCGAAATATACGTATGTCCGACTCGATAACCAAGCGGATGAATAAAGGCGATGTGATTGTGGTGGAGAAATGTTTTCGTGAGTCGCAACCCTGGTTATAAACAGAAACCACAAGTGATTTTCCTCGTGGCTTCGTCGAGCGTCGTAGTTCTTTCACTGTAAAGCTTGGAGATTTACGTCCCTGTGTTGCGTCGAAAACCCAACGGAATGCAAGGCGCATGTAGCGCTCGCTGTACTCGTCGTCTGGTCATCTCCGATTTTCTCAAATCTCACACTTGGAAGCTCAACTTCAACGTCTGAGGTTCAAAACTATTCCTCACAAAACAAGTTTGATAGTACTAGTACAGAAAGCACGAAAGGATATAGAATTTGTCCTTTTACCCACCTAGAGAATGTCGACATCAGTTCTACGAAAAAGAAAATAGGAATAACTCTAAGATACGAACCAACAGCTGTACCGTTCTGGTCCGTACATTGGAACCAGACGCTACAAGCAGGGTATATGCCGCTGGGCTCGTTGCCTGCGTCCTTGAGGAGAAGTGCGACTACGCCGTGCGCCGGGACATTGGTCGCAGTAAAGTTGCGTACGGCGGTTCCGTTGTCGGTGTGCGTCCAGAGATCCTGCAATAGATTGAAATTGAAGCTAAACATTCCCGTCGAGTGGAAATCACAAACCCGAACAGAATACTGGCGGCCCGCACGGATCCAGGGCGACTCGGTGAGGTTGAAGAACATGGTCGCTGGCTCCGGGAGCGTATTCAGCTGAAAGTACCGAACTGTCAACTCAGATTTGGCAAAGGGTGAAGTCTAATTTTCGTACGAGCATGAAAACGGTTCCCGATTGCGCTGGGCCACTCCAATACTGGGCAGGGAACGAATCGTTACTGGTCCAGTCCGGCTATGCAAGATTTAGACCTGGAACTCTTGGGTAGTTGACGTGACGTTTACGTTGATACCCCAACGGAAGGGAGAAATGCTCTCCCCGACTACCGGATCCTGGTTTATGGCCAGGATCTCAGTGTTCTTGAGGATGCCAAGGATATCGGGAGTGATTGCGGAAAGCTGTGACAAAATGAGTGAGAATGATTACAGACATTGGAGAACAGACATTAGTTCCGATCTAATAAACTATGTCAGTGGTTTATCCCTGAGAAAGCGCGAAGGTCCCACCAAAAGTGGAGATTTCATCAGTGCCCAAGCTGTGAAATGCGACTTCGCCTCGTCGTAAGTCAGGCCGCCGTTTCCGAGTTGAAGCTGAAAGTCAAAAATCAGAGGACTAGCGAACGTCAGAAACTTCAGCAGACCATGTCCATGTCATTGTGGCCATAGAAATCTGTTCCTTGAGTGATGAACGAGTTGCTGTTGGGTGTTAGCATCGACGACTTTTTGACACCCACGAGAGATATCGTACAAATTAATTATAGCCGCAAGTGAGTCCCACTGAGGAGCGATGTCGCCAGTGACCTAAAGGGTGTTTCATCAGGAGGGAAGTTGCAATGTACTGCCGCTTATTTACCCGCCAGCTGTGGCCTAAATTCTTTCCCCATCTTTTTCGGTGTGAGTATTTAGAGGCCGATGGAAAGATGGATAGAATACTCACAGCCAGACTTGACTCTGGGTTCGAAAATAAGGAAATTACTGTTGCGAGTACTGAATGGGCGCACCCATCCCCATTCGCAGAGGGAGAACACAAACGTAGTCTTGCTGGTCTTTGCGACCTGAGCCAGAGCGTCCGCCATGCGTTGATATTCTACGGAAATAATGTCAACAACGATACTCGGGCGAACAGTTTCAAACGTACTTCCGACAATCCCCTCCCGAATGATGTCGTCATACGGAACTGGAAAAATCGGCTCAAAACGCATTCAAAAGCGCGCGCAATGACATACTAGCACAGTTGTCGTATCTATTTGATGGAGCATCAGCGAAAGAGAGCGATGAGACCGAAGTTTGAGGACGGACTTTAGATAGTCGAAGCCCCAGCTTTGAAACGTGGTTGCATCGCGGAGCTCGTTCTGGAAGGAACCGGGGTATCCAGCGCACGTAAACCAACCGGAATCCCTTGCACCTTGTGTAAGTCGCTGCCGGGTGACATGATAATGTGCACATACCCGTACTAAACAGCAGTTAAGAACGAGGACACAACAACTGCGATAGAATAACTTACTATGCCAGCATTGCTGCAGCATATTCAGATTGGCAATTAATAAATCATGATAATTCAAGGACGCACAGGCCGAGCGCGTGAATTTGGTCGGTCATCGACTTGATGTCCGGGAATCGTGTTTGGTCTAGAGCACAGTCAAATGAATAAATTCGGTTTTCAGGGGTACAACATACCTGGCACTAGGTCCCCGCTTGCAGAACGATTTTTCTCGGCCCAGCAATCGTCGATGTTGACATAATGGTATCCGGCGTCCTGTGAGCGAGATTTTTCGCGGTCAGTGAATGGGAAGAAGACGACTAACCTTAAGCCCCAGAGATACCACCAACTTCGCGGTGGTTACCACCAAGTCTTGGTTGATGTTGCACTACAGTATTCCTTCGTTACGCCGGGTTCATTTTGATTGGCTAAACATACGGACCTGGTAGGCGTTCCAGGCTGCGCTACGTCAGAAGAAGTCGATCGCCCAGGATTGAAACTCACTGTTATATCCCAGCGCTGAAAGAGACAACAGAGTGAACCGGCGGAAATTACGAACAGGCAGTAAACTTCTTACCAGGTAAACGGGCGACACCATTATTAAGCGCAGTAACCGGAATCACTAAGGATGTGAGCGCAATTCCCGCGGCACTGCTGAGGAGTGTGGAGAGCAGCATACTTGTCGTATAACTTCTGGCGGACCATAGCCTTATATGAGCTCCACAAGTCCAAGGTCGTATGATCTTAAGATTTTCCGATCAATAGCCGCTCGCGCTAAGAAGCGTCCATGAACAAGCTCCAGCTGATGTTTTTGGACTTCTCATATGCGCGCGGCGGTCTGAAGAGTCCCAACGATTACCAAATTGGGAGGCACGGGGAATGAAATCGAAGGTACCCCAGACTCCCCCTTGACGCAGAACCCCGCACCCCGTGCTTCAGCAACGGCCCGGACCTCACCTGACAAGCGCAATGAATGGCAATAGGCGGTGACGAAAGAGATTGGATTCATCTGACCTCGGCCCCGCGATACAGTGAATAAAAAAGAAAACAACAGGTCAAAATTTAAAAACGAAGGACAGCGACAAATACAAGTCTCAACTTGATGCCTAGTTCCGTGTGAATGGGCTAAGATGAAGGGTGAATGTAAACAATACCCTTCTTGATCAACCTCGGCATCCACTTGGTGAGCAATCTTTGAGGCTCATAGGTGCGCTGTGAAGACCCAAGGACTACCTTCTGGAGCTTACTTGTCACCACCTCCACTGCTTCTAATCTCGCCGATGACAAGATGGCGTCCACACGCCGCCAGATGTGTTCATCGTCGAAGGCGATGTGGCCGAATACTTCGACAGTGAGGTTTCGGAGTGTTGTGAGGTGGGCAAGATTCCCGAAGAGGCGGAACGCGGTGTCCATCATCGACGAATCTATGATCCGAAGCCGAATGGAGGTGAGCTGGTGCGCATCGGCTAATACGTCCATGTCCTCTGGATTGTTGGCTATTGAGTCTTCAACATCGAATGAATGGCCCCCGAAATTGAACGGACGAACCCAGGATGTGCCGCAATATCAGACATATTTCGAGGCGCTGCAGCGTGGCTGCATTCGCGCGGAGCAAATTCGTCAGCGGGGTATCCCTGAGGTCGAGGGAGCGCAGACGTGTGATGCCGACAATGGTGAAGGCCGAAATTATGGAGTTAACGTTTGCCAACGTCAAACTTGTTAGTTCCAAGGAATTAATGAGGATTTTTGGTGCGGGCTGGACCGCTTCGCTGTCGGGACGGTCGTCCTGATTGTCGAACGTGATGTATCGCAATGTAAGATGCTTGAGACCGACGCTATTTCCGAGCAGGGCATGCAATTCCTTGGCGTGGACGAAGCGACAGCGCACGATGCTCACGTGTCGTAAAGTTGGACGTGAAAGTGCAATAGCGAACGCTGCTTTTAACGGGGTAGGATGTGCGCGCCAGCTGGGATTTTCCCAGTCTGGGTAAAAATTGGCTTCCTCAAGGTTGGGTAGGCCAGCCAGAATTTCGGCAAGCGGACCAGCATCGTCCAAGGAGTATACGATGCGGAGGTGCCGGACATAGGAAGCTATGTGCTGCGCATGCAGCAACAGTTGAGAGAACTGCTGAAACCGGGGATCCTCGGAGTTGAGATCCACCGCCGAGAAAATTTGTATCTGCGCTGGCCGAAGAAATGCACGAGAAACTAGAGCGCATGCTTTGAGTGTTCGGAGAATAGGTGCCGAGTCGCTTAGGAGGAGATGGAATGCGTCGTCGGATGCGTGAATTTCCGCCACGATGGCAGCGATGAGCTCTGGGGGGAGGGTCATCCAGTTCGACACGAAGTAGGCAGGAAGAAAGACGAAAAGTTGGGAAGCGTTCCGTTTATCCGAGTCACGTGTCCGTCGGAAACGGACCTGGTTTTTCAACAGGCAAAAATGCCTCGTTTTGCGTGATACCGTTTACATGTGAACTAAGCATATTTTTGGGACCTTTCACCATCAAGTTGCACAATTCAAAGCACCGCACACGGTTTCGCTGCTTTGAAGGCCTAAAATGCAGTACAAGTCAACGACACTTTAAATCTGCAATAATCTGTTTTGTCCTTCTTGCCACTTTCCCTCAGGCTCTACTTATATCAATAAAATTTCCACTTGCCACTCGTTTGAGTCGGCTTACCGCAAAGGGATGTAACGGGAGACCCACTACATTGATTCGGCTATTTCACAATGTACATACATTTACTTGACCAGTTTGTGATCCTGCTTTCGTTTCCTTGATTACAGATGCTAGATGTTGACAATAATGAAGTGAAGGCCGACATTGTGGAGTCAAGCTGAGACAGTTCGGGCATCTCGGGCTTGTTCAAGTTTGCCTTGCCGAGAGCAGTGAGCATGGAGGCAGCGTTGTTCACGTACATTACACATTTATATATATGGCTGAAAAGCCATCTGGTTGTCATGCCCACTGCAAAACAGCCACCAGATGGTGCTGATGACTGCATCGTAAACTCTCTATTGTTGCCGAACTCGGTGTTCCGCTCGTGCGTTATCCGCAGTGGCTCGCTCAACTCGACAGTGCCTCACAGACCCAGGAAAACTCGAAGTCTTTACGGGCGTCTCGCCTCTTGACTTTTCTCCGTTCTCAGGGCCCAGCGGAGGACGCATTCGGATTCGCCAAGCTGAACATGGCGAACGCTCTCGGCGCGTCTCTATCACTGCGAACTCCCAACTGTCGGCTGGAGGAAAAGGAAGTCAAACAGTGGATGGAATATCGGCGAAGTGCGGTTACTTTAAAATGTTACCATAGTATCTTTGTCTCGTGATGCGTATGTATACGTATTCTGGATTTTCGTTTGTTTTAGCAAGAATCGAGAACAAATAGGAAATGTGAACGCCGCCGACCGCGACTGGGAAAACGACCGGCCGGGAGAATGACATTTCCGAGCGTCGACCAAGAAACGGGCTGCAAATTGACGAGATGGAAGATTTTTATGAACGGGAATCCAGGCAACGTCCTGACCCCTATCAAACAAGTTTGTCTTTAAGTTTCTCCTGCGTCCGGATTCAAATACTGCACGCACCCTGCTATCATCCGGGATATATCCGATTGACTTTAGCACGCTGAACGAGGGCCGGATCCTATTCGTGGATGTTCCAAGAACCATTCGTCCCTCGACTTAGCTGACCAACCCGGACGATACGTCGTGGTTCTTTCACTGTGAAACTTGGAGATTTACGTCCCTGTGTTGCGTCGAAACCAAGCGGAATGCAAAGCCCATGTAGCACTCGATGGACTCGTCGTCTGGCCATCTTTTTTTCGATTTTCTGCGCGGTCTGCAAATCTCACACTTGAAAACTCAACTTCACCGTCTCAGGTTCAAAAATATTCTTTGCAAAACAAGTTTGATAGCTTTAGTACAGAAAACACGAAAGGACATGGATGTAGATGCAAATTGTCCTTTTAACCGCCTAGAGAATGTCGAAATCAGTTATAGGAAAAGGGAAAGGAGATAATTCGAATATACGAACCAACAGCTATACCGACCTGTGCATTGGTACTAAACGCTTAGCTGGGCTCGTCGCCTGCGTCCTTGAGGAGGAGTGCAACGACGCCGTGCGCCGGGACATTGGTCGCAGTAAAGTTACGTACGGCGGTTCCGTTGTCGGTGTGCGTCCACAGGTCCTATAATAGATTGAAATTGAAGCTGGACATTCCCGTCGAGTGGAGATCACAAACCCGAACAGAATACTGGCGGCCCGCACGGATCCAGGGCGACTCGGTGAGGCTGAAGAACATGGTCGCTGGCTCCGAGAGCGTATTTAGCTGAAATTACGGAACTGTCAACTCAGACTTGGCAGAGGGTGAAGGCTAAATTTTCGTACGAGCATGAAAACGGTTCCCGATTGCGCTGCGCCACTCCAGTACTGGGCAGGGGACGAACTGTCGCTGGTCCAGTCCGGCTATGCAAGATTTAGACCTGGAACTCTTGGGTAGATGACGTGACAGTTACGTTGATACCCCAGCGGAAGGGAGAAATGCTCTCCCCGACTACCGGATCCTGGTTTATGGCCAGGATCTCAGTGTTCTTGAGGATGCCAAGGATATCAGGAGTGATTGCGGAGAGCTGTGACAAAATGAGTGAGAATGATTACAGACATTGGAGAACAGACATTAGTTCCGATCTAATAAACTATGTCAGTGGTTTATCCCTGAGAAAGCGCGAAGGTCCCACCAAAAGTGGAG
This sequence comes from Mycena galericulata, assembly GCA_029289565.1. Classification (NCBI taxonomy): domain Eukaryota; kingdom Fungi; phylum Basidiomycota; class Agaricomycetes; order Agaricales; family Mycenaceae; genus Mycena; species Mycena galericulata. The sequence goes on along the minus strand of JARKIA010000163.1, from coordinate 126,571 downwards.
ACTTCATCAGTGCCCAAGCTGTGAAATGCGACTTCGCCTCGTCGTAAGTCAGGCCGCCGTTTCCGAGTTGAAGCTGAAAGTCAAAAATCAGAGGACTAGCGAACGTCAGAAACTTCAGCAGACCATGTCCATGTCGTTGTGGCCATAGAAATCTGTTGCTTGAGTGATGAACGAATTGCTGTTGGGTGTTAGCATTGACGACTTCTTGACACCCGCGAGAGATCTCGTACAAATTAATTATAGCCGCAAGTGAGTCCCACTGGGGAGCGATGTCGCCAGTGACCTAAAGGGTGCTTCATCAGGAGGGAAGTTGCAATGTACTGCCGCTTATTTACCCGCCAGCTGTGACCTAAATTCTTTCCCCATCTTTTCCGGTGTGGGTATTTAGAGGCGGATGGAAAGATGGATAGAATACTCACAGCCAGACTTGTGTCTGTGTTTGAGAATCAGGAGATTATTATTAGGAGTACTGAATGGACGCACGTCTCCCCATTCGCAGAGGGAGAACACAAACGGTTTCTGCTTGCTGGTCTCGGCGAGCTCAACCAGAGCATCTGACATACGCTGATATTCTACGAAAAGAATGTCAACAACGAATTGGACCAACATTTTTTGAACTTACTTCCGAGAATCCCCTGGCGAATGACATCGTCGTCCGGAACTGGAAAATCGGTTCGAAACGCATCAAAAGTGCGCGCAATGACATACTATAACAGTTGTCGTATCTATTCGATGGAGCGTCAGCAAAGAGGGCGATGAGATAAAAATTCGAGGAGAGACTTGAGATAGTCGAAGCCCCAGCTTTGAAACGTGGTTGCGTCGCGAAGCTCGTTCTGGAAGGAACCGGGGTATCCAGCGCACGTAAACCAACCGGAATCCCTTCATTCACTCGTGTAAGCCGCTGCGGGGCGAAACGGTAATGCGTACATACCCGTACTAAACAGCAGTTCAGAGGGAGGAAAAAATAACTGCGATAAAATAACTCACTATGCCAGCATTGCTGCCAGATAATCAGACTTGCGATTAATAAATCATGATAATTCAAGGACGCACAAGCCGAGCGCATGAATTTGGTCAGTCATCGATGTTATGTTCGGGAATCGTGTTTGGTCTGGAACACAGTCAAATGAATAAGTTTAGTTTGCAGGGGGTGCGACATACCTGGCACGAGGTCCCCGCTTGCAGAGCGATTTTTCTCGGCCCAGCAATCGTCGATGTTGACGTAGTTGTATCCGGCGTCCTGTGAGCGGGATTTACTCATTTTCGCGGTCAGTAAACAGAAGAACACGACTAACCTTAAGCCCCAGAGATACCATCAAGTTGGCGGTGGTGATTATTAAGTCTTGGTCGATGTCGCACTACATTATCCTCTCGTTACGCCGGGTTCATTTGATTGGATAAACACACGTACATGGTAGGCGTTCCAGGCTGCGCAACGTCAGAAGAAGTCAACCGCCCAGGATTGAAACTCACTGTTATATCCCAGCACTAAAAGACACAACAGAGTGAACCGGTGGAAATTACGACCAGGCAGTAAACTTACCAGGTAAACGGGCGACGCCATTCTGAAGCGCAGTTACAGGAGTCACCAAGGATGTGAGCGCAATTCCCGCGGCACCACTGAGGAGTGTGGAGAGCATACTTGTCGTATAACTTCTGGCGGACCATAGCCTTATAAAGTCCAGACCGGAATTTTCCGATCAGTAGCCGCCCGCTAGGAAGCGTATATGAACACGCTTTAACACGCTCCAGCTGATGTTTTTTGACTTCTCAGATGCGGAGGATCATGAAGTGTTCCGACGATTACCAAATTGGGAGGCACGGGCACGACGCAGAACCCCACACCCCGTGCTTCAAGTGTGCTTCAGCAACGTCCCGGACCTCACCTGACAGGCGCAATGAATGGCAATAGGCGGTGTCGAAAGAGATGGCGTTCATCTGACCTCGGCCCCGGGTGGACCTATGTATGGGATCTACGGCGCCGTTACGTCAGGACCTCTTACCTTTTTTTCGGCCCTACGACACGTGAATAAAAAGGCAAACAACGGGTCAAAAATTGAAAGACAGCGACAGCTACAGGTTTGATTAGTTCCGTGGGAATGGGCTAAGACGAAAGGTGAACGTATACAATACCCAACTACGGCATCCACTTGGTGAGCAATTCTTGAGGCTCACAGGTGCGTTGTGAATATCCAAGGACCACGGAGCTTACTTGTCACCACCTCCACTGCTTCTAGTAAGTAGTAATCTCGCCGATGAGGATTTTTGGCGCGGGCTGGGCCGCTTTGATGCCAGGACCGTCTTCTTGATTATCAAATGTGATGTATCGCAATACATTTGAAAGGTGCTCGAGACCGACGCTATTTTCGAGCAGGGCGTGCAATTCCTTGGCGTGGGTGACAGCGCACCATGCTCACTTGTCGTAAAGTTGGACATGAAAGTGCAATAGCGAACGCTGCTTTCAACGGGGTAGGCTGTGGCACAAAGTTTTGAAGGCTCATAATGCAGTACAAGGCAACGACACTTGTAAATTTGCAATCGGTTATTATGTCATTTTACACTTTCCCTCTGCTTATATCAATAAAATTTCCGTTTCTCACCCAATTGAGTCGGCTTACCGCAAAGGGATTTAACTTGGATCTAACGGGAAACCCACTACATTGATTCGACTATTTCATGGATCCTATGTACATTCACTTGACCAATTTGTGATCCTGCTGCTCGATCCTGTTAATTTCGTTTTCTTGATTACAGATGCTGGATGTTGACAATAATGAAGTGAAGGCCGAGTTGAAACAGTTCGGGCATCTCGGGCTCGTTCAACTTTTTTGAACTGCCTTGCCAGAGCATTGAGTATGGAGGCAGCTTTGTTCACGTATATCTCCTATACTTGATGGGTTTTACTTTCTGCAACATTTAGCACAGTGAACACTTCAATGAAGTCCTCATTGTCAATCTTTCTCCCGGGATGTCGATTCAATGGGTTGTAACGGAGAAGTGAAGCTCGAAAAGTGGAGGGTAAGTAAACCCGAAAATCAGCGCAATATAATCTTGGAGACTCATTTCGGAGCGCTAAAAACATCGCCTTAAGGCTCGAGTCCGTTCGGGAGTTCAACGAATAACGAATAACGGCCGAGCACTCGGCTTGTGATGGCGGATCTGATGGGGACTGTATTGGCGGATATGATCGGATTGACATGACGCGGATCATGAAGTGCTTTAGGCGGCTAAACCAAACAAATGTGCATTCAAAACTCTGCCCTCGCCGATGTCCCGTCTTGACGCGTCTGCGGCGCCCATCAACGTGTTATCTGACGATCAGCATGCGGAGACCCTCTCATTACTACAGACCATTCGTTTTACACGCCTTTTGGCCCACTTAAAGCAAGATATTCTCTTGGTGCAGCCCGCAGGCATCTCGACGGAAGAAGCCCCTCTCGTTCTTCCTCCTACCATCACAGAATTCATCGCAACTGCTATAGGGATTGAGAAAGCTTCAGTAGCAAAGCTTTGGGAATCTCTGAGACATGACATCTGGGAACTGCCAGCAGACTCTGAGTGCTGCAGAGGAAGAGTTGTTCCGAAAACATGGCTGGAAGATAGGAATAAGTAATAGCCTTCCCTCATACCCACAATCGTTACTGAACTTACCCCTAGCCTCAATGACCTTGTACCCTCCTTCGCATCATTGTACAAACCGGGCCTGTGGTCGGTCAAAGCCACTGAAAAAGTAATGCGACAAGTCGTTGTGTTTCGAACTCCCAAATTTTGTGCAAGGCTCAAGGGCAAACCTTGTATCTGGTGGCTCGATCTCCGGCGTCTGATTGTCTTTTCCACTCTAGTTTCCTTTTCTCTTCATCATGGTATTCTTCACAAACTACATTATCAACAGTCCTCCCATCCGTAAGTACAAGACCAAGTACACGTTTCCCAGAAGCTCTTCCCTCAATACGTGTCTTCGTCATCTGCCTCAGCAGGCACCGCAAAAGGACTCGCCGCCGCGCCTGCGAAAGTGGTCGTGGCCGCGGAACCCGGGACAGTGACGGTGGTCGTGGTCGTAGCCGCAGAACCCGGTGCACCTGCGGCGAGCGTGGTCGTGGCTGCAGAACCCGGCGCACCCGCGGCGATGGTGTCCGTGATCCCGTTACCCGAAGCTGCGGCACCCGCGCCCGTAAAGCAGCTGGCACTAAGTGCCTGGGTGGCTTTGAGCCCCTTTACTAAGAAGGCGCTGGCCTGTGCAATATTCTGCGTGGTCTTGTTGACGTTGACATTGCCCAATCTGCGACACAGAAATTAGTCTTGCACTCAACAAGCATTACAACAGAAAAAAAGTGAACTTACACCTGCACCGTCGCAAGCGCCGCTTGCGCGGCTTGGATCCCGCTGACAATGGACGCCTGCGAGCTAGCGTCGATGGTAACAGGCGCCGTGCCATTGGCGGGGGGGAACCCCGCGATTGCGCTGGCGATGTCCGACGCGTTGGCGAGCGCCAGCTCGGCGGTCAGAAGCCCTCCGGGCGCGACGACGTCGTTTCTGCGGTAGGGAATGTATGTATCAGCTTCACATTGCGCGGACTTAAATCCGAGTGACTTACAGCGGATTGATCTCGCTCAAAAAAGTTTGGGCCGCCGAGATATCAGTATTGGGGATATCACAAGCGATATTAACCTTAACAGCAGCGCGCCGGTAGAGAGGGGCTGGATGGAACTGGTTAGTTTCCCTGACATTCAATCAATGGATGAGTGCTCACCGGCCAAAGCCTGAGAACTGAACACATAAAGGATGGAAACGAGGGGCAGGATGATGCGGGCCATTGGGAAAGTGGAAAGGGAGGAAAAGTCAAAGAAGTAGTGCGAAAGGAAAGACACTTCAAGTGCAGGACACCAGGTCGAGAAGAGAAAAAGAGTTGGAATGTAGAATGATGAGCGAAGGGGGTCCTTATACATAGACTTTGGAAGGCACGGCGTGATATCGGTCGTGCTTCGTTTCCATGCGCGGGACAGGCCGTCTATCGCGTCTCACGGTGTCGCTCGCGTGTAGACCGTGATACCTTTCCGTTCCCGGGATATTCAAGAAGATCGCGATGGGTGGTGAGTGCGGATAATTCTATGTATTTAGCAACCCCGGATAAATCTATTTGGTACCCCTGGTACTGGGGGTACTGGGGGTACCATATAGGCGATTTCTATTTGGCACCCCCCCAAGATTGCCGAGATGACTTAGATAACAGATAATCAATGCTTTGACCACCTTTCTAGTGTCATTTATAGGGCAACTGAAAGTACTAAGACCTCTTGTTGAACCACATCGTCATCAAAGCACACTTGCAAACCCACCCGTTTTTTTTCGTGTTTTTCCCCGCTTTTTTTTTGGCAATTTCTGAGGTTTTGATGTTAAAAATCGCGAAAATTTCCAGTTTCTCTCCGTTCCAAGGGAGGAAATCATCCGAAAAAAATGTGAGTGAGGGATATAATATCCCACGGGTCATATGATTTTTTTCAAGCATTATTGGAGCTGGATTCATGCCCCAGCTCCTTCCCGACGCCATCCCGCCAAGCCCGCCATCAGCCGCCATCAGCCACCATCAGTGATTCGCTTATAAATCGTGGGGGTAACAAATAGCAGTACCCCGGGGTACTGTGAGTACCGGGGGTACCAAATAGATTTATCCAGCAACCCCCGTGCCAGGAATACGGGGGTTGCCAAATAGAAAAGTTCTATTTGGCAACCCCCACGTGGCCGATAAGATAAGCAAGATAATCACCAAACTCCGCTTTGACCGCCGTTTCTTTGACATTGTCGCCCTTTTGGAGAGTTCAGGTCATTACAGCCCTTTGCGGAACATAGGGCGCGACGATTTTTTTTTTCCTTTTTGAGACATTTTCGATCTTTTCGACCATTTCCCTCGCTGCGGGCTCAATTTTCAATATATCACTCTGAAAACTATATGAGCCGAACCGCACTGGAGTTCTTCATTTCTTCTCGTGCTCCGTTCATTTTTATTCAACCTGTATAATATGTAGTATAAGATTATCCCTCTTTCAAGCAGATCTCCTCCCACAAGGGGAGATGTTGATACTGTGCTCCAGGCCTCGATTACAGCAAACATACATGTATTTCAGAGGTCACCTCGTCGCTGTATTTGTTTTTTTGTGCCCAAACGATACAATTTAATGTGAAATATTAGTGTCTACTCAAGTACAGAATTCCTGCATGATATATCGACTGGTTGCTTAGATGTTTATTCTGGGCCCCCTATTATGTCCTTAGAGTAAACCCCACAACTCAGATTCTGGGTGAATGCCCTCACGATGGAACGCGACGCGCCTTAATTTGACATCAGTTACACATAACAGCACCACGTGACTGTTACAGATGGCAAATTGGAGCGTGTCGCGTTCCATCGTTAGGGCATTTACCCAGAATCTGAGTAGTAGGGTCTATTCTAAATACCTCATAAGGGGCCCAGAACAAACCTCTTTGAAGCTGGTGCATAGATCATGCAGGAATTCTGTACTTGAGTAGACACTAATATTTCACATTAAATTGTATCGTTTGGGCACAAAAAAACAAATACAGCGACGAGGTGACCTCTGAAATACATGTATGTTTGCTTTAATCGAGGCCTGGAGCACAGTATCAACATCTCCCCTTGTGGGAGGAGATCTGCTTGAAAGAGGGATAATCTTATACTACATATTATACAGGTTGAATAAAAATGAACGGAGCACGAGAAGAAATGCAGAATTCCAGTGCGGTTCGGCTCATATAGTTTTCAGAGTGATATATTGAAAATTGAGCCCGCAGCGAGGGAAATGGTCGAGAAGATCGAAAATGTCTCAAAAAGGAAAAATAAAATCGCCGCGCCCTATGTTCCGCAAAGGGCAGTAATTTGAGTGGTTAGAACTCCCTAAATTATACTTCCATGTGCTGAAGTTTTTTTCGGCATTTTTTTTTTGGTCCGTTTCCATGATTTTTCTCGGGTTTTCTGAGCAAAGTGGTCTAAACCACGAGAATTTGATGAATTGAGCCAGACATCGCTCCCCAAAAAATTGTGAGACAAGCGGTAAGTACTTCTGAATGTAGTCATTTTTTTTCGGGATTAATCAAGGCATTTAAAGGCATCAGGAACGTCCTGAATCTCTCTCGCCTCGCCCCGCCATCAGCGCCATCAAGCGCCATCAACTGATGGCTTAGAAATCATGGGGTTGCTAAATAGTGCCAAAGAACGGGGGTTGCCAAATAGAATTATGTAGGTGAGTGCATCGCATCTGAATCGTGATTCCTCAGAAAATCCGGGGGACATCGGGACGGAGGCTACAAATCGATCAGATGCGGCAAAGATGCGGTGTATAAGCGCATCACATCGGGTAGGATGTTGCCGAGTAAGTAAACACCAAGCAACCGTTGAGCAACTGGGGCAAAACCTGTCCGCGCTGTGAAAACTAGGTTGAAACTAGGGATAATTCTATTTTGAAACAAGGGCCAACTTACTGAACTTACATTCGCTACAGTAGTGATTTGAGATTTGTAACGCGAGGTGCTTCAGACTGCCGGTGTTTCTGAAGACGGCCTCCAACTCCCAATCCTTTGCGAAAGGATAGTTCAGCATGATTCAGCAGCGAAAGTCCCATCAATGCTACTTTCAGCTCCGCGGGATTTCGGATCTGGGTGATAAGTAGTCGTACGTAGTCATTCCGTGGGGTCATGGTGATCTCGCGGCTGATGGCGGAGTACAACATTTGGGGCACATCCATTGAAAAAAAAAAAAAAAGGCTTAGGCAGCCATCTGGAACAGCGTGCTTTCCTCATCATGGTCCTACGCGATACATCTTCGCGTCGGAAGGGCGACGGAGATGTTAGACACTGAAGGGATAGCCGCCACGCACGTCGCCGCCGGAACGTTCGTGCACTGATCTTCGAATACGACATATCCCAACACGAGCTGCTTCAGACCAGCGGTGTTCCTGAGGAGGGAACAAAATGCAAATCACAGGTGTGTGGGGAAGCGATAGGCAGTCATGCAAACATGACGGAGAGTTGGACGCGAAAGTACCACATGTAGCGCGCTTGTAGCGACGCGGGATGTGCAGCCCGCACGCAGTTGGGTGCGTTCGGGTGTGATTGACGCGTCACGTAGATTTCGTTAAGGCTTGGAAGGCACAACAGTATTTCGGAAAGCGGGGTGGCTTCGCGGAGTGAGTAAGCGAAATGTAGGTTTTTGACACAGGAAACTATGTGTGACCGCTCCCGCAACACCTAGGCAAAGCGTTTTTGGTCCCTCTTTTGAAAACGCCACGGTTGTTCGCGTAGAGCCCGGTCGCCGAGAAAATAAGTGTCTGCCCTGGTTGGCGGAGTGCACAAGAAAATAGTGCGCATGAATTGAGGGTCTCAAAAATCGCAGCCGAGGCGATTTGATGTCTTCAATGATAAAAAGTTCCTGAAGGACTGACATCGTAGCTCTGAAAGCGATTCAGGGTCAATTTCATTAGTTAGACTCATCTGTCAGAACATTTGAGATGAGTTGCCTATGAATTGCTGAAGATGATACTAAGTGAAAAGAAAGACGCGCTTCCGACTGTATCGCCCAACTAGCTCTCGATGAGGGCTGATTTACATTTCAACATTTATCATCTTTGAACCAGCACAGTGCTTACCTTTTCGCCTTGAGATCTTGAGAGGCGCTCATTCGAGCTGTAGGTGGTGGTAAGAAGCAAGAATGTTGCGCTGATGGCCGGCGCGCTTGTTGCGGCCAACTCCGAATCGCGTATCTTATCTTATCTTTAAGTATAAAATGAGCTTTATCGTGCAACCTTATCTGTTGTCCACCATGCTCACCCCGAGGCTCCTGATTCTCCTTCCGGTGGTTGTGGCTCACCAGCACCACTTAAACGCCCCGGTCGCCGATGTTACGAACGAAGAATGGTCGAGGAAGTACGGCGATCAGCACGACCTCGTTTACACGGGTCCGCTGAGCTTCATGCACCTCCCGTATGCCAAGTGTCTCGAGGACGCGTCGCATGCGTTTGACATTGCGATTCTTGGGTTTCCATTTGACACCACGACTTCGTACCGCCCCGGGGCCAAGGGGGTCCAAAGATAAGAGAAAGTGATATCACCTACAAATTTTTTTTTTGAGAGGGTCGGCGACACCCTCCCCCCCTCACAGCCACCTGATGCCATCAAATTCCCTTTTCGGGAGACGGTATTGGCGCACATTTCCGCGCCGGGAGGTGCTACACAAGAGTGATAGAGTGGTTAATCACCAGAATATTCACAGAGTCTCATAAACAGCTGGTTCATCATATCATATGTGAAGGAACAATGCTCTAAACATTTTTGACCTAGAATAAGTTGAAGTCTGCCGTAATACTAATACATAGCTAACGATCCAACCAAACTTTACATGCTGTTGCAAGTTTCATTAGGGGTGGGCCAAAAATGCATACAGAGATAAAATCGAATATGTGGACATTGGTACAGCATGGAGGATGGTCCTAGAATATGAGTTGCGGCAAGCAAATTGAAATCATTTGAGGTACTGTAGAATCATTGATCATCACAGATCGGCACTCTTCGGAGACAGCAATTGCACGGCAGAGGCTCAAGGGCCGCTTCGGCATTCATTCGGCAGAGCGGGGCATTGCCAAATATGCCATAACAATGATGGCCATATGCCGGCGATTGGCAGAACACACAACCTATGCAGTGTTCACTCATATTTTGCTAGACAATTGCTCTGGTAAGTCCTGAGAGGTATCCCAGATGAGTCTCAGAGGACCAGGATGTACAAGAGTTGATATCTGGACCGAAAATATTTTACATACAAATTTTTTTTTTGGTGGTCGGCCAGACACCCTCCCCCCCTACCCCATATGGTAATCTCTTATCTTCGGACCCCCTTGCCCGGGGCACGCCTGGGGCCCCAGGCGATCCGTCTTGGCTCTTCTATCGGCCGCGGGCACACTCTGGCCTGGGGAAGCAGTCCGTTTGATTTCGGCGCACGGTTGATGGACTGCGGGGATGTGCGTCTGCGTTGAATCTTGGGTATTGTTCAATCTGAAAGTTGAACCAGGTTCCGTTAACGCCGATGGACAACGCAAAGGCGATAGACCAGATGGAGGTCGCGTATTCGACCCTCCTTTCCCGGCCAGTGCAGGGCGAGACCAAGTCGAGCACCGCTGCCATGGCCAAGGACGGGAAAGAGCATCCGCGCTTGGTGACGCTGGGCGGAGACCACACGATAGTGTGTATCCTTATCTTATGGGACAAAATATCAATTCACAGTTGCAGGTACTACCGATCTTACGCTCGCTATACAAGGTCTACGGACCGGTCTCGGTGAGCAATTATTCCGGGACTTTGGGTGTTATTGACAGATTGAACTCGAACCCAGGTTATTCACTTTGACGCACACTTTGACACTAGCAACGTTCAGGGCCGAACCGACCAGGAACGCGTTAGCCATGGCTCTTACTTCAGTATCGCCGCCGAGGAAAACCTGATGACGAACACGAGCATCCACGGCGGCATCCGCCAGAAGATGGGCGTAGGTCGCGTTCTACATTTATTTAACAGATCGAGCTAATTACCCGGGAAGCAGGGCAAAGAAATGGTTGAACACGATGAAGCCGTCGGCTTTGCGGTCATAAGCACGGAGGACATCGATGACTATGGCATTCAGAACGTTATCGAGAAGATACGTGACCGCGTCGGGACTGGGCCCGTGTACCTGAGGTGTGTTACGTTCACGTTGATATGACGTTGATTTCCCAAACTGACTTTTGTCGTGCACTAGTCTCGATATCGACGTGATTGGTGAGTTCTAATCCGTCTGTTGGGATAATCAATAACGCAAATCAGACCCCGGAATGGCGCCCGCAAGTAAGTGGATATTCAACGGCTCAATGAAACAAGTTGTTAAATCGCCCCTTTCAGCGGGAACCCCCGAAGCGGGCGGATGGACGACGCGCGAAGTCAAGCGCATCATTCGCGGGCTAGCTGGTCTGAATTTCGTGTCTGTTTCAATTTCCTGTCCAACGCGAGTTTTATAATGATTGCTCACAACAGTGGGTGCGATATTGTCGAAGTCGCCCCAGCGTATGACCAGGCGGAGATCACGTCGAGGGCAGCCGCGGGGATCGTTGCAGATTTCTTACAGATGCTCCAGGCGGACGCGCCCCCCAAGCCGCATATTGGTCCGTTTTTGGATTTACAGTTTAGATGATCCGACGTTGTGGGTGAATCAGGATCGATAGTTGTGTAGACAGAATATTATTGGACCTGCCAATATGAACACGTTCATTCGTCCCGTCCGATCCTTGACTCCCAGTCATTCCATCGTCTTCCGTCCAACCTGTGAAAAAAGATTACGAATCAAACTCCCCTTCTCTGTCGGGACTCCTGCCATATTTTCGGACCTCTGCAGCATGCTGAAACGTCAAACCTGAAGGAAGAAGTGTGAGCAGGGTCATTGCGGCCCATGGGCGGTGCCTGAGGAGTTATAGCTGGTTCCGCGCTCACCGGAAGTGTGCTCGAATTACATTGTTTAGCCTGAATTAGACGAGTAGCGTTCTCTTTTCAGTCGAAGATATCCGATGAAATCAGGAATAGGTCGTCATTAAAACTCACAACGAGATTCTTGTTAATTTTACTCGCCATCAGCTTGTTGCTCGAGTTGCCGCGTACAGTATCACCACCCGCTGTCGCTCCGATACCACGTTGATGGCTGGTATCGTGAGCGACCGGCCTCTGTCAAACCTGACGTACTAAATGGCAAACTATTCACGGAGGTCCTAGTATTAGGACCCATAAAACAATGAAACTGGTTTGGTACTTCATCTTGTTCAGGAACGAGACTCGAAAACGGGCTCCAAAGGTGCGGCCGCCGCCGGCCCAGAATCCAAAGCTGTAGAATTACTGCCTGGTGTCGAAATGAGTGCCTTCGAAATTTCGAGACGGTGGAATTCATGGACCGACGCTGCGTAGCCTTTGGGGCTTTTTGAAAAGTGAGCGACCGAGACTTGCTGTGCAAAGTTCTTATTCTTGGGCCGCCTTGGGCCTATCAATCGTCGTCCGCGTCGTGCGTCGCAGTGAAGCTGAAGCTCTTGATAACAGCTGGGCGCTTAAAATGTTGATCGATAACGTTGATCGCCGAGGATTGGCCGAAGAAATGTGCCTAAGAGTCCCAACTCGAACCCAACCACTCCCCAAAAAAAACATTTGCAAGCCTTACGGTTTCAGCCGGATAACTACCTTATTTGCGTAGAAATAGTAGCACATTGGATGCCTTTCAAGAAAAGGGAGTCAAGGAGCAAAGCGGTGCATATTTGACCTTGGTCTGATCCGCTGGTGTCGGGGTGATGGGAGTGATGGCGGCCTTCACCTCATCTCTTACCTTCCACCTGCGTTGCCCCCGTTGTAACCGGTCGCAGGGGGGAGACGGCCCCAAACCCGAGTCGCGTCATATTTTTCCCGAGAAAATCGTCGTCGGTGCCAGAAACCAGTCGAATGGTCCGTCCTGGGACTCCATGAGACGTCCATTTCCGGTTTCGACCATGCTTGCAATCACCATTGGGAATTGGTCAGAGACACCGACGCCACGAGAGCTTAATGCGGAATACGGTTTCTTCATCTTGCTCAGCGTTGTCACGCGAACCGAGGCGAACCCAAGTATATAAGGTGGGTGCATCGATGCTACTCAAAAAAACTTAACTCCCCCTGAAATGGACCAAGATCAGTACTCCCGCAAACAACAGCTCAACAAAGGAAAGGCGTGCTTTAACTGCAGGTATGTGTGTTATATATTGGTAGTAATACGATCTCAAGATTCTCTTTCAGACGTCGTAAAGTGGTGAGCGGCAATACAGCGGCATTCCGTATAGTTCTGACTTGAACCCAAGAAATGCGATGCTAAAAAGCCCATCTGCACTCCTTGTGTACGTTTTATAGGTGGTGGCCTGCACGATTGTGAATACACAGAAACTGGGCTAGCACAATCCCAACTACTCGAAGGTATGCTATTTTCGCTGGTTCGAATTAAATTGCTTATTTTCTGGAAGAACAAATTTCTATCGTCGAGTCCAGAATCCATGAGCTCCGGCAGCCTAGGGGACAGCAAACATCGGTCGGGCTACACGATCCATATTACCCGGATCACAGCCGATCCTCCTCGAGTTCATCCAATCCACCACTCGATTCCTTGACCCCGCGTCCGAGTCATTACAGTGAGTTTCGTGGTATCTGTCTGGCGGTATATCGACCTGCTTTCGTAGCTCCTCCCAATTTAGTGCCAAGAGTATGTTTGTCTCTCGCTATCAAAGATCCGGCATTGAACCGTCCCCGTAGCCTCGGTCCTTGAGTTTCTTTCAGGCCTTGTAGGTGATGACACCCAATAAATCATCCCAGACTCAAAAAGTGCCGTAGAATCTCCAACTTCCTGCGATACGCTCCACGAATCGGATTCTTCCTTAACCTTCAATTATTTGAAGCGCTCTCCAGCGGTTCTACTCCGAGTCAAATCGTATCACCTGCCCTTCTGGACGGTATCTATCTCTGGGGCTCGCATCTTTCCCGCTCCGACTCCAAACTTGCGGAGCACGAGGCCAGCTTTCTCTCGGATGCCCTTCGTAGCACCGCCGCAAGTCTTTCGAATGCGCACTCCGCCACTGCGATACTGCATACAATACAGGCCGAGATCCTCCTTGCGCAGTATTTCTTCCGTAACGCGCGCATCTTAGAGGGAAAATACCACGCGAGCGTCGCGGTGTCCATATCGCTCAGTTCGGGACTCCATAAAATTCGCTCGTCCAACGTACGTGACGCCGCGCAGCCGAGCGTCGGCGAATTGTCCCCAGCAGCGAGCGCTATGGAGGAAGGAGAGCGCATAAATGCGTTCTGGGCCGTTCTTACGGTGAATAACTCTTGGTTGGCGGCGGACGGCTCCCCTGCGGATTTGTCGTACACAGAGCACCGCATCGATACGCCTTGGCCGCTCGATATCGAGTCTTACACCGAGGTTCATTTGCAAGTTTTCTTTTCTCACGAAACGCACGCTAACGAGACCCAGAATTCTCGACTGCTTCCGTTTCAAAGTAGCGCTACGATCGACAATTTCTTAGCGAATTACCCGGACCGTGGGATATCCCTCCCTGCGCTTCATGCCAAAGCTGCTGTTGTGTTCGAGCAGGCTTCGCGTCTGTCCTCGCGATATACTGAGAGTGAGTTGCTTGTCTTCATTATCCATATGATCCTCACAAGTAGCAGGCGTTGCCGCCGGGAACCGGAACATGTCCTCCGACGATTTCAGCAAGCTCGACGGCGTAATTGAGGCATTCAAGCTGACCTTGCCGCGCGTAAAACCGGACGCAACGCAGCCTCTCGTGCTAGTCGTACATACACTTGCACACGTTGCCACGATCCAGCTGCACAATCCATTTTGCATGAAGTCCAATGTCTCTCGGGATCGCGCGGTCTCCGCTTCCATGGCCATTGTTACGCTCCTCCGCCAGATGAACGTCCGCGAGTTCGGATACATCGACGCAATTGTCGGGGTATGTGTTCAAAAATTTTTTGCCTCGGTTCCTTTTAGAATTCTCATGCACATGTGATTATTCTAGACCCTGTGGACGGCTGCGTGCCAGGTTTTAGTCACAGAACTCTCCCGCGCGCGGTATGGGTCTTCCGGGCCCCAAAATATCCAGCAGCTGTGCGAAGCGGTCGAGACGCTTCTTTCGGCCATGGCTGTATTCTCTCGGGACTGTCGAATGATTGGTGGGTGATTTATCATCCAGCGATAGATTTTCCTCTGATGAAAGGTTCAGAATTACAGTTGGCAACGGCGCAGGAGAATTATTCCGCTGTGAGAAATAGATAATGGGCTCTCTTGTTGTGTCTCACTGGCTCATGTATTCATAACTTACCGAGAGGGCTATCCTGTCCACCACAATAATTCACCACCCTTTTGTGATTTGCGCGCCCAATTTTATCATCAAAAGTACAACTTGACGAGTACCCCTATCGGTCGGCCGGCCATCTCCGAGCCGACTGATGAGATAAGATGATTGAAATCCCGTTGCCCGCTAACTCCGCGAGAGCGAGCGAGATGTTTACCAGCATGCGCCGCTTGACGACGGGCGCCGCGGAGGCTGTCCCTGCTGAATGGCGTCTCCAACAACGGTAAAACGGCGTAGTTCGAGTATAATACTGGACGCGTTCGTTTAGGCATCATGGCCAGTCTCATTGCCATCCTAGACCTCAAGGGCAAGCCCCTCATCCAGCGCTCCTACCGCGATGATGTTCCCCCATCCTACGTCGAGCGCTTTCTCCCCCTCGTCCTCGACATTGAGGAGGAGGGCCAGCAGGTCACCCCCTGCGTCTCCAGCCAGGGAATAAACTACATGCACATCCGCCATTCAAATCTCTACCGTGCGTCGCGTCTACCGACTCCCAAATCCTCACCCACAGCCCCCAGTCCTCGCCCTCTCCAAGCGCAACTCCAACGCCGCCGAAACCATCCTCTTTCTCCAACGTCTTACCCAAGTCCTCGCCGAGTACTTTAAAGAGCTCGAGGAGGAGAGCATCCGCGATAACTTTGTCATCATCTACGAGCTCATGGACGAGATGATGGACTTTGGGTATCCGCAGACCACCGAGAGCAAGATTCTTCAAGAGTCTGTTTTGGCTCTGTTTTGCCCGCGTCTGTCCTCATGAACGTGCGTCTTTAGATACATCACCCAAGAGTCCCACAAGCTCGAGATTCATGTCCACGGCCCCACCACAATAACGAAGGCAGTGTCATGGCGGACAGAGGGCATCCACTATCGGAAGAACGAGGTTTTCCTCGACGTGATCGAGAGCGTCAACCTCCTCGTCAACTCAAAGGGCGACGTCGTCCGCTCCGAGATCCTCGGTGCCGTAAAGATGAAGTGCTATCTCTCTGGTATGCCCGAGCTGCGGCTAGGCCTCAACGACAAGGTCATGCTGGAGAGAACCGGTCGCAGTACGCAAGCGAGCACTCGCCCTCCCCTCCACGGCTGACCCCCTTTTCCAGCCGCCCGGGGCAAGGCGATCGACATGGAGGACGTCAAGTTCCACCAATGTGTCCGCCTCGCGCGGTTTGAGAATGACCACACTATCTCCTTCATCCCCCCCGACGGCGAGTTTGAGCTCATGTCCTACCGCCTCTCGACACCGGTGAAGCCTCTGATCTGGGTCGAGGCCGCCGTCGAGAGCCACAAGGGAAGTCGCGTCGAGTACATGGTCAAAGTGATAGCCCAGTTCAAGCGGCGAAGCACCGCCAACAACGTTGAGATCTGCGTCCCTGTGCCCGACGATGCTGACAGTCCCAAATTTCGCGTAAGGCACACTTGTTTCCGCCAAAGCCGAGGTCTAATCAAATCTCTCCAGGCTTCAACCGGAAGCGCTCAATACGCCCCAGACAAGAGTGCATTCGTGTGGAAGATAAAACGGCTGGCTGGCGGTACAGAATTCTTGATGCGGGCCCACTTTGGCCTGTCGAGTGTAAAGAACGGTACGTAGCCTTCTGGATCCCTCTTCGTGACATTCTCAGTCCCCCACAGAACAAGACGTCGAGAGGCGGGCACCGATAACGGTAAAATACGAGATCCCGTACTTTACCGTGTCAGGCGTACAGGTCCGGTACCTGAAAATCGTGGAAAAGAGTGGCTATCAAGCCTTGCCTTGGGTGCGGTACATCACCCAGAATGGCGACGATTACAGGTACTTTTTATACGTCGACCCTTGTTCCTGTTCTCTGGTTAATGTTCTCTCCAGCTTACGGACCGCACACGAGAAGGGCAGTGCGCCTATCAGACAGAGTATTTAGGTCCTGGGTGGCTTGTATAAGAACGGATTTTTTTTTCGCCTGCATTGCGAAGGGACGGGTAGATGAGATGGAGGGAGGGCGGGAGTCGCGGGACGGCGTTGATTGCAGGGTCATTTCAAGTAAGGCGGTTTACTTGAGATTCAAGTTCGAATATGTTGCCGCGGGTAGGGCATTACTAATCGGCACGTCAAGGACATCAAGTCATACAAAGATTCTCCGTCTACTACGGACTCCTTTTGAAGCTTAGTCGTGAAGGCTGATTGCCACCAGTACTCCCAGGCCTGTTGGCTGCTTGTTGGTGACAACTTTGGGCGAAAATACGATACCTGCTGACGAAAATGATCTACGGCAAATCTACGGTCAAAATTTACAGACAAATCCTGCTCTCGAAAAGCCGACGATGGCGGAAAATGAGTAGGAACTACTTATTGAACTCATTAAGTATTTAAGTCTGTGCGCTTTGCATTCGTCAATGATTTTCCCACTTTATAGAGCGGTCCAAGCATTTGGGCATCGGCTACTGAATCCAAATTTTACCTCCAAATCACGGTGCTACCATCCCACGCCGCCTTCCCTTGGCATCGGTGTGCGTATATCAAGCCACCGCGTCTACATACGAAGAAAGTACTCCGTCAACCTCAAAATGCCAACTCTCTCTGTCGCCGAAGCCTCCAATGCCGCGTTCTCTCCGAGTTACATTCCGGTAGCCATAATCGTCGGTGGGACTTCCGGTGTGGGGCAGGCGATGGCAGAGGCTCTTGCACGGCAGACAAACGGGCGCGCACATATCATTCTCGTCGGGCGCAACAAGGAGGCTGCGGCAAAAATCCTAGCAAGCTTCCCGAAACCGGTCGAACCCGACGGATGGGCGCACGAATTCATTTCATGCGACGCGACGAGCATGGCCAGTGTACGCACCGCCTGTAATGAGCTCAGCGGCCGGCTGGCGCGCCTCAATTTTTTGGTGATAACTGCCGGAGGACCCGCGGGGAATTCGATGATGGAGGCCACCGAGACCCCGGAGGGGCTTGATGCCCATTTGGCTATGCGGTGAGTCCTGCTGTTTTGGAGAAGAAAAATTGCTGATGCATTGCATATCTATCTCAGGTATTTCATGCGCTATGTATTTACGAAGCAGTTACTCCCCCTTCTCGTCCGCGCCCAGGAGAAAGGCCAGCACGCGCACGTCATGACGGTCCTTGGGGCCGGACATGGGATCACGATGCCTGCCACCGATCTAGGTCTCCATGAGGCACGGCGACGCGATATCAAGCTGCTCCGAGGGGTCGTTCCCGTTAATTCGATTTCTACCACCGATGCGTTTTTTCTGACCTTTTATCAGTCCGTGGCCGCGTTGAAAGGAATGCTCCGCGGTGTGGCGTACAACGACGCGCTCGTCGCAGTAAGTATTATAGTCGTATTCCTCAAGTTGAGCAGCGGCATTTTTGAATTGCCCACTGTAGTACTTTGCGGCGCAGCACCCCGAGCTCGCCTTCACCCACATCCACCCAGGCCAGGTCCTGACCAAAGGCTCTGAAGTCCGCATTGGGTGGCTGCTGGCGCCGCTGGTTTGGCTCCTCCGCCGATACAAATTGTCTATCTCGGTCTCGCAGGTAGGGCCTCTCAATCTTCCCTCCCCATGCACACGCATCCATCGCTCTTTACCCACAGGATGAATGCGCGCAGTACATGTTGTACGCACTCCTCGATGCCGAGCGCGGGCTGTTCATCCGGGGAGACCACGGCGAAGTCGTCAGCTCGCACATCTTCGATCCCAACTCCCCCGGAAACCTAGCGCACTTTGATGCCTCGTTGCCCGCGGCGCACAAATTCGTCCGTTTTCATCTATCCCTGCTAGGTTTCCCCAAATGAATTGATTCCGCTTCCCAGGGCATCTTGAACGGTGTGCCGATGAAGGGCTATGGGGCGTCCGACGCTTCCGTCGCGCAGCTGATTGCATACACCGAGCAAGTCCTTGCTGAGATATAGGCCATATGTAGATGCCTGTATTTCCTAATTACTTTTGTCAACTAGGATCGTCTGACTCTGGGTAAAGGAATGGGAGATGGAAAGTCCGGCAAATGGGCCGGGATCAAATCCGGCGAGTCCGGCGGTAGGTCGGAGTTTGAATAAGCTGATGCCGGTCGGCCAGGTACGACGTAAATAGAACTTCAGTTCAGTTCAGTTTATTTCGGATCTCTGCCACTACCTGTGGGACGACTGCGATATTTGTTAAACGCATTCTTTCCTCCCCTTCGGAAAAAAAAAATTATTTCACTCCGTTTTCCTCGAACAACGAAAATTTGATACCATCATTCTCGGATCAACCCACGGCTTGTTGAACATTTCAACTTCAACTCGAATTTACGTTCAAAATTCCTTTCGTCGACTAGGATCGTCCGACTCTTGCGAAAGGAAACGGCCCGGGCGCCTCACTTCGGTGATCTTGTGGCAGACTTTAGTCACGGCGTGACTCGCATGTCAAACTAACACTTCAAACTTCAAGATTCATATGTTCACTCTCGCGATCGGAAATTTGAGCCAACGAAGGGGCGGCGGAGCTCCGCACGGGAGCTGGATGCTCCAAAACAATCCTCACTATCGCAGGTCGGTGGGTCCACTTCACATCCCCGCTTGATCCCCACGGTTTCGCTGTATTGGGGGGCTGACTGCCATCTCCGTGACTCGAAATATCTCGAATTCCTGTGGGATTGAATCATTGGGAAGTCATGGTACACAGACGTTGGACAAAGCGGATCTAGTTGCTACACAACTGTGGGTCCCGCTTCACCCCTTCCTGAAGGTGAGGATCTAGCCTCCTTCGCCGCATCTTAAAAGATAAGAAATGTAAAGCAGTCAGGCCATTCCATTCTCATCGATCCAACGAGGAGCAAAACTCAAAACAAATGGGCATCGAATTCACAGTATTCAAAGGATCTTCCGACGGCATCGTCCAGGCGACCAGCTATCGCAACTCACCAACAGGGAACCAGGTCCTGGTGAAGATCACACATTCTGGAATTTGTGGCACCGACGAGCACTTCAAACATGCCGACATGGTGCTCGGACATGAGGGCGTGGGGACAGTGGTACAACTGGGCGAGCGCGTCGAGGACTTCGAAGTGGGGGACGTCGTTGGGTGGGGTTATGTGTATAAGACGTGCGGGGCGTGTACCCTTTGTCTAACCGGTACTGTCCCGTGGCAGTTCAGACTCAGATATCTTCTAACCAATAAACAATCCCAGGCCGTGACCAGTATTGTCCGACGGCTGAACAGTGGGTTGCGAGAATTCAATCACTTGTCAAATTGATTCAAACTGCACGGTGATAGGTATGGACTCAGCGATCTTGACCAGGGCTCTTTCGCCACACATGCCGTCTGGGATGCGTCCCGGCTATTCAAGATTCCGAAGGGATATGCACCAGAGAACGCGGCACCACTCATGTGCGGAGGGGCCACTGTCTTTACCGTGTGTGACTCCTATATTCGCCCTACCGATCGTGTCGGTGTCGTAGGTGTCGGTGGACTGGGACATCTCGCCATCCAGTTTCTTGCGAAAATGGGGGTCCATGTCGTCGCCTTCTCCAACACCGGGGAGAAGCGCGCTGATTCCCTACGATTTGGCGCGGCGGAATTTTACGAGACCAAGGGTGTTTCGAAGTTTGAACTTCCAACGCCCCTCGATCATCTGTTGGTTACCTCCAGCTTTTTACCTGACTGGACTATGTATGCGTTTATTTTCTTTTCCACCTCGTATGCACCGCTAACGTGCTTCTCCCCAGATTTCTGAACATAATGAGGTCCACTGGTCGTATTTACCCGCTCACGATCAGCGAGAGCGAACTCATTATACCGAGCCAGCCTGTTGCAGTCAGGGGCCTGGTAATTCAGGGCTCTGCAGTTGCGTCACGCGCCACACAGGTCAAAATGTTGGATTTTGCGGCGTTCCACAACATTAAGCCGGTTATCGAGTGCTTCCCCATGACGAAAGCGGGTGTCGAGGAGGGCATGGCGAAGCTCCGCGAAGGTCGCATGAGATACAAGGCGGTGCTCGTAGCCTGGGAGTAGATAACGCTCTCGGGGAATCCGACCAGGTTCGGACCAATACATACATAACCGTGATACAAGATGTAGATCGAGTTCGACTGAACGAGAATAACAATACCGACCCAACCAGAATCAATGAAGATAAGGGATAGAGAGGAGTCCTGCTGAATGACATGAGCAAGTGGATTCAATTCAGACTTTTGTGCACAGCACATGAAAAGCTGTTTCGAACGTCGAACTCGTCTCCCGTCGGAGTTTGAATGAGCTGATGCCGGCCGGACAGGTACGACCTAAATACTGTAGAACTTCAGTTCAGTTCAGTTCATTTCAGATCTCCACCGCTGCCTGTTGGACGACTCCGATCGACTTCCGTTGAGCGTATCCTTGCCTCCCCTTCGAAGATTTTTTTCACTCTGCGTTTTCCTCGAACAACGAAAACTTGATACCATCATCCTCGGATCAACCATGGCTTGTTGAACATTTCAACTCCAACTTGGTTTTACGTTCAAAATTCCTTTTGTCGACTAGGATCGTCCGACTCTTGCCAAAGGAAACAGAAATTCAAGATACTTATACATACAGCTAACACGAGACAAGGATATGGTCATGTTTCAAAGCAGTCCTGCACTTCGCCAATATTCCATCCACTGTTTGACTTCCTTTTCTTCGAGCCGACAGTTGGTATTTCGCAGCGATGGAGACGCGCTGAGAGCGTTCGTCATGTTCAGCTTTGCGAATCCGAATGCGTCCTCCGCTGGGCTCGCCGGGCGACCCTGAGAACGGAAAAAAGTCAAGAGGCGAGACGCCCGTAAAGACTTCGAGTTTCCCTGCGTCTGTGAGGCACGCTCAAGTTGAGCGAGCCACTCCGCGTATGGCACGAGCGGAACACCGAGTTCGGCAGCAATGACGTTTCCGAGCGTCGACCAAGAAACGGGCTGCGGATTGATAAGATGGACGATTTTTGTCGGAAGGGCGAACTCGAGGAAGTCAATAATGGCTGCGGCGGCGATATGAACGGGAATCCAGGTAACTTCCTATCAAACAAGTTTGTCTGTTAGTTTCTCCTGCGTCCGGAGTTGAACACTGCACTCACCCTGCTATCATCCGGGATACATCCGATGACTTTAGCGCTCTGAACCAGGGCCGGAACCCATTCGTGGATGTTCCAAGAACCATTCGTCCCTCCGCTTAGCTGACCAACCCGAACGATAAGCGGCTTAGCTGCCGTAGCCTCTCCTACCTCGGCAAGTATTTGCTCGGCGATCCACTTAGACTCTGTATATCCGTTGCCGACCGCTATCTTAGAATCGATTGGGGTCTCCGTGAGCGGAATACCATCCGCGGCGTCTAGACATCTTGTTGAATAACGCTTACTAAACCAAAGTAACCGACATCTTACTCTGAAAGATTCCAATGGTGCTGGCGTAAAGGAACCGAGGCGGTTCCTCGAAGGGCGAACCCAAGGAGAAATCAATAAGCCCCCGAAGCCCCTTTATGTTGGGCTCGAAGGAGCGAAGCGCGAGGTTGAAGTCGACGGGCCAAGCTGTATTACGGAGTTAGCGGGATTTCGGAAGGGTGAGAGGGGACTTACCGGTGTGGATAATATGAGTGACGCTTTGTTGCATCTATAAACTCTGCGTCGGATTTTGGAGGGCATTCGGTCAGACCCCACTCACCTGCTGATAAACGGATCCAGGGAGATCAAATCCAGGTTTCGAAATATCGCCCTCGAGGAGGGATAACTTCGGCGAATCCAAGATGCTCGCATCTAGACCGCGTTCAGCAAGAGCACGAGCTTGCCTATCGCGGAGGACTGATGCCTGGGAAGAAGACCGGTTGATAGAATAGACTTGAACCACGTTGTCGTCAGCCAAGAGAAGCGACAACAAATGGCAGCCGAGTTCTCCAGTCGTTCCCGTAACGAGGACCACTTTTGCAGTCGTGGATGGCAGTGGTCGCTCTCCCGTGTGGGCCGGGAAATCTTGAACATATTGCGCCACCGTCTCGTGCATCGCATTAGATTTGCCCTCCACTGAGGCGTCGTCTTCGTGTTTCCCGGACACGAGCCTGAAGACGAAGTCGGCGAGGCCCGAAGCGGTGGGATACTCGTACACGAAGTTCCGAGTATTCCTACGCGTGTCGAGCTGTGCAAAATCGCGGAGAGCTCCGAGGAGGCAATTACGGATCCAGGTTGCCTGAAGACTATCACAGCCATGCTGGAAGATATCCTCATCGTCTCCTACGTCCTTGTCCATCACGTTGAGGATAGCGTTCCGCACAAACTCGAGAATCGAGGCGGCATCCCATTGAACCAAGGGCGGAACGTTGAGTGAAGTAGTTCGCTCCACCGTCTCGTAAAGGGCCGCAATTTCCTCTTCGTAATCGGCGATCACTGCTTGCCGGCGAACCGTCATCTTTGCCGTGTATGTGAACCTGCGGCCGAATATCAGAATAAGAATATTGCATGGATGACCCCAACTTACGGTTTTTCCGGCTTCGGAACGAGGATCATCTGAATTGAAACACTTATGTTGGACAGAACTTACTCCGTCGTGAAACAGCGTACCTCCTTGAATAATCTGGAATGCTGGGGCGCGAAGTGGTTCATTTTTTCAACAGTCAGCCTAAATCAGTGAGCGTCTACTCAGGAGACATGCTTGGGAAGCGACATACCAGATCTTATTGCGAAATTCCGCCAGCTTGACCAAATTCGAGGGATCAAACTTGAACGCGGGCTTGGGATCTACAATAACTCCCGCCTGGAACTGTCCATGGCCGAACATTACCGAGGACAAGACATGCGGGTCTTGATTCAAGATATTTTCTAAAAACAGGGTCAGGAAAACGAGGATTGCGCGGAGCTCAGTGGCTTATGTATGTACCTAGTGGGCCAGGGTTCGTCTTGCAAAATAATCATAATTAGCTGCCGAAAAATTCATGGAAACAGCTTTACTTTTTCTCCAGTATTATGCATAATTTGATCGTCGGTACGGCCATAAATCTTCCAGTACCCTGCCTTCACGGGATGTGGAACCAACAAGTCGGAGGTCGCGTACGCATCGATCCCTCCCACGAGAGAGTTCAGGACGGCTGGACGACAGAAATCATTGGACTGCAATATAGTCAATACAACATCACTGCCTTTGCGATCGGGCAACCCACGCACGACCATGACCAGTTCGAAAGTGTTATTCCCGTACGGGATCATTTCTGCGGTAACCAAGTCTGGAAATTTGAAATATTCCCAGTCGTATCCGACGTTGGCTGCGCCCATGTTAATATTTTGGGGGCATTTTCAAAAGGAGGAACTCACCTGGCAAAATTGGGCTCATGATGCCACCCTCAGAACTACATTTATCAGACAGGGCGATTAAATTCCGAAAGGTTGCTCACGAGCCATAGAGGATGAAGATTGAAACACCTTGGGAGGTCATGTAGTCTCCAGCATTCTTGTTCAACGGACCACCTCCAAAAAGCTACATCATCATTAACACCAGTCTCGTACATAGACGGGGAGAAATAGAACGTGCCACGCCCCCACGTGTAGCTAACCACTGAACATATTCAGGATTGCGAGACCATGCCTTTGTTGTGAAGATATGAGAAGTGAGTCTTGGAAAATGAGGCGAAGTATACCTCAATGAAGGCAGGAACGCAGAACACGATGTCGCTCCCCGTGGCCTTCGCAGCATCAAAAAGATTTTCCGGTGTCGGAATGGTGGGAGGGGATTTTGGTTCGAAAGCGCTCAAAACTAGACCCGCCGAGGCCTCAAAGAAGGCTCAGAAGATATGATTGCCATTGAAGAAAAGGTGCTCACCGCCCAAAATGTCTGGAGAATTCCCATGCCTGATTGCACATTGGGAATGGGCGCGCAAAGAAAGTGGGTTGAAACATACCGTGATACATGGGCATGCTATGCAGGGACAAGACCTGGTCTGTTAGGTCCCGTTCGCCAAACCAGGGGATCAAGGACGTTTGAATGGTGCGATGATTTGTCCAGTAAATCGGTTTTGGAAACGCAGTTGAACCTGAAAAGAGTTTTGCTCATTGAGTTCCGAAACAAATTTGAACCATATGTACCGGACGAGTGCATAATGCAGGCAGTCGCATCGGGACCCATGTATTCAAAGGGCAGCGCATCCGGTGTCACGGCAGTATCAGATACCGAAACAAAGAGGTCCTCGAATAAAGGGACGTAGGACACGTCTGGTACGACTGCCGATGGATATTGTTCCTTCAGTATCGTGATGGCATCCGCTGCAAGTTCGGCCATGGCAGGTTCGTGTCCAATTAGAAGACGCCCAACTCCAGCCTTGGAAATGAGATGGGCTACAGCCGAGGGAGAGTTTCTTGGGGAGATGGGGAAGGGAACATAGTTGGCTCGAAGGCAGCTCACGAAGAGAATGAAGTATGGTATGGTGTCTAGATCATTTGTTAACTAAACTCCGGGGGACGAAAATGATACCTACCAGACGAGGAAAGAATCGAAACGACGGGCATTTTAGAGGTACCCGAGGTCCATTTGAAGCGATTTCGAAGAATTTTTGCCCCCACGTACACAGCACGAACCGCCTCAGGCCAATATATTGTCCTGGTCGGCCCATCCGCCTGTGCATACACAAACAACCGGTGATTCTGGGTGTATCGAAAGTGCCAGTCATAAATCTGAGCTATGGTCAAGCTCCCATCGAGATGGGGTGGTTTGAAAGTGGGAGAGCTATGAGCCTGAGTTTGGGGGGGTGCGGGTAGCGGACGTGGGGCCATTGTTGTATGGAGGACCCACAAAGAGCGTCCATTATAACTCTGGAATCAGGATCTATGGCGCCGTCCATGTGTGTGGGTCCCGTCCACAGCGGAAAATAAAATGCCAGGGGTCCATGGTGATCACTAATCTCGGCAGGCTCGGCAGTTAAAAATGGCAGTACTAGAAGCAACATTCTCCGGCCATAAATTGGAACTTATCTCAAAGCGATATTTCTGGTTCATGCCCCAGCCCCGTTGTGTTCCGTTGACGGTTGCATCCAAGCTCGGCATCCATTCCAAAACGCCGCGGACTGCGCAACACAGGTTTCAGCCTTGACGGGAAGCACTTGAGGAGAGGCGAGACGAAGGAGATGACCTGCATGGGGCAAAAACCAAAGCCATGCAAACGAAAGGCGTCCATCTCGTTAAGAGAACGAGTAATTTTCGAAATATCAGTAAAGCTCTCGCGGCCAAGGATGCATGAAGCTGTGCTGCGACATGGGAACCTAACATGGGGAGAGGACCAGTGTACTGGTCCAATGGGTATACTTCACGCGATCTTAGCAAGCACCTCCTCCGTATACGCCACCAGCCTCGCAACAGACGCGTCCGACCCACCGTACCCCTTTATCGGCACGCCGTGCAACACGCCCTGCCCAAAAGATTTCCGTTAGTCATTAGGGGAATCTGGGAGGATGGATGGAAGGATGGAAACGTACGGATTTATGCGCCGTGCTCGACGAGGGGTCGAATTGCGCTAGGTCCTGAGCGGAGTGCGGATCGAAGACGTGCGCGCCGACGATGTCGCCGCGTTGCCCCCGAATGAAGAGCCCGCGCTCGACCGTGAGGAGCGCGTAGAGCATGTATTGGGCGCATTCGGCCTACCGAGTGAGTTGGTAGGTGGAAGCGGGCTGCGGGAGAGCGGAGAGACGTACCTGGGTGACAGATAAAGCTCGTACGGCGAACCCGAGAACCCACGCGAGGGGCACGAAGAGCCACCCGAGGTCGAGGTGGGAGGCCCCGGGCGTCAAAACACCCCCTGGGCCGATGTGCGTGAAGGCGATGTCGGGGTGCTGCGCGGCGAAGTACTGCGGGTGAAACAAAAAACATCGAAATTAAAATCCTGAGATTCACGGTTCATGGCAGTCTAAGAGGAGGCGGAAACAGAATTGACGAAAGGAGAAAAACGCGTACCGCGACAAGCCCATCGTTGTATGCCATGCTGCGTTTTATACCCTTGATCGCGGCGACAGACTGGGGAAACGCGGGGTTAGCAGAAGGCAGAATGAGGGCAGAGGGACCAGGGAAGGGGCACGGACGGGAATAACGCCTTGCAGCAGCTTTATGGAGCGCCGCCGCGCGTCGTCGTTACCGAGGTCCGTGTCGGGAATGGTGAACCCAAACCCAGCGCCCAGGACGGTCATGGCTTGCGCATGCTGCCCCGTCTCCTGGGCACGCACTAGGAGGGGGAGCAGCGACTTGATAAATATATAACGCATAAAGTACCTGAAGTGTGGATAAAGGAATGAACAATAGAAATTTCAACGGCAAAGGACACACCGCATGGCCAAGTGCGCATCGAGCCCTTCTGGCGTCTCGCGGGACTCAGACAACGAGTTCGCGGCAGGCCCGCCTGCGGTTATGACCAGGAAATTGATGCGCGTGAGCCGCGCATTGAGCTCTGCACACACGGCGCGCACGCTCGCCATGCTCTCCGCGTCGCACTGGACGAACTCGTGCGCCCACCCGGAATCCGACTCCTCTGGTTTCGGGAAACTTGCGAGAATTTTCTCGGCCGTTCTGGCGTTGCGTCCGATAATAATGATGTGCGCGCGCCCTCGGGTCTGGTGTGCGAACGCCTCTGCCATCGCGTGGCCCACGCCGGACGTGCCGCCAACAAATACTGCGACTGGGGTGTAGTTCGGGGAGAACGCGGCATTGGAGGCTTCGGCAACGGTGAGAGTTGGCATTTTGAGCTGCTGTTAACTTACAAGGCGGGCAATATATATGCGCGACGTTGGCGCGACGCCTGTCCTGATGCCGGTGAACGCGTCAGCTGATGGCGGCATTGTGTGATTTGGAATTTAGGGATGTTGAAGATTCTGATATACAGGACGCATCCAAACTCTAGACTCTAGAGGACCCATTGTAATCTCTTGCGAATGCGAGGATTGTGGACAGATTGTGGGAGACCGAGAGCCGCCAAAGAGCCGCAATGTTCCGAGTATTTCCGAATAAACCCGAATACCTATCTCCTAAGATATTGAAGTTGAAATATTCACATTCGAAAAAATTCGAGGAGATAAAGTGGTTAGGACACAATCAACACAAGACGTGCACGATTTTTTACCTTGCCAAATTTTTCTTCATGATTTTTCTCCACGCCGATGGCTCTTCGCCGTTTGTCCGCGCGGCGCCGCCGCGGCCGGATCACCGTTGGCGCATCAGGCGACTGATCACATGTCCATCCCATCAGTATTAACACATTTTACTTGTCGGCTTGTGCCCTTTTTCACTTGTTGCAAAAAAAATAAAAGCACAGAAACGATGCCTAGACACCAATGCATGCCTCAAAAAAACTCATTATTTTCCGAACTTGTCGATTTTTCGACATAGCTTGTGAGCTTGTCAGCTTGGCCACTTTTATGCCTTGTACAAGCACGTACAAGCACTGCCAAGTAATCTGTCAAAAACGCGATGCCGCCATCTTCTGACCCAACCTCTATCATTTCCACTACCTCTGCTACGTAGTGCTAGCGTCTGCCTACCCGATACTCGATAATGCAACCCGCGCCAGAGAATGAATCGGGCCCAGGGAGTCGGGCTGCGCCTATCTCGCGAGACGGCTTTTTTCCTCCACTTTCACAAACTTTGCCGGGTTAACCTCTGTTTGAGTCGACTTTGGACATGAACTCAGGAGTCCACTGGCAACCGAAACGCGTGCCCAGTTCTCCCGGTCCGCTGGTCTTCAAATCCAAGAACCGGCCCGCTGCCCTCTGAAGATATATTGGCTCACTTGCCGACAGGTGAATTCGAAGCTTCTTAGCTGCTCTCTCCGCCATGTTGGCTCGAGTGGGTTCTCTGATGCGCGCTCCCTTCTTCATCCATATTAGTATCATAGTGGGGTTTACATGGGTGTCAGCTGCTGCGGCTCGAACGACAAGTACTGCGAGTCGAGCAATTAGCACTGCGGTTCCGCGGCCAACCTGCACCGTAAAACACACCCCAGGCGCCGACGACTCTCCCAGTATCACAGCAGCAGTGGCAAACTGTACAAACAATGCAACCATTCTCTTTGAAGCAGGCGTGGAGTACAATAGGTGCCTCTCATTCCTGCAGATTAGATTCAACGCCTATAATTTCTTCTCGCAGTTTCACGCCCGTGCAGTTCGCTTTGGGATCAAACGTCACCGTGCAGATCCTGGGCAATATCAACCTCCCGGCGAACATCACGCAGGTGCAACAAGGCGTCGTCGGGAAGAATTACCGCTCAGGGTGGTTTGTTGTGACGTCTACTGGGCCAGGCGTGGCATTCGAAGGTCCTGCGACGGCTAGCGCACGTTTGAACGGCGGGATCATTCGGAGTTATGGGCAGGTGAGTTGTTCTTCGTTCATAATTCGTCTCACTGAGACCTTTGTTAGGTGTGGTGGGACGCGGTCCAGCAGACGTCGCGGCCCTTGCTATTCGAATGGAGGGCCAGGTAAAATTTGTCCGGTAATAAAGATGTTTCTGATCTTCTTCGAATAAATTCGCAGTAACGGCAGTATCAGCGACCTCATCATCAGCAAGCCTATCGGCAAAAGCTTCAACATCGCAGGGAATGGAAACAAGATTCAAAATATTGTCATCGACGCCCAATCCACGAACTCGGCCTTTCCTTTCAACACGTACGTCTGGGTTAAAATATCGTACCCGCTCTGACTTGTTTTATATTACCAGTGATGGATTCGACGGTGAGTGAATAAATGCAGGGCAAATAAGTGCTGAGCATGACCTGAGCAGTTGGCGGCGACGGGAACAGCATCCTCAACTCACAAGTCTCAAACGGGGACGACTGCGTTGCTGTTGGGTCGCCGTGCACCAACTTACACGTCAAGACCCTCACCTGCACGGGCTCCCACGGCGTCTCTGTCGCCGCGAAAGGTGGGGGCTCCGTCGGCGTGTCTAATATCCTCGTGGAGGACGTGACGTTCACTAATTCGCTTTATGGCGCGCGATATAAGTATGCGCTTGTTCAATTGAGCTGATTTACAGGATTTGATATGACTGACCCTTTCGAACTTTCAGATCGACGGCGGGGGACGTCGGGCTTGCGAGTAACATCGTGTACAAGGACATCGTCATCAACAACGTAACCTTCCCCATCTACGTGACGCAAAAGTGGGTTGATTCCGGATCCATTCGAATGCTTTTTGCTTTGTGCTGAACCTGACCATGATGTTGTATAGCTACTACGACCAAAGTCAAGCCCCACCCCCTCCGTCGAACACCTCCGTGACCATTGACGGATTGTCATTCTCCAATTTTGTGGGGACGATTAATTCGTTGCGCCCTGGTATGTACCCTATTCGTTCAATCGACATGTGTTCAATGACTGAGATTATTTCCCCCTCGGCAGGCGACGGCTCGTGCATATCTGACCCGTGCTGGTTCGTCCACTCTTCCGCGTTTGTATTGATCTTCCAGCTCGGATTTAGACAATTCCTTTTTTTGCCAGGTACTACGTCGCACGCGCAGACGGCACGCAATCCATCATCTTCGACGACTTCTACGCCGGCACCGTAACCGCCATCTCCGCGACGGACATCCTCGTCTTTCCCGACCGCTTTCTCGTGCCGCCGACGGTGATCTGCAACGCCACGGTTACGCCGAAGAAGGTCGGGTTCGAGTGCTGGGACGGGGTGTACATACCTACCACTTTTTTGTGATTCCCCTGCCC
This sequence comes from Mycena galericulata, assembly GCA_029289565.1. Classification (NCBI taxonomy): domain Eukaryota; kingdom Fungi; phylum Basidiomycota; class Agaricomycetes; order Agaricales; family Mycenaceae; genus Mycena; species Mycena galericulata. The sequence goes on along the minus strand of JARKIA010000163.1, from coordinate 95,993 downwards.
CTTGCTCTTCAAGGTGTCGGATCATTCCCGCAACAACACTCGTCAACGTATTTGCGTCCTTCCTGTCGTCCAAACTTGCCATTTTGCGAGCCCGGTGGGCACGCCTCGAAATTGGCGCTTCCTCCAACGAGATGCTTGGGTTGCTACGATCCCTGCCGGCCTCGAACCGCCTCGAATCCCTTATAGTAATACTCAACATGGATGACTTCAGCTGGCTTCACTTACGCACGCGCCCCACAAGTTTTCGCTCGCTCGGGACCACGTTGGAAGCTATATCTCTCCTTGCTCTCTGCCGCCTCCGGATTGTCGTACCTAGTGTGGGACCGGGTACTTTGATGCCAAGTAACCCGATGAAATCTGACACTTTTGACACAAACCCGAGGTACGCCGATGTACGCCGCCGTCCGTTCAAGGACTTCCTGAGTGATCGGGCGCGGTTAAACTACAGACTTGGAGTGCATTTAACGACAATTCAGAAATGACATCCACGCCGTATTACGCCGCATGCTTTGCTTTAAAAGGAGCAGATTATTGCTACTGCTTCTTTAACAGTCTCTCATCTCAGTTCCTCAACATGGCTTCCACTCGTATTGTTTCTGTGTTTGGCGCGACGGGTACCCAAGGTCTGACAAGTTCAACTCGTACACGGTCTCCTCCCAACTCAAATGGCTCCAGGTGCTGCCGTCGTCAAAGCCCTTCTGAAAGACGGGACGTTTGCTCCAAGGGCTATCGGGCGCGACCCAGACTCGGAATCGGCACGCAAACTCAAAGCGAGCGGCATCGAATTCGTCAAGGGCGACTCGTCTGACAAGGCTTCGTTAGTGAGCGCTCTCCGTGGGAGCGAGGCCGTGTTCGCGGTACGGCGCGAAACTGGTTCCTTTTTTGAAATAAAATTGACAGTCGCTCCCAGATGACTGCCCCCTCGTTTCTTCTCAAAACTGAGGGCCCAGACGAAATTACTCAGGGAAAGAACATCATCGACGCGGCGAAGGAAGCTGGCGTTAAATTTTTCATCTTCACGTGGGACTCGACTTGTTCTGCGGTAATAACCTTGCTGAACATCCCGAAGCTCCCTCCCCAGCATCAAAAGGATCTCCGGCGGCAAGTATAAAAATGTACTGCATTACGATCGTACGTCCGCACGCACTTGTGCTGACCCTGCAGAAAGCTTATCGAAATCCGGTCCACAGAAAAAGAGGTCGTGGAAGAGTACCTTCGCTCTTGCGGCCTAGCGAACGCGACCCTGCACCTCGGGGGGTTCCTCGAGAATTACTGGAAGTCCGTCAGACACCATCTCTCTAATGTTCACACCCCATAACCATGCTCACAGAATGGGCTTTTTGAAGAAGACTGCCACCGGGTTCGATGTTGCTGTGCCGAACTACTCCGCCAGCGACCGACAAGCCTTTACCTGGGTCGCGAGGTCCCCGCCGTGACGCTTGCGCTACTCAAGAATTACACCGACCCGTCCAAGAAGATCTCGGGCAAGGTGTACCCCATCGTGAACGCGACCATGCCGTATGCAGAGCTCGCTGCCTTGACCGGCAAAGGTACGCCCGCTAGACTCACCGTCGTGACCTGGTAATTCAATATATTTTGCAGCCCTTGGCAAGGAAGTAACCTTCACCACCGCCCCGCCCTCCGGATTTGCGCCCATGGATGAAGTGGTGGGCCCTCTTCGATTTTATTTCCTCTAACTTATCCTTTCTCCAAAAAGTTCGCGGCGCACGCCGAGTTCAATGGTCTCTTCACCGCGACGCCTGTGCCCAACCCCGATCTCGTCGCGCTCGGCGTGAAATTGGGGACCATCGAGGAGTTCCTGGAGGCGGAGGTGAAGCCGCGGTTTGGCCAGTAAGCACCGGGCGATGGATGTTGTTGTCCTATGTACGTAGCTGCAGTCTGTACCAATATTTCTAGAGCGAAAGCGCAACATCAATTACATTCGAATTAACGCAAGACTTCGGCGTAGATCCGCATTGCGCAAAGTTGGTCCGGGAATGATGTGAGACGACTATAAGAGGACCGATGGAGACATGCGAATCAAGACACCAAACCGGCAGCCAAATCTGACCAACAACTTGAGGTAAGTAAGCTCCGCGGATCGTTTATTCAAGTTCCAGGGGGACCCATTTTCTTTGGTATGGATTCGGGCAGAAATGCCTGAGAAAAAAATTGGGACGAGGTAAACAGGCGGAGCCTGCACCTCTATTCCAACCGGAAAGGTATTATTGCATATTTTGTACTGGTAATTAAAGAGGTGTGATGTATGAACATCTGGATGCTCTTCCAGTTGAGGTGAATCTGAATTTCTGAGCAAACCGGAGATCTTTAGGTTCAACAAAAGCTAGGGAGATTTTGGGTTGTCCATGGAGCAGATTTGCTTTTCTTCCGGTAGATTTCTCACTACAACTACATGTGCGCGACGTGTGCGCACTGCGGACGATAAGTGCAAAAAGTGGAGGATGTTCGTCTGGTCCCCCGCTTTGTCCAAATGAGTGTCGCGAACCACAAAACACCTGAATCTTGCACCCTTCTGTTGGGTTGCCGTCACCGTTTGAGAGATTTCAACATTGACTTGCCCAGCTAATCGGAAATTCGGCCGAAAGCATCCGACATCACCCAGCCGACGCGCCCGTGACTGTGACGGGACGACTACTCTCTCCGCGATGCCTCGCAGCAAACTCGACCTTCCTGTGGAATTGGAGCGGGAAATTTTTGAAATGGCGGCAAAGGCGGATGTCGGGACAGCACTACGTCTGGCTCTAGTTGCGAGACGTGTTCAATCCTGGTCAGTCTTCAATTCACTTTGGGACGAGTACCGATGGCGAACAGGATCGAGCCGATAATATATTCGCGCGTTGTCGTCGCCGAGGCACCCGAAGTCGCGGTCCTGCCGCGCGAGGTCCGCGCCCTTCGCGCGTATCGCTCCCTCCATAAATCCAAGAGCAAGAGAGCAGCGCCGCAAGTTAATGTACCGCGATTCATCCGCACCCTTCCCTTCCGCCCGGCTTCTTTCTTTGCGCACCACGTCAAGCGGCTCCATCTAGGGAATCTCTCGGAGCCCCATCTGCTCACTGTTCTGGCTGCCTGCACCGGCGCCACCGAGCTCGGGTGGTGGGGCAACGACCTCACTGCGCCAGTCGCAACCGCTCTAGTGCGTCTTCCTCTCACCCGCCTCGCCGTCGACCGCACCTTCCACTTCCACTTCTTCCTCCCCGGAACCAGCACCAGCACCAGCATTGGGCCAGCCTTCGACCACCTCACGCACCTCGACCTCACCTTCGACACCATGGCCATGCCCGCGCTCCCCCCGCTCGACCCCTTCCCCGCGCTCACCCACCTCTCTCTCGCCTTTTCGAGCCTCTTCGTCCCAGCCTCACTCCCCACCTTCGTCGCCCCCGTCTTCGAGCCGCGCCCCGGCGCGCCGCGCATGCGCATCCTGCTTCTCCTCTCCGAGACGCTCTACTACGACCACCTCACCGGCGTCCGCCCCCGCCATCCCGACCCCCGCGTCGTCGTCATGCTCCCCCCCGTCGGCTCCTGGACCTCGAGCAGGGTGCACGACGCGTGGCCGCTCGCCGAGGACGTCATGCGCGAGCGGAGGGCACGGGTCGTGTGTGCGTTCTTCGCTAGCTTCCTCTGGTCGGTTACTAACCTTGTTTCATAGCTGACAAGGCTGCTGCTGCTCCCTTGGATTCGTGATTTATTTTATTCCTAGCTCTCTCCGCTTTCCTTGCCCCTTGCTTCCTTCTCTCGCCCTCCCGTCTTAAATTTATGTTCGCTTCTCATACGGAACATCCCGTCGTCAAATCAGAATTGCGTTTCCACCTATCTTCGGAGGGGTTTTGCTGCGTCCGCATCTATCTTGTGTTTGTGTTTTTATTCGTTCATGGGCCGTCTACTACCTACCTCGTCCAGAATCGACTTTTCAGCTTGATTCCTACCTTCTTTCTACGATTCCTCCCTCCAGACGAATCCAATCCGATCCGCTCTCGTTCCATACGCGCCCTGCCTCTCTTACCCCTCCTGAACTCGTTTTTGTTTTCACATTCGATCTATCCTCCTTCCCTCTTGCGGTTTATCCTGAATTTATAACCATTGAATATTCGCACCTCGGACATACTCATCGCTTTTCAATTCGACTCTACTCGATTTGCTACTCAGGTCGCCTCTTATCTGTATCTCATTCGCGTCCCTTCCTCCCCGCCCCAGAGCCTTACCTCCTCATGCTTCCCCGGCCCCCCGCCATGCGCGGCTGATGCGTGAATCAGGAGGACGTGGGGCGAAGGGAAGAGGGTATGTCGTTCGGCTCACATTCTCATTCACTTAGTCTCCCGCCTCCCCATTTCTAAAGCACTGTTCCCCACTACAGTGGAGAAGGCGCTTCCTTCGATCGATGATCACGTATGTATCATCTCATATTCCAACTCGCGTTCGTCTTTTGACAGATTAGAGAGGTTGCGCACAAGCCATTTGAGCCATGACGTGGCTTATTTGGCGTGTGCACCCGAATGGCTCCACCAGCCAAAACATAACGGCAGTGGCTTTGCCCAGCCATTCACCCGCTATTTTGGCTGGTGTGGAGCCATTTGGTGCGCACGCCAAATAAGCCACGTAATGGCCCCAATGGCTTGTGTGCAACCTCTCTATTATCCTGCGGGAGAAGGCAGTTTAGCCTTTTGCGGAACTTAGGGTGCGGCCTTTTTTTTTAAAAAAAAAAGTTTGCGGCAGAATTGCTGTCCTGCGCTCAATTCTCAACAGATTCCCTTCGTAGTAAGCTCATTCCATTCGTGTTGTCGAGACGGGGGGCATGGCATCTTATGCTTTTTTCTTTCTGAGTCTGGATTCTGAATACACGGTTGGTCCAATGCCCACTAACTTTAGGTAGTGGGTCCTGTAGCGCCCTATCAAAAACTTTTGGCAGTAATGATCTCTTTTTGATGAAATCAGTCCTTTTTGATTGATCCTTTGATGTACCTGCCATTTTTCTCCGGTTCCACCCGATGTTTCCATTTACGTCCGTACATTCGGCTTGACCAGTGTTCTTGGCCGATGTTTCGGCCGATGTCGATTAAAACTCAAATTTCCTCCTCAAAATTCTCACCTCTTCAATGTACCTAGCTTTTACCATCAATTTTCTTCATGTCCTGTCATTGCAGAAAAGACTCAACCATTATTTTGCTCAAAGAGCATTGTGCAGATACAACTCAGTTTTCTGTGCCCACCTTTGGCAGGTTCTTGGGCCCTGTGCGAGCTGGTCGACATGTCGACCGAGCGAGAATGGGTGTAAACCCGTCGACGTATTTACTCACAGACATTTACTTACTTCGTGACGATCGTGACTTAGGTCACGATCCTTTCTTGCTTCCTTACCACCTGTACGCGTACTCTCAGTCTTCTTGGAACATAGCCCGGTTTTATCGTTCTTTTTGTCTGATCCTCTTCTTGAGTGTTTCTCCCTCTCTTGATAGCGAGGTGAGTTTCCACTTTTTGAACGATAATGGGGCCCAATTGATGCTTCTGGGGATCACATAATTTCAGTTGGATTACTGTGAACAATTTATATTTAAGTCAGGGCTTTTACAGGCTGAGTAGAGGCCAATTGGAAAGTCCACCAATACTTGCAATTAACCAGCCATTGAATGGCTCCGTCTCTCCCTTGATTGTTGCCCTGCATCATGGCAGATATTGATCGTTTGGCACTGCCAGCGGTGGGAGCTCTAGATATATAATTCTTCTGGCCGTTGCTTCAAAGCTGACAATGACCCCCCCATCCGAGTCCATTAAAATTTAACACTTGTTTCCGCCGATGTTCAGATCAACTCAGTGGCCTCTTGGATTTTTCTGTATGTTTACTTACTTTCCCTTTGCCTGTATATGCCGGTTGGTTTTGGAACGGTGTATAATTGACAAACCCAAGTTAGTGGGCTCTGCCGCAAAGCGCGCTATAATTGTTATATTAAAATTGATAAGATGACGGTCTCCACGGGATGATGTGCAATCACCGCAGTAAGAATCTTACATAGTGCGGGACGGCCCGTGTCTGAAAATAATAGCACCTAATTAAAGCTCTGCAACAGTATAAAAGGACTTCCACTTCACTGCTTTTCAGCTTGGTCCACCCAAATTAGATCATGGTTGCTGCAATCCCTCTTGTGTCCGTCAATCTTGCGACAGTGTCGGTGGAGAGCTGCTTTTATGGCACATTTCTTGTCCTCTCCATGACTTCACTCCTCCTTCTAGTCGGCCGCTCCAGAGGACCTAGCAACCCTGGTCACAAGGGAAAAGCTGTTTTCAATTCTCCCATCTTTCTCGGGGCGGTTAGCCTATTCATCACGGTCACTTCTGTGGGTCTTGCAACACCTTGGATCAATCAAAACACATACTCAACCCTGACATTGATTACTTAGCATTGGATTATCACAGTTGATCGCAGCTTCCTGGCGTTTATCCCAGAGAATGGAACATCTCCACTAGAGTTTTATGGCGATCTATCACAAACTACAGAGGTCGTGAAATCCGGATTCCTCTTTGCAACTGTGGTAATTGGTGATGTGTTGATTGTGAAATTGCTTTTACATTTTTTATTCGAAAAACCCTGATAGAATTTATTTAAGATTCACCGCCTATGGATTATCTGGGGTTATAACAAAACTGTTATCATTTTCCCAATATGCACTCTAGTAGCGCTTAGCGGTGCGTATTATAGTCCCATGACATACTCTTTCTGATGAATTGTTTCTTCTGGGCATTAGTTGGTAGTGTTGGAACAACCTATGAGTTCACACAGTATAAACTTGGCCAGACCGTATTTTTATCAGAAACCGACAAATGGATCACCAGTACTTCACTTTTCACAGTTTGGTGGGTAGAATGTGTCCATTGTCCATGAATTTTGAGTAACCTGCTGGCTCTTAGCACAAATATTTACTGCACAGGTGAGTTGCATCCCTGCTCTAAAACCACATTGTTTATGAAATGTTGTGATTTGCAGGTCTGATTGCATGGAAAATTTGGAGATCCTCCCAGGTCATCATCCCGTACGGAGGCAAAAATCTAAAGGTGCAGCTTCCACTGAATTTTATTGACATACTGTATTCCTAATATATCCAGTCACTCATTGCCATCATCATTGAAAGTGCTGCTCTCTACGCGTTAGTTGTTGCAATTCTTTTCATCCAACCTGCACATACCTGATGCACAACCAAGATCATGGGCAATTTTCTTCATTGTGGCCTACCATTTGGACTCAAATGTTCAATTCCTTGTGGTTGACTGTTTGCCCAGTATAACTGGGATTTCATGTATGCTCATACATGTTCGTGTTGGTCTGGGGTGGGCCGAAACAGGAATACATAATTCTTCCGTGGCTCCATCTACAGCCATCCGGTTTGCTTCCAGCATGACTGATGCGGGTCTCCAAAACGATGAATACCAGTTGGAGGAGCGTGGTAAAGCAGAGGTGGTATGAATATCCGAGAGAGCTTGTTGAGTTTGTAATATCTGTAGTATTCTATTCGTCCGGTTACGTATAAGGTTTCATTCATATAAAAAGAACATTTGCGTGCGCGAAAAGGAGTTCGGAAAGAGAGTTTGGCGCGCAAAGCGGGCGAAAGAGAGTTTGATCGCGCGAAAGAGTCTGGTGATATAAGTAGATGTTCACCCTATTCAACTCTCCTCTTTGCGGTGACTCTGGGTGCCAACCTAGGCGAACTCACATGTGGCTTTCAGAGATTTGGAGTTTCTTGAGAAAGAAAATCGATGGAATCACTGCCCCAGTGCGCCAGCGAGTTCGAGAACCATGTCGGATAAGATGGATAAGATAGGAGGATACGATAAGATACGATACGATAAGATAAGATAAGACGGGATGTACTTACGGCCGCGTTGATTTAAATATAAACGTTGAATGAACTCTGTCGGCAGGTGCAGAACCGGTTCTGAATTCCAAGCCATCTGGGGTGATACACCTGCGGCGGGCGGCGGGCCAATCCCAAATCACACGATGCCGCCATCAGCTGACGCGTTCACCGGCATCAGGACACGCGTCGCGCATATATATTGCCCGCCTTGTAAGTTAACAGCAGCTCAAAATGCCAACTCTCGCCGTTGCAGAGGCCTCCAATGCCGCGTTCTCCCCGAACTACATCCCAGTCGCCATAGTCGTCGGCGGAACGTCCGGCGTGGGCCACGCGATGGCAGAGGCGTTCGCACACCAGACCCGAGGGCGCGCACACATCATTATTATCGGACGCAACGCCAGAACGGCCGAGAAAATCCTCGCAAGTTTCCCGAAACCAGAGGAGTCGGATTCCGGGTGGGCGCACGAGTTCGTGCAGTGCGACGGGGAGAGCATGGCCAGCGTGCGCGCCGTGTGTGCGGAGCTCAGTGCGCGGCTCACGCGTATCAATTTCCTGGTCATAACCGCAGGCGGGCCTGCCGCGAACTCGTTGACTGCGTCCCGCGAGACACCGGAAGGGCTCGACGCGCACTTGGCCATGCGGTGTGTCCTCTGCCGTTGAAATTTCTATTGTTCATTCTTTTATCCACACTTCAGGTACTTTATGCGTTATATATTCACCAAGTCGCTGCTCCCTCTCCTAGTGCGTGCTCGGGAGATGGGGCAGCATGCGCACGTCATGACCGTTCTGGGCGCTGGGTTTGGGATCACCATCCCGAAAACGGACCTCGGTAACGACGACGCGCGGCGGCGCTCCATAAAGCTGCTGCAAGGCGTTATTCCCGTCCGTGCCCATTGCCTTGTCCCTCTGCCTTTTGCTAACCCCGCGTTCCTCCAGTCTTTCGCCGCGGCCAAGGGTCTGACCCGCGGCGTCACATACAACGATGGCCTCGTCGCGGTAAGCGTTTTCTTCCTTTCGTAAATTCTTTCCCTGTCTCCCTCCCTTAGACTGCTATAAACCGTGAACCTCATGATTTTAATTACAATTTTCTATCCGCAGTACTTCGCCGCACAACACCCCGACCTCGCCTTCACGCACATCGCCCCAGGGCAGGTTCTGACGCCCGGCGGCTCCCACGTCGAGCTCGGGTGGCTCTTCGCGCCCCTCGCGTGGGTTCTCGGGTTCGTCAAGCGAGCTTTATCTGTCACCCAGGTACGTCTCTCCGCCCTCCTACAGCCCGCTTCCACCTACCAACTCACTCGTCAGGCCGAATGTGCGCAATACATGCTCTACGCGCTCCTCACGGTGGAGCGCGGGCTCTTCATTCGGGGGCAACACGGCGACATTGTCGGCGCGCACGTCTTCGATCCGCACTCCCCTCAGGACCTGGCGCAATTCGACCCCTCGTCGAGCACGGCGCAGAAATCCGTACGTTCTCATCCTTCCATCCACCCTCCCAAATTACCCCAATGAGTAACGGAATTCTTTTGGGCAGGGCGTGTTGCACGGCGTGCCGATAAAGGGGTACGGTGGGTCCGACGCATCTGTTGCGAGGTTGGTGGCGTATACGGAGGAGGTGCTTGCTAAGATTGCGTAAAATAGTATGTATGTGCTGTATACCCGTTGGATTGGTTACACTGGTCCAACGATCAAATATATGCGTCAGTGCGCATGCAGATACGTCTACTTAGCTGTATCTATATCTGGCTACTTACGTGTAACTGGTTTTCTCCCCCCGGCTGTACGCAGTGAATATCTCCTTACAACACACAGGTCGCTCGCAGATTCGAAAAAAAAGAAAAGAAAAGAAAAAACAGGCCGCAGCGCATACATAGAGACCGTGGGCCGTGATATATATACATTATATACACGGAACAGTCCACAATCGACAGGAAGTCCGCAGTGCCAACATGACGCTGAACGAATCGATTGGCGTGTATGTCATTCAGTCGACACAACCATACTTTAATCCATGGATTTGTCCGAGTTGCGGTCATGAAAAAAAAATCAAACCCGAGTCGTAATGACCAGCGACGGTTGCAAACGTTGGATGTGTGTCTAACCGACTAACCGTGCTCTGTCATTAGTTGAACCCTGCTAACCGCCTAACCGATTTCGGAGGTATAGCATGATGTTAACCCAGTGCTGTACCCATCTCAGCTCGCGGGCCGAATTCGCTGTCCTACACGCCCCGGAGACTCAAAAAACTGGGAACACCTGCACAACATAAAATACTGCAATCGAAGCTGGAGGCTTTTTTTCTCACTTTTTGTTGAAAAATGAATTCAACTTTCACGTGCTCGTCGGAACTCCGAACCACAGCGTGTACAGTAACATTTCTGGAACTCCGTACCGATTCTTACCAGGGACGTTCACAACGGGGATACAGTCCCAACGTTTCGCATGTTTCACCAGGGCTATAAAATGGACTGTTGTCTGTGCGCTTATTCCGCATCCGACGTCGTCCGCCGCCTTCCTCAAACCAACCTTCCTCAAACCAATTTCTACAATGCAACTGGCCTTGCTGTTATCTCTCTTCGTCTTTGTCGCGGGACAGGACGTCTCCTTCCGCGCGGTAGAACGCGCTTTCTCTGACGCGAAAGTAGGGATCAGACATGTTCCGCCTGCTGCATAATAGTTTTTTCTTTTCTGTTTTGTAGATCCCCGCGACGCTGGGAATCCCCTTAAACCCCAAGGCACTCCTCGAGGTATCCTTTCCCCAAGTGCACGGCCCGCCTATTACCCTCCACGCGGGCATCTACGTTCTGGTAAATGGTGCGCACACTGTATGTGGTACTGAGGCGATTAATGGCTTACGACTCGCAGACACCGCCGGTCCGCCCACTTTCCGCCTCGAAGAGAATGCGCCGAGCCTAGGCCGTGGGCCCTTTGTCGATGGTCGACCCCGACGCGCCGACGCCGCAAGCCCCAATCTACGCGCAGCTCCGCCATTTTCTAGGCGGGGACTTTTACCTCGGTGGCGACGGGTGTCAACTCGTCAACTCGACGCCCGCCATTTCCGAGTCTGTGCAGCCCACGCCGCCCACGGGTTCCGATGCGCATCGGTATTAAACCCTCCTTGTCACCTGTCGTCCAACGATAGCTTATGTGGGTCTCACAGTTATGTCTTACTGCTCTTCAGGCAGTCGGAGGCGTTCGCTCGGCAACAGCTCGTCAATGCGTCTACCTCGATCCTATCGTTCAACATCAGCCAGTTTGCGAGCGCGGTGGGGCTGGGAAATCCGGTTGCAGGGATATTCATGCTCGTCGCTCCAGACTCGAAGTCCGCATGAAATGAAGGCGTTCTTGGATATTATGGTCTTTGATTAATGTTAGAATCAGACTGTTGTGGATGCATAAGAACGGGGAGTTGCTCGCTCGTTTTTCAATCATTTGAATACGCTACTTAGCACCATCGCGTCGAAACAAACTGTTCTGGAACACACAACCATTCTTGTAAAGATTGAATCCCATTCTGTGTATGAGAGTGCTGGTTGATTATCAGGTTACACATGGTAGCTTTCGTCTTACCATGCGCAGTAACTTGCGTTCCCATTCAGCTGGAGCCTGGATTGTTGCATTTCCTTTACTAACGTTCTATTTCAGACTCAGGCTTTGCGGATCGCTTAAACGGAGATTGTACATCACGCATCTGTGAACCCTCTGTGGGCTTCAATTCGCACAGATAGCTCATGTACCATCATCGCTGGGCATTTATTCTCTACAAGCAGTCAAATGGCTTCGCGCAACAACACTGGCTCATCCTTGCGAGCGCAGTGGGCGTGGGAGAAGTGGACGGTGTTTACTGATACTAAGCGGTCCTCTCTGCCCTAAATAATCCCTGATTATAATGGTTCCGGGTCGAGCTGGAGGCTCAGAGTTGAATTCCAACTTTCAAGTTATATGCCAAAAGAGATCAAAAATGTTGTAGTAATATTTGTACGGCTTTTTTTTGCGTACGGAGCGATCAATGGGTTTGAGTCAGATACCTAAGAACTATTATACAGGCTACACGTAGGCTCAGCTGTTCAAATCCACAAGAGTTTGCCATCAAACCCAGAATCAAACTCCGCCGACTCGGCGTCACCAGCGATCACTGTGACTGTCACCCCCGTTTCTCTTTCTCTCATTCAATGCTCAAGTTCATCGAATCTGAGATTTTGCGACCCCATCACAGATTGTATCCATAAATCCTCTGATGACCTCAAGGCATGCCCTCAGCGCTTTTGTTTACCCTAGACTTACATCTTCTGGGCAGCGGCGAGCGCCATCTTTTCCAGGTTGCCGCCACCGGCCTACATTTACGACTTGTCACCCCGGTGGTTCGATGACTCGGAGAAAGATCTCTGCAAGAGGTTTTTCGCATTACTGCTGACATCTCTCCTCTTGGCTCGCCGACTGCGGGTCATTTCTGGGTTAGAGACGTGATGCAATACCTGCTCGAGGTGGTTTTCCAAGGGCGGTTTGGGGATTCAGTCGATGAACGCTCTTCAATCGACATGGCGGATATCATTAGCCTTCCGTCTGGCGTCCAAAAAGTCGGCCTATTGAACCCATCATTCCATACCCCCCAGGAATTGCCCGCGTTTTCGAGCGCTGCTCACCTATACTCGAGAATCTATTCATTCATGATGTGGAAATCGGGGCCTCCTTTCCAATAGGAGCACTCCTCGTCCCTGTCACCAAATGCACGACCATAAAGCGATTACAAGTATCAGCATACATACTATCACTATGGTTACTCTCTTTGGATTTTACTGCATTGGAGCATCTGACCTGCCGGTATGACTTCTTTCGTAATAAAGCTGCTTTATACCTTGCTGCTGGGTCATCGCTCAAACGGCTGAGAAGTACCGATGAGCAATATTCTCTGGCCCATTCATTCCTTCACATTACATATATTGAGATGATTCTAGCGCACGTCGACCCCTTTCGAAGGGCCTCGCATCTGGCAGCCCTCGCTTTGCTCAGTTCAGTGAAGTACCTTGAAATCGTCGTCTCATCCCAACACTTACCTGCCTCTGAGACGCTTTTACAGTCCCTGCAGACTAGGCGGCTCGAATTCCTCGTACTCAGAATTGAGAAAAGGATCGAGTTCCTTCACGAGCTTAACCGGAACGCGCGGTCCACGTATCTGCGCTCGTTCGGGATCACGTTGGCAGCTAAACCCCTCCCTTCACTACACCGCCTCCAGGACATCGCCTCGCCGATATCTGTACTGGGCCTAGATAGGGCGAGCAGCTCGGCCGAGATCCGTAGCGCGCCAGCCGCGGCCACAGGGCAGCGGCGTTCATTGCTTGCATTTGGGACTGTCCCTTCGAGGCGCTTCGACGTCGTTAGCTCTCATACTATTACTGTTTCAGCAAATATCTAAATCCACAGAATGCCCCGGAAATTGGGGGTAGATTGGCTGCGTATTGCCTGCGAAATCCTTTTTTTCATTTTTTTCATTTTTTTTTCCATTTCATCAGCTTCGTTCAAAATCTCATCGAGCACGTCTTACGGTGGGCAAACGCTAGCTCACGCTGCACCGGTTCAAGTGAAGTGCCTTTTCTTTTCTTCCACCGTTTTCCGTCTTATTCTGAACAATAATAGTAAGCATCTTCAAATTTCAAGGGGAGCAGCACGTCGTTAATGGAACAGCAACATGGCCTCACATTGCCGTCGGGTCACCGTGCACTAACAGACGGAGGCTCCGTCAGCATCTCCAATATCCTCGTGGAAGACTCGATGTTCACACAATCTTTGGCGTGCGATCCAAGTACCCAACATCGCCCGCGCGGTCCGTTTCAATGAGTTTGATTTGCCCCTCGTCTAATCTAATCTACTTTACGGATCGACGGCTTGGGACATCGGGTTTGCGAGTAGCATCGCGTACAAGGACATCGTCAACTCCCAACGCAGCCTCATCCCCATCTCCTTGGAGCAAAAGGAGGCTGATTGGATTCTCTTTCCGCCGCTCGCGTGTTCGAATTAGGGCTTTTTTCTTGACGGTCGGGAAGTACAGTATAGACGAATGTCGCCTATCGGGAAAAGTTTCAGCATCGCAGGAGATATTAACAGTGGCACACACGATGCAGACTATCATTATTGATTTGCTACCTCCGCCATTCCCTAAAATATTCCACATCTGGGTTAAAATTCATTACTGCATTGAGTTGAGTGGTTTAAAGTTATACATTCAAAGTTATTCTAGTGGGTTGTAAATCGAACCCATAGCCCTCTCGGCAAGAGTAATCAGTGGAACGTAGCCAGGAAAGCCTCGAGGACTGGAGGAGGCATCTCGCGATAACCCTCCATTTGACCTCCAACAATCAATTCCTCGATAGTAAGCTTGCGGTATCCCTCCACCTCCCAGATGTCCGACCCGACCCCCTCCACCACCAGTCCGGTGCCCCATGTCTTACGGCAATACCAACTTAACGTCAACGGACTGCCCGCCTTGATGCCGTTCCCGATCTCGGCGTCGACCTTCTCAATGCTATGCGCAAGTATCTGTGGCGCAACGCCGTACTTTTTCTCTAACGCAGCGGCGACTTCTTGGCCACTGGGCGTCAGCTCCGAGAGGCCGATGGCGCGATTCGCGAGTTGAGAGGGAGGTGTGGTGGTGAATATCGAGGCGAAGGCTGCGGCGACATACTTCCTCGTACTGTTTTATTTGGGAAGCTCGTGTGTTAGTTTTCGATGAAATCTGTCTTATGTGGTGGAACTGACCAGAGGTTCATGCGCTTTTCAGCGCTCTCGCCCGTGTAAATGATCCTGTTCCCGCGAACATCCACTCCCAGTATCCTAATCCATAATCAACAGAGAGCTCGGACAGTGGACACGACTTACGGAAATGCGATTGAAGACTCGACGAAGAAGCCGGGTAGCACCACGCAAGTATCTACCCCCGCCGCATTCGCCGCCTTCTCTACTTCCGCCTTGTGCTTGTTGACGGGGATGCGCAGACCCTGCTCGTCGCATCGAAATCCTAGGTCGGACGGCACGAACAGCTTGACATCGGTCTTCGGAAGCGCTTTGACGAAGCCCATTTGCCGCTCCACGCCCTCGTGGCCGACGAGCGAGCTGCAGGTAGGGTTGGCGTTATTAGCAATAAAATATGGGAGGCAGGATTGGATACGCTCGGAATCCAACTCACATGAGAATATCGACATCTTGTAAGGAACTCACCACAGCCTCCTCGTCCGCCAATTCCACTTCAACTAAGGTAACGTTCGAGGTCTGGGGCAAACTGGCCACGTCGGATCCAGGCCGGTATAATACCTTAATAGGGGCACCTGACGCCACCGTGACGAGCGCGTCGACAATGGCAGAGCTGGCCCATCCACGGTGGCCGTATACAGCGATCCGGTTGTACGCCATTAGTGTTGAGTGGCGGGAGGTGGACAAACACTCAATTCGTGCTCAATGTATAAGTACTGGACGCTCGGATAAATTATTTCCACTCGGATAAATTATTTCCGGTCGTCTACTCGCCGGGTTCACCCGCATCATTGAAATGATTGATGCACATTTTACTGTCTCATGTTTTATTGACTCACCTCGGCAGCGCGAACCAGACAGCGTACGTCGACTTAGAGCCAGTGTGCTGTATTACACGCCGAGTACTACCACCTTTCACAAACATCGGAGTCCTGTATGCCCGGGAGGCTCAGGGCATATGTGGCGAAGGCTAAGCAAGATGTGTCGCTACTAGTACCGAGTAAAATTAGTTCAGGCCGCAAGGGCTCATGCAAGGCAAGGCATACTTACAGTGTAACGAGATCGACACGATGGGAGAACTTCTACTCGTCACCTGTAGCCTGTTAGCTCAGTGCATGGCCGAAACAAAGTATAATGAACATAGTGCCAGACGTTCATTGAATCTCCGGCGCTTTTGGGCGACGGGCCAACGGGCAACAAAATTGAAGGCGGAAATATCATTGGCAGGGTGATAACTAAGCGTCTTCGGGGGCAGGAAAATACTTCGACCGTTTGGCAACGAGTATACAAAGTTTAATATCAAACGTAAGGCCGTCATGGTTCAGGCTCTAGAAACGATGTTCAATGGAGCAGAAGAAATCCGAGGTTTACGAAAATACGTACCAGAACCGGCAGGCGTGATATCTAGGCGGAGGATGCCTTTTGCATCCAAGGCTGGCATAGTTTGCCTGACTTGTTCGAGGTCCATGTGTAGTCCAGTACAATGGGGACAGTCCAAGTATATTTGGACTTTCTCCGAACCAACACCAATAAGCAGAGAATCAACTTCTGACCACATGTCGCTTTGAATGGAATCGCATCGAGCCGTGATCGAAATCCGTTTGAGGGCCTGCAAATTAGCAAGATTGCCAAGTTGGCGAATCACGCGGGGTATTCCGTTATGATAGTATACCCTCAGGTGCAGAACGCGGAGACTGTTCTTTGCTGTAAGGATCTGATCAAGTGGTCGAGGAAAATATCCATCCATAGGACCATGGTCTGAACGGTGTGTTCGATTAAAAACGGAAGCAAGAAGATAACGGCCTCACGTGAAGCGCTGACAGTGAGCGTGAGCTCCTCCATTGAGATAGTGTTGACGCGAAGAAAAGATTGAGGATAACGGTCGAGGAAGAGCGAGCGCAGATGGGTGATATCCACGGCAGTGAATGCATGCATGATAGCTTCGACGTTCTGGGTTCCCATTTTGAGAAATTCCAGTGAGCGTAAAACCACACGCGCGGGCACTGATCCAATGTCGGAAGCCCGAGTTGAGTGATCGTCGAACAAAATGCTGTCCAGACACAGTTCCTCGAGGCCGATGCCATTGCTCAAGATGGAATCGAGCTCGAGGGCGTCTGTAAATCGGTGGCGTCGCAGCTCGAGGCGTCGAAGGGATGCCAGGGAGAATGCTGATATGAAGGAATCCCTGATGTGAATCGAGAAAGGCAAAACGTCATCGAAATGGCGACCCCTAGGGTCGAGTGAAAGTCTTCGCAAGTTGGGTAGAGAGGAAAGTACGTGCTCCACCGACTTTGACCGGGCAGAACGGTAGGCCAGCGTCAGGTTTTTCACGTACGTGCCAATATGGGGTTTTGAGGAAAGTAGCTTTGAAAAAAGCCTCGAGCGCTCATCCGGTGGGGCATCTGAGTAATAGTAGGGATTGCGCAGATCGACCGTTGAGAACAGCTTCCTCTGATTTGGCCCAACAAATGCATGGGAGACCAAAGAGAAAGCGCGCAGTGACTTTCGATCAGGGAAAGACGGCGGGCGGGTCTCCCGGTCCTTCAGCGATAGGTCGAATTCGTCAATGATGGCATCGATGAGTTCTTGTGGGAGCAGGACAGTAATTCTATAGCAGAGTTTTGTTACAGCAGTCGACAGTCCAACAGAAAAACCTGCCTTTGAGGGTCCGGCTTCGCTTGAATTCTTCTTCCTCTAGTGCGGGGCGGCATCGGGTTCTTCTGAGATTCAGCTGGAGTTCAGCCTACCTCTCGGGTTCGTGCTTAGGCCCCGACGATGCGCAAAGGAGAAACACACACACGTTAGCACAGGTCTAGAACCCCGTTACGTCACGGTCTCGGCACACTGTTGGGCCTTACTTAGTATCCGGATTCCGAAGGAAATCGGGGCTGATTTTCTGCGAGGATCGCCGAGACCTACCTTGAAATTACATAGCTATTCAATAAAGTACAAGTGCATCATCGGACGTCTCGTTGCAAGGTGCTCAAGTACTTACATGTACTGTGGATTTAAGATAACCGCCCTGACAGTCCTGACTCACAACTTCATGCGAGGTACGGGCCTTCAACTGTTGTAGCTTCTGTTTATAAGAGACTAGGGGTGAGCTCAGTTACTGTTCAACCATTGAACTAGCGTTCGATTCGAACTCTATTCATACTTCCAGCGGCCTCGATGTTCACTCCGCCGGGACTCAGAGGCACCTCTGGAATGCGGACCTCCATTACCGGCTTTTGGCACTTTGGCATATGTATGCCGAACCATACCCTCAGGTAACCAATGAATCCCGGCGACCGTGCCATTCTCCTCCAGCTCCTTGTCCCGGGGAAGTGATTCTTCTACATATCTGTTTCAGCTTGCATTCGCGATAAATCGTCCACCCGTATACACGCCGTCGAATTCCCACAACTCATTGCTATGTGATATTTACCCTCCGCCGAAGACAAGACCGCAATAAGGCCTTGACAATCTGGGAGACACCGGAACATAATGGGCGTCAGCGTTGGGATGCACTGTATTTCTCTGCATGGACCGCGACTTCGCCAGCTTTGTCCTTGTCGAACCACGCCCATGGCGGAGGCACCGCGCTGTCCTCGGAGCTAGAATCCCACTCGCGCTTCCCGGACGTCGCGTTGTATTTATAACGGGGTAAAAAGCCCCAAGAACCCATGGGTCTCCCACGGTATGCATTCTATGATTTAGACACAAACCGACGCACGGCAATGTCTGTCCCAATCGTTCTCTTGCGGCTGTTCATAGAATGTGTGCAGGGACAGAAGGCGAAAAAAGCAAAGTGTGTTGACACGGATCCGAAGCGGCTCTCCTGCTCATAAAATTAGCACATGAGATGCTTCACGCTGGGTGGGTGCGCACCCTGGGCACAAAAAGAACTCTTAAAAGCGCCAAGCGCGATGCCTCCTAACGGGACCACTTGGGCTGCAGAAAATTACAGCCCTGGACACAGATCAAAGGGAATGATTATCGTGGCAAGCTTAATGACACACGGACATGTTTTGCTCAGGCCGGAGAGGGTGGGCAAACATGTATTGATAGAAGGAAACTGAAAAGGACTTTTTTTGCGGATTTCTCCGGTGCCGGCCGAGGTTCCGGGTCCTTCCGATGTTGAACCGTTGAACTTGGCGCGTCTGGGTCAAGCTGAAGAAACAGTAAAGGTTGACTCGCATCAACCTCTTCCCTGCCCGCCGGGGAGAGTTTGGATTCGGCGTGCCATCTCCGACGTGATTTAATGTCGAGGTTGAACAATTACTGATGTCTCTTTTCCCCAACGACATGTTCAATTGTTCGAAAATCGACATCAAGTCAGTTTTGCGTCTTGAAAAAAAAGTATCTCGGCTAAACGGGTTTCAAGCGAGTTTTCAACATGACTCAGCTAGTCGGTCCTATTTAACAGCGATAACCGGTTGTGCTGTTTACTTAGCCTACATCGAGATCCCCACTGGCACATCCCACGCACTAGTATCCCTAGTGGCGCGCCAAAGCCCCGTACTTTCGCCTGCTATTCTACTAAATATGGCTGAATGTCAATGACAGGCGTGGCAATCCGGCCTGGGCCGCTGGCGGGCACTTGGCGGCGTGGGAGGAGACGACGCAATTAAAAGGGATTGAATCAAGTATAAGAGTGACGTGGTGCGATTGGGTCAGAGTAGGTCCGTGTATGCTCCGACGCCTTATTGGGTGTGTGCGAACTTGAAGGGTTAAAATAACGGGAGGCGGCCCGCGGGGGCTGCGTGGTGGGAGCAAGGATCTGGCCGTGAGATGGCGTCAAGAGGTCTAGATACTTACGAGATGCGAAGTGCAGGGTCGGCAGGGGTCGGATTTGGAATAACAACGAGAGGAGGACAAGAGGGAGTTCGCGTGATCAATGTAGAAAGGGTCTGAGAGAACAAGGCCGGTTGGTGTTCGGGAGCGCCCGGTTGGTGCCGAGGGCGCTAGTAGTGCGCTGGTGCTGTGCGCGTTTCGGCAACTGTAATGTATGATATAGGTATTTCAAGTGCGATGTCAGCGGTAGAAGCATAAACCAAGGAAGATATGGCGTTCTGCGGGAAGTGGCCCGAATCCAGCAGTGCCATAAGTTTATTGCGCGTAAAACGGAGTGTTTCGCTATGTGCTACATATGTTATCCGGCGCCTAAGTATGACGGCGGCATCTATAGTCGCCGCTGGAAGTAGGACCCCGGATTATGCCACCAAATGCCTGTTCCCACGGAGGCCCATTTGTCGGGACGGAAATTGGTTGATTTGGGCCAAATTTGTCGGGATTGGCACAGGCCTGGACCCCAAAATCGGTCAAATTTGTCGGATTCTCTAAAGTTTTGCCCCAGATTGACCTCAGATAGTTGATTTCGAAAAATTTCCGCCCACAGCGCATCGTTTTTGTCGGGATTTGCCACAGGCCTACGCCCAATTTGGGGGAAATTTGTCGGGATTTGACACAGGGGTAACGCGAAAATTTCCCCAAATTTGTCGGGATTGGGATCAGGCATTTGGTGGCATAATCCGGGGTCCTCTGGAAGTTCCCCAGATTTATACTCGGCTATACAACAGATCGCCCACGGCGATCAATGGTGAATGAGTTGAATTGACCTTTATTTCCCGTTTCTGTCTTGGTATTCCATGTGCGTTGTATTTTCGGTCCGCCGGAGATAACATGTGCATGATAGCTGTCGAGGTTACTCAGCAACGCTCCTCCCCGTCTTCTTCTTCACGTCTTCCAAAGCTTAGGCGACCCACGCCGCAGACACAGTTAATGGCCGCGCATCACGGAAGCGCGGATTTGAACTAGAATCTATCGAGGCTGTGGCTGGCTGACAGATTTAAGTTCTTCCTCATCGAGATGGGTGACGGGCTGTTTCCTTATTTTATTTTTTCGTGCCCTGATTAGTCGAGGCCAGGCACGCGGAAGCAAAGTTGACCGGCGGCATATCAGGAAATAGCCGCTGATGTGGCGGTGCTGTGCGATCGGACCAAATCTGGTGGTCCTTTAAAGGCGGCTGTTGATCAAAACAGCCTGCTTCCTTCCACACCCCCACCAGGCAATGTCTGCCAGCACCATATACAATGTCAGTCTCATCCAAGTCTCTTATGCTGCCCGAGGAACTCACACTAGACGCAGCACAGGTCCCTGCAGCCTACCGGGTCCTCACATGGCCATTCGCGTCTCGGAGATGCCCTTGAGACGATAAAGCAAGAGTACGAGCTTGTAGCAGCAGAGCTGGTGCAAGCCCGCACTCTCCGGGATGAATACGAGGCAAAGGGTTCGTGGAGCATCGAATCTCTTGTCATTTTTCCCCCGTTCATCTTTTCCTCCGTGATCCAACCCCTGCCGACATGATTTCATTATCACCGATCTCTCATGGCGTATGCTGATGCCGGATGACAGTCACCTCGCAGATCAACGAGCTCAACATTATCCGCCAGTCTTTGTATGAGCTGGAGGCGCAGCACGGGAAGGTGCGGCACCAGTATGAGGAGGAAATAACGCATCTGCGCGCAGAGCTGCATGCGCTAAGGCAACCCCCGCCGCCACCGCTGCCACCGCATCCCCTCCCCGGCCCGGGCGTCCACGGGGCAGCGTTTGGCGAGCCAGGATATTTCCGCGTCGGGGAGGCGAGAGAACGGGAACGAGATCGCGGGAGGGGCGAACGCACCGAGAGAGATTTAGAAAGAGAACGGGACAGGGAACGCGGCGGCGAGCGAGATCCCAAGCGCCTCAAACTGAAAGCGGGTGGAGGTGCGTGCTCCGATCCAGCATCCTTAATGCCGATGCTCATCGAAGGACTGCCATCTATCTATCTATCAATTTTCATATGAAATGCGATGGAATGGAGTAGAACACTTCAGCCCGCTGTTGAAAGCGCTGCCACCCGTGCAGGGCCCCGGGGCGCCGCAAAACGGGAACGGGGGCCCGCTCCCGAGCATCGGCGCTGTCGACAGCCCGCGCACGCACACGTTACGGGGGAGCCCGCATCAGCATTCCCATTCGCATTCTCATTCGCATTCGCGCGGCAGTGGTAGTGTTGCCGGTAGTGCGGGCGGTGTCCTTGAGCCCGCCCACCCGGCAGACGACTTCAACAACTTCCTCGACAGCGTGGCGGGGGACCCTGCAGCGATTCCCGCCGACCTGAAGAAAGAGGGCTCCGACTGGTTCGCAGTGTTCAACCCCCGTGTGCGGCCGCGTGTATTGAAAGACGTGGGGTTGGTGCATACGCTTATGCATGCGACGTGAGTGCCCTTCTTCGCATTTTGCATATCATTTGCTTTTGGTTTCTTGGTTCAAATGGGGAGGAAACATTGCGGAGACCCTGACACATACGTATACTTACGGTAACACTCCAATCCAGGGTCGTGTGCTGCGTGCAGTTCTCCGCGGACGGCAAGTTTCTCGCCACGGGATGTAATCGGACCGCGCAAATATATGATGTCAAGACCGGGGTTAAGACTTGGTGAGGGTTTAAAATCCTTTATTTATTTTATTTCCGCGTATTTTGGGCTTTTTTTGCCCAATGTCCGCAAGGAATCAATTCAACCTAATCACCTACCGACTTGCAGCGTCCTGTCGGACGAAGGCGCCGGACAGGCCGGGGATTTGTACATCCGGAGTGTGCGGTTCAGTCCGGACGGTAGGTATCTGGCGACTGGAGCGGAGGATAAAGTCATAAGGGTGCGTAATTTTTTTAGTCGTTTCAAGTGGTTTTCAAACCTTGCATCCTGTTGAATTTTCATCGCTGACGACCGAACATTTCTTTGAATTTATTAGATCTGGGACATCACGAAGAAACGCATCCGGACCGTGTTCGAGGGCCACACACAGGAGATCTACTCGCTCGATTTTTCGAGAGACGGACGGCGGATCGTCTCGGGCTCGGGCGACCGCACCGCGCGGATTTGGGACCTCGAGACCTCTGCGTGCACAGTATTGCAAATCGACTCTTCTTCTGCCGCTAGTTCGGATGGAGCCAGTGGTGGTGCAGGTGGCGGGGGCGACGCAGGCGTGACAAGTGTAGCGATGTCGCCCGACGGGCGGTATGTCGCTGCGGGCTCGCTAGACACGGGCGTGCGCATCTGGGACGCCGCGACAGGCGCCCTGGTCGAGCGCCTGCGAGGGCATCGGGATAGCGTCTATAGTGTTGTGTGGACGCCTGATGGGAGGGGAGTGGTCAGCGGGAGCTTGGATAAGACGATCAAGTATTGGGATGTGAGTGGGCTCGCTGCCGGCGGCGGTTCGAAAGCGGGGAAGAAGGACGGGAATGGAAATGGTAACGGAAATGGGAAGGACGCCACCGCCGCTGGCGCTGGGGGGGCCGGAGAGAAGGTCGGACAGTGTACGATGAATTTCCAGGGACATAAGGTGCGTGGTTCACATTTCGGATTCATTTCAATTTTTTGAACCAAGAGATTATTTTTACAGGATTATGTGTTGTCGGTTGCGGTGTCACCCGACGGGCAGTGGGTCGTGTCTGGGTCGAAGGACCGCGGGGTGCAGTTCTGGGACCGCGCCGGCGTCGTGCAGTGTATGCTCCAGGGCCACAAAAATTCTGGTGCGTATCTTAGGATACATACATGCACTGTGTTCCGGGCTAAGGCTGATTGATTCCTGGCAGTAATATCAATCGACTTGAACCCGACGACCCCGTTGCTGGCGACTGGGAGCGGAGATAACCTCGCACGAATATGTACGTGCACTACGGCTTTTCGTTCCTTCATCCGTTTTGTTCCTTGGCTGAGGCTGATTTTTTATTTGTGAATAGGGAGCTACAGTACCGTCTGATCAATTTTCTCGCTTTCTTTCTCTTCTGGATCACCTCATTTCATCTCACCGTGTATCGCTCATCTACATACAACTTACATCGCATATGTTTCGCGCCCATGCATATGTACATATCCACACACGACTCACGCCTCTATCCCTCTCTATTTACCTCCTCCGATTTTTTGCTTTGCTTTCATCCCACGCAATCCATGTATAAGTTATGTTCCGGCCACACGTCGGAAAGATGCATACCCCTACATATCACGGACTCGGATACAGTGTTAGAGTACGTACATGCATAATACTACAGCCTAGATAATGGAATGGATGAATGTCAATCAACGTGCGGATACAGATGCTGATGAATGCATTGTCACTGTGAACCCGCTCAACACCACCCGCTGTAGGCGAGGCTTGGAGCCGGCCCGTTAGGCCGCTCTGTCGCGACGTGGATCTGGATTGAAATCGAAGCGCTCGAAGCGCATGGTTAAGTGTTCGAAGAGAACCACGCGGACGCCGGTCTGGGTGTTGTGTTGCCGGAAGAAACCTTCTCTATCCGTCCTCGGCGGCTTTTCGGTGACTTTGACGACGCATTCAGCCATTGACTCGTAGGGTAAATTTAATTTTGAAGGCCCAGGCAGTGGGTTGAGTGGGACTGGGGCGCTAAGTAGGCGATTGCGTCCTTAGTTCCAAGGATCGGGGCGCGGAATCCGTGGGCGGGGAGCGTGGGGTTAGCTATTATAGCGCACTGGGTGCTTCGAGAACGCGCGTGCTGCGTTACAGTTGCAATTGAATCCAGTATCAATCAGTCCAGGGCATTAGATTCTAGCGGTCGGCACCGCTTACTCGGAAGTCGGACTCCCGTCTTGAGCTCTCTAATCTTATCGTGGCGCAGTTATTTGAATCCGACAGTTGTTGATTCGAACGAAGCCAGCATGGGAAGTAGTGATGAGTTCAAATTGCGGAGAAGTGCAGAGAAGCGCGACCGTTGGAAGGAAAGCTGATTCCACTGGCCATGTATTTAGGTTACAATTTCCTCCGCTCCCTTTTCGAGGAATAGGTTCTCTAGGCTTCTGTCAACTGGAAAATTTAACGGGTCGGTTCACATGTTATCTACATATGATATGCATGGAAGCCGGACTCCGAGGCCGCCCAAAATCAGCCTGCGGTCACTGTCAAGAGGACTACAACCCCGTCCGTCGCGATTCCTGTACAGGGTCATTTTGTGAGGCTGAAAGTCCGGCACGAAGGCGTACGCACCGTGATTGATGCTGTAAAGAATTAAGATGAAGATGAAAAAGAATAATGGTATCACCCACCCTTCAGAGCCGGGATCGATCAATCCCTGGATCCTACGCGTCGCGGTCGTATATTTGACGCCGTTGAAGGAAGTTGTACCATTGGCCCGCTGCACGAGGAGATCACGACCTGGAAACATCGTGAAAAATTTCGGGATGGAGGCGGAGGAACCGACCTATGTTGTATCCATCTGGCGAGATAGTGTGGTGTTCCACGACGTCCTGGGGAATAAGAATTCGTCGAGTCGGTTTTATCATAAGGGATAATGTACTTCTTCTTTCGAAACCCTACATATCCAAAAGTCAGCGCGTGTGTTATATTTGCCAAAGAAGCACGAAGGCGTACGCGAGGAATAATGCCCCAGAATTGGCCAAAGTACCGTTCTGTCTGTAAAGGCTGAGCGAGTCTCAGCTGTGGGTCACAACTATTGGCAGTGATATCTTACCGGAGATGGTTCCCGCCTGCAAGACTCTCCCAGCACGTTCCCAAAGCTGTGGATCCGAAGTCCTCGCGCAATTCGATCTACAATGGGATTCATATTTCGATACAACACAGTATACAGTCACAAAAGCCGCACCGTCTGGTTAACCCACCCGTTGCCGTCGCCGAGATTTGCCGATTGCGGATCACCTAGGTTGGTCGTTAAAATCTCCACAGCAGAATGGGTGAGGTACATGCCTATGTGCAAGTCGAAGCATTCAATGGCGCTGTAGGTAACGCAATTGACTGAGGAACTGGAAAGAGGAATGAGGAGGACTTGCAATCCAATGGCTTCCGCAAACCCGAGGAACCCAGAGTTCGTGAGGACGGAGGGGGTGCTATGGCCGGATATGATCACCTGCGGTTGAGGATAATAGAAAAGTTCGCTGTCAGGCGGAAACCGACAGAGAAACGGAGAAACTGACGTTCAGTGGCTCGCTGCCCCCAGCGCCGGCTTGTGCTCTAAGCGTTTTGAAACAGGTAAGATACGAGTTGCGTACCGTTATCCAGCATTGAGCCACCTTGAGTGCGTGGGTCATAATAATCTGGAGGGCTCGGAGCTGAGAGCACGAAAGACGATCGGAGCAGGAGTATGGCCAGGAAAAAATGCATCGGAGAGACACAGGGCCCATCGAAGTCGAGCGTTTATGTAGCCTTCGAGTAGTTTAAGATCCATGCGGATACGAGGCACGTTCACATCAATGTACCACGCGCCGTCGGATATGAGGAGCCTATTTTTTGCGACGAAACGGAGAGCTAGTCGTGAAGAGTACAAATGTGGTATTTCAGGTGTTTAAATTGGCTGATTAGAAGGTGCCAAGGCAGAGACAGTGACCGGCAGTACCATGGCCTATCAAGTCACCTTGGCGAAGCATCGGATTCCAAACAGAGGGGATATTATGTCGAAACCAATGAAGCCAAGCCTTCGACACAACGCGTGGCCATGGGGAATGGTTTTCGGCGAGTCACGCAGACCGTCCGAAAGGCTGGACGAGGAATTGAGCCTAAAGAGCTGTAAGGCTGGGAACCATGTGGGCGCCTTGCAACCTCGGCCTTCCGTTATTGAATCGCGTACCCCGCTCGAACCCAAGCTTAACGAGGAAGGATGTGGTTGGAGAAGAGTTGTTATTGATCGGATCCGACCCACGTCGAGTCACCAAACTTCATCCAAAGCACCAAAGACGGACAAAGAACGCGTCGCGTAATCACGTGACTAGGAATGGCCTTCAAAAGACCCTCGCTCGTGCGCTGGCCATTTAGGTCAAGATATTTGACCCAGGGAGTAGGACCTCGAGGATCATCCCAGTGTCACGAGCCCAACCAAATATTATTATTTAAATAAGTCGTTCAAGGAGTTTGATCAAAATTTGATGACGCGGAGGATGCCGAAGAACCCCCTCTTCATCCAACGTAATCAGGCAGTCCCGTATAATAACCAGAACAAGACACACTGATGTTATATCGGTCAGGCCTCTGACATCTATCGCAAACCGCCGAGCCCCATCCGCTGGCAGGAGTCTGCATCGCCCATGGCGTTTTTCCGATTTTTTCATCCCGAAGGTGTGTACTATACTTACACTAGGTCCAATATTCCGTAACACATGACCAGACCGCATGGAATTACAAGTCGCGGGTACGTTGGGACGATGAATCTATCGACGATGAGCTCCCGGAACCCTGGTCCTGCGACTGGGAATTATGGGGCCTGGACGAAATATGGGACCTCAAGACGATTCCGAGCCTTCTGGATAGGTTCGGAGTCTCAGTTAAGAAGCGAATCGCGTTCCGCTGCACCCGAACCGATGACAGTACCACAGCGTTTCTGGGCGTCGAAGAACGCTTGAAAGGCCTCAGAATTTATATCTACAATGCTCCAACCGAGGATCTGTTTCGCTTCGAGCAAGTCCTAGAAGACAACATGTATATTGGCGCAACAGAATTCGTCAAAAAAGCGGATTGGAACAACATGACACATCTTGGATTCTCAGACACTGTCGCTGGGCACTGCAACATTCCTGGTTCCCCTCTTCTTCTCCAGGACCTGCACGAGGTAGATGACCACCTATGAAATTAAAGGCAAATGAATGATTCCTCTGCGCAGGGCCCATGGGGCGTTGAACCGCGAGACACCCGCAATCGTCGGGTTTTGATGGCGTTAGAAGCCAATCCCTCCATGCGCGACTGGTGCAACATCCCCGATTCCGAGCTCCCCGAACCCTGGAGCTCCCAATGGAGGCATTCGTTTTGGAAGAATATATCTGCCCAGGATGAGCTGCATAAGACGTACCCCCTAAACTCTCCGAATCCCATTATCTTCCACGGACGGGAAACTGTGCTACTGGAAGCTGCGGGTGTTTTTTATTTGTACGGTACCCCGATATGCGAAGAGATTTACGACTTTTACAAAGACATCCTCACTCCGACTCCACCTTCTCCGACAACGTCGAACCCTCCCGCTCCGCGTCCGCAACCTGCGGGAACTCGCCACGCCCGCGCTCACGCCCTTTTCGTTCTGGGACTTCCTCGTGAGCCTCGCGGGCCTCGACCACCGGAGAAGCTTCTATATCAGTTTGAAGGAGTCTATACCTCCATCGCGGATTTCTTTGAACGTGCGGATTGGACGAAGATGTCTATAATAGCGCCTAGAACCAAATGTAGCGGTGAGTTTTCTCCTCTACTTCGCATAATTTAGATGGGCCCTGATTCGCATTTAGAAATACCACCACCCACAACCCCACAAGAAACTACCGCGAAACTTCCCATGACAGATGATGGACGGCCGTTTCGAATCGCGACGAATACACATTAGTTGGATTATTAGTTTTGTCTACTTTTCTGCACCTGCTAACTTCGCATTCCCAGCCGAAAGGGTACTATGTGGGACCTATATCGCCCGCCGGTATGTCCACTGTGCCCTCGCGCACTTAGCTAACGGCGCGCGCAGGGTACATGGGGGTTCCTACCCCGCTTCAAATTAAACGAAACGTGGCGGGTGCACGAGTGGGACAGAGATCTAGATGGTCGCAATGCTGCACTACCGTCGCCTTGGGCGTTCTACGACCGGGATCCGGACGATAGCGAAAACTACCATGCGGCCGAGCTTCAGCGCAAGTACGGCACTCAAGCGCTGACGCGCGTCATGCATCGCTGCACTCCCCACATTCCATATACCGCCGTGGCGTTCTCCACCCCAGAAGGTCGCTTTTATGTGGAGGATCTCAATGAGGACCTGTGGGAATTCGAGGGCACATATAGGAGTGTTGACGATTTTATCGAGAACGCGGACTGGAACAAGATGCACATTATATACGAGATTGACGACGCCTCCGATGCAGAGTACGAGGAGGATGGGTAGAGAAAGGTTTGGTTCGTGATACCTGTGCGAAGAACGCGACTCCGAGGACTTTCGGGGGATTCATACGAAATGAGGTTGGCCTAGCAATGATGATGTATCATAACAAGTCCCTGCGTAATCTATCCATTTGCAAGATGTAAATATTGGTGGGAGTCAAGCTCATATCAGTTAGGTCTCTGGGGGTATTAGATAGACACATATTGTAGTTAGCGTCGGTAAATCGAGGATACTCTCAACAGCATCAAGGATGTGCAAGTATCCAGGTTCCAGATATACGTTGCAAAACTTGTATCGGCTGGTCCCTGTAAAGAATATGTTCACCTACCCCTGTTCGACTCAGGCTCGAGCCACCTTCAAAAAAGAGGGCATTTTTTAATATATGTACTCTCTCATCTTGTCAATTTTGGCCTTTCTGTTCATTCTTCCATCTAGATTCCGAAGTTTCAGGTGTGCGCGTACAGGGTCAATGAGAAAAAATGCTCCAGGATGCATTCTGGTTCGAAGCCCTGCTGGCACTTGCTCGATAGCGGACGATCCATACCTGCATTGACACAATTTACCATGTGCGACCCGAGCAAGTCTATGAAGTGCATTGTCAGGAAATGAGCTCATTCTCCCGTTGCGGCCGCGCCTGCCCTCTTTTCTCCGTCTTTCTCCTGTACCTGAGTGGACGCAGCCAGCTTCTTTGCCGCCGAATTCGCGATGCTGAGGTAGGTGTCTGAAAGAGATATGGGGAAGCGATGAGACTGGGAGTCAACGCGCGGCAGAAAGACGTACTCCAGAACAAGCTTACGACGCTCACGACGACGAAGCGCAGGTGCGGCGGGACAAGCCAAAAGTTGATTATTTGGGTTGGGACGAATACGGCCCTGGAATGAGACCCAGGTAAATTATCTTATATGGATGGGTAACGGCGGCCTACCAATTGCGCAGCAGCGTCGGGATGTAACCCTAGGAAAAATCGAAGTAAGAGGATGGATGAGAGAGATGGAGGGCTTTTTACCGCGCCTATCCGGGGAAT
Organism: Mycena galericulata; assembly: GCA_029289565.1. Lineage (NCBI taxonomy): Eukaryota > Fungi > Basidiomycota > Agaricomycetes > Agaricales > Mycenaceae > Mycena > Mycena galericulata. The sequence continues at coordinate 66,466 of JARKIA010000163.1, read as the reverse complement.
CGCTTCCTGCGGCTTGCCTTCCAGTAAGGCCATCGAGCCGAAGAATACGATGACGGCACCTACACGGAGAGTCGGTAAAAGGGCGAAAGAGGAAGAGAAACAAACCAGGTGTTAATACGCATTGATCGAGCCATACCTATAAGATGTCGAGTCGCTGAATCAAGAGGGCAAAGGAAAACCTGCCCGATAGATGATGCCTCTCGTCGGGTTTTTGAATTGGATTCTATTCAAAAGCTGGTACCATTTCGTCATGGCTGGTCCGAACATTGCACCTAAAAATACGAGGTTGTAAGAGATGATTGTTTCGAAAAGGTGATCCAGTACCGCCGTAAAACGTGAGCCTGGCCGTTCGAGCAAACTAGATACATCAAGCATGAGTGCATCCTGATTCGCCCAAGCTCACATCATGTTCCTTCCCCTTCCGTTCCACGGCTTGTTGGGCTATTATATCGCCAGCTCCGAATAACACCGCTGCAGTGCCGCATTGCGCGAGCATTGGGCGCCGGATAAGCATAGCACTGTGGAGGTTCCGCGAGCCGGGTTAGATCCAAACCATGGGCCGCAGAGAGTTTGGAGGCGCACTTGTACGCCCTGAAGAGAGAGGCCATTTAGCGCGTACCACACGCCGTCCTCGTCGTGTTGTGGCAAGAAAAGAAAATGATCGGATCAAAGGCCCGAATCCCGAATCCACCTCAAGACGCCGAAACTTGTGCCATTCCTTGCCGTCTTCTTTTGCAGCCTTCGGAGCCTGGCGGTGATAGCAGTACCCATTCCTCGACATACTTAACCACCGGTCGTCGTGGTCGCCGTCGTCGTCGTCTCGTCTTCCTGACGGCTTACACGGCTCTGCATTCCAGTCGAGTCTGCGCAAGCGATGCCACCCCGAACGAGAGGTAGACGAAGTCAAGCCGCCGAGAGGGACTCTGAGAGGTATTATTTATGTGCACTCCTGACCGCTGTGCCAAACCTATTTCATAGAAGTACTGTCCAGCTCCCGCAAGAGCTCATAGACGCCATTATCGACGAATTCGACATATCGTTACAAGACAAGGACAATCCGACCTTGTATCCCGACCGAAACACACTGCGCGCTTGCGCTTTGGTGTCCCGCGCATTCGTTGGGCCCAGTCAGAGGCAGTTGTTCTCGACAGTCACCTTAGGCGCCAACGGTTATTATGGTGCCCCTCCCGATGAACGCTCCAGATCGTTTTCGAAGATCCTCTCCTCAAAGCCCCACATCGGATCTTATGTGAAGAATCTGATACTGTCCTACCGGTCTGCACGGTCAAAGTCCGTGGAAACCATACTTTCTTCCCTCCCAAAATTGAAGACACTTTCACTCGACCCTCGGCATGATCGTAAATATCATCAAACTATACCATTCCCGGTTCACCTCAGAGACTCGTTCATTGCGGCGTTTTCTTTGGTTTCGCTCCGACGCCTCGAGATCCGACGTCACGACTTCACTGATGCCCGCGACCTGGACTCCATCTTGAGCAACAGCCTCGGCTTGGAGGAATTGTGTTTGATCAACGTTCGGTTTACCGATAACTCATCTCAGGCTTTGAGGATAGGTTCAGATTCCCCTCGTGTATCTTTACGTTCGCTGGGACTATTCGCAATGCAGACCGCCGACATGAAAGCAGTGATGAATACATTCACGGCCGTGGATGTCACACATCTTCGCTCCATCTCCTCTGATGGTTTTTTCGAACCGCTGCTTCATCTCAATGCACCCTCTCTCCGTGAACTTATCTGTATCCGAAGTGAGACTTTTCTCCCCCATTTAAATGAGCTAACCCGTTGTGCAGGCACTTGGTTTCACGCGACCGACCCACTTGGCCCAGTCCTACCGGCGAACAAGGTTGATACGCTCACCATTAGGATCCCTTCCGCCACCGAAGTAACTCGCACGATTCGCCAACTCGGAAACCTGCAAGCTCTAAAACGAGTTTCGATCATGGCGAAGCATGTGGTCGGCGATTCCGGCGAGTGGCTAAAGATCGATTCGCTGCTTGCGGATGCTGGTGCTGCATTGGAGGACGTCCACGTATGCTTGGATTTACCCACCTACATCAGACAAACTGTTTTTGTGGAAGCCGCAGTGAGAAGCGACTTGCCCGCCCTCAACGCAAAGGGTATCCTCCGTATAACTAGCACACCTGAGACTTCCGGTACGTACTTCCGTCTACCCGAAAAGGGTCTCGTCATTCACGAAATTCCCTCCGACCCACAGAGCCGAGATACACGGTGTGAAGATTTAGCTGTTATAACTGAAGATTCGAAATGCACGGCAATTGCCAGGACATATTTTTCTGACGCACGTAAACACTTACCTGTAAACCAGTTCCTCTTGATCACCGCCATCAAATGAATTGTATCTGCATATGCAGACCATTCCTTGTTCCCAGGACACGGACGCGTTTTCTCCACAGGTCACCCCAACAAAATTCAAAATACGGCGCGAGTTGTGGAACGCCTGCGTGAGCTTCGTATTCTTCGGGATCTTTCTTTGACCATATGTAAGTTTTGTCTCTTCACACAATCATTCCAAACTGAAAACTCTCCGCTCCGCAATGCGATGCCGCTCGCCGTCGAGATTCTGTTTTCGTGTACCTGATATATCGCGGAGACAGAGATGATTACAAAGGTATATTTTAGACTAATAGGACACTTTTCAAACCTCGGGCGGAGAATCGTGTATGCGCAAAACGTCACGTTCGGAAAGCGCAGGCATCCAGTTCCTGAGAAAATCCTCCGGGTGCGGGTCAGCGCTATAGACGTGCATAAGTCTCAGCGCCGGCAAATCTCCGAGCAGGCCAAGCAACCCGTCGAGCGACTGCCACTCCCCCGAGTTTGTCATCTGGCTGACCTTCACCGATATGGTCTGAAGCGACGTTAAGTCGCTTACGCCGAACAGTTGGACCATCTTGTTGAGGGAGGACAAGTACGGGACTCTGAGGTCGAGGGAACGCAGGCGATGGGCGCCCGCCAGCATACCCTGCTCGATGGTTTCGTCTCGGAATGCATCTATGGTAGGGGATCAGCAACAGGCTGAGCGGGGAACTTGAAGATATCGCCGTACCGGGGTAGTAACTGTAGGTGAGTATTTTGACGTGCTGAATCGAGGCCGCGTTCGCGCGGAGCAGAGAGTTCATAGGGGTGTTGTGAAGATATAGTGACCGCAGCTTCGTGATGTCTATCGCGGTGAATGCATTCAGAATGGCCTGTACCTGCGTAGCGTCCAAAAAGTATAGATTCAACGAGTCCAGGACGATCTGAGGAGATGTCGGTGTCGGGGAGGCCAATTTGGCTGGTCCCGTGGCCTCAAACGTAATGGAGCGTAGCGTCAGTGTTTTCAGCCCGGTGAGAGTACTGAGGAGATTCTGTAGCTCCGATGCGTCTTCGAATTGGAAGTACCAGAGCGTTAGATGGCGAAGGTTCGGCAGAGAAAACGTGGATAGGAACGATGCCGCCCCATCGTGGGTCCGGGCGATGTCGAGCCGTGCGAGGCTGTGCACCGACGCAAGTATATGTGTGATGGAGTCGATAGGCTCTTCTGCCGCCCCAGTGTACTCGAAGTATATGGCGCGAACGTAGGACGCAAGGTGCGGACGTACCCCGACGAGGGCGGAGAATCTATTTGGCGATACCTGGACCTCATCGCTGAAAGAGATCCCGTGGAAGATGTACATCTGGCAGGGCAGCAGAAAGGTGTGTGCCACAAGGGCACACGCTCGTAGTGTCTCCAACACATCGGCGGTGTTATCGATCATCCATGGATCTTGCACCAGGTCTATGTCAGCGACAATGGCGTCGACGATGGAGTCGATGAGTTCCTGCGGGAGTTCCATCTCGAGGCTTCTCGAGGATGGGAGCCGTTTTAAGTGTAGGAGAGGGTGTGTCACACGTGTGATGAGCAGCCAAGCGCCTGATGTGCGCCTGATAAGCGCTGGACTTTTGATTGCATGAATTTCACTCATTTCCGCGTGGCGCACATGCTGAGTGATACTCGGCCTGAATTTACAGCCACGTCACGTTACCGTGTCAGAGCCTTTAGAATAATTTGAATAAAGTTAAGCTTGGTATTAAAATTATTTGCCAAAGTTCCTGAAGAAAGGAATATTTCCGACTCGCTTCGTTCCATAATTTATACGATCAATTCTCCATCGCCTAGTGATTATTAATTATTGGACTCTACGAATTCTTGTAACTCTCTAATTTATCTGCATCTCAAAGCAACCCGACGCCTCGCCAGTATCCGATCCACTGCTTGACATTCTTTTCTCCGAGCTGTAGGTTTGCGGAGCGCAGCGACTGAGACGCGCCAAGAGCGTTCACCATGTCTAACTTTGCGAATCCAAACGCGTCCTCCTGTTGGCTTGTCTGTCGATTTTGAGATCGGAAAAAAGGCAAGAGACGAGACGCCCGGAAAGACTTTGAATGTTCCTGAGTCTGTGAATTACTCTCAAGTTGGGAGAGCCACTCGGCGTAGGGTGCGAGCGGAACATCGAGCTCAGCAGCGATGACATGTGCGAGCGTCGACCAGGACGTCGGCTGCGGATTGATAAGGTGGACGATTCTTGTCGATGGGGAAGAGTCGAGGAAGTCGGTGATTGCTGCTGCGGCGAGGTGAACAGGAAGCCAGGCAACGTCCTATGTCATCTGTTAGTTTATCTTGTGTTCAAATTTGAATATTGTACGCACCCTGCTATCATCCGGGACACATTTGATGACTTGAGCGCTCTGAACGAGGGCCGGAACCCATTCATGGATGTTCCAGGAACCATTTGTTCCTCCGCTCAGCTGACCCACACGAACAATCAGCGGTTTCGCCGCCGTAGAGTCTGCTACTTTGGCAAGAATCTCCTCGGCGACCCACTTGGACTGTGTATATCCGTTGCCAACTGCTGTCTTGGAATCGATGGGGGTCTCCTTGAAAGACGCACTCCCGGTGACACCTGGAAATCCTGGTGAGAAAAGTCAACGATACACCAACGCCCTCTTACCCTGAAAGATCCCAATGGAGCTTGTATAAAGCAACCTCGGGGGTTCTATGAAGGGCGAGCTCAAGGAAAAATCAACAAGTTTCCGAAGTCCCTTTATATTAGGCTCGAAGGAACGCAGCGCCAGGTTAAAGTCGACCGGCCAAGCTATAACATAACGTTAGTACCATTTCGGTGGTTAATAAGAAGAGTTGAACTTTACCGTTGTGAATGATATGAGTGACACTTTGTTGCATCTGTGCATGTTGGTGTTGGAAAGAGCACCCTTATTCAAAAATGACCTACCTGTTGATACACCGGGGGAGGAAGATCAAACCCAAGTCTTGAAATGTCGCCTTCAAGGAGGGACAGCTTCGGCGAATTCAAGATGTTGGGATCTAGACCACGTTCAACAAGAGCACTAGCATGCCTATCGCGGAGAATTTGCTGCTGGGGAGAAGACCGGTTCATAGAATAGACTTGAACCACGTTGTCGTCAGCCAAGAGATGCGACAACAAGTAGCAGCCGAGTTCTCCGGTCGTTCCAGTAACGAGGACCACTTTTCCACCGGCCGATACCAGCGGTCGCTCTCCGCTGTGCGTCGGTAAATCTTGGACATATGTGGCCACCATCTCATGCATCGCGTTAGACTTTCCCTCTGCCGAAGCGTCCTCTTCGTCTCTCCCGGACGCGACCCCGAATATAAACTGAGCAAGGCCCGAAATGGTCGGATACTCGTAGACAAAGTTACGTGTGTCCCGGCGCGTATCGAGCTGTGCTGAATCGCGCAGAGCCCCCAGTACACAGTTCCGGATCCATGTCGCCTGCAAACTATCACAGCCGTGCTGAAATATATCCTCGTCGTCTCCCAGGTCTTTGCCCGTGACGTTGTGGATCGCGTTCCGCACAAAATCCAGTATCGAGGCAACATCCCAGTCAACCAAGGGCGGGATGTTGCGGGAAGTGGTCTCCTCCACTGTCTCATATAGGGCTAAAATTTCATCTTCGTAATCAGCGATCACTGCTTGTCGGCGAACCGTCATTTTTGCAGTATAGGTGAATCTGCAACCATATGTGGGTAAAAGAGTGTCAAATGGTTGGTGTCACCTTACGGTTTGCCGGGCGTCGGGACTAGGATCATCTGGGTAAAAACACGCGTGTCAAGCAGATTTCAAAGCGGGATGAAACGGTTTACCTCTTTGAACAATCGTGAATGTTGAGGTGCGTACTTGTTCATTCTTTCCACGGTTGGCCTAAATCAGTGAGCATCATCATATATTCATGAGAGACAGCTTGGGAAGCGACATACCAGATCTTATTGCGGAAGTCCGCCAGCTTGACCGAATCGGAAGGATCAAACTTAAAAGCCGGTTTGGGATCGACGATGACCCCCGCTTGGAACCGTCCACGGCCGAACATCACGGATGACAACACATGAGGGTCTTGGTTCAAAATGCTTTCTATTCACCGGGTCAATAGCCTGGTCAAAGCTTCACGGATATTTTGTACCTAGCGGTCCGGGATTCGTCTTGGGAATGTAATCAGCATTGAAAAAAAAGTATATCGCAGGTATGTTCACCTTTTCTCCAGTATTGTGCATAATTTGATCGTCGGTACGGCCAAAAACCCTCCAGTACCCTGGTTTGGTTGGATGTGGCGCCAATAAGTCGGATGTCGCATAGGCATCGATCCCATCAACTTGAGTGTTTAGAACAGCGGGCCGGTTGAAAGTATTCGACTGGCCATGGGCGTGGTCAGCTCTTCATTCGCGGCGTTGGATAACCGAGTTGCGCACCACCATGACTAGCTCAAAAGTATTATTTCCGTGTGGAACCATTTCAGGTGTGATTGACGCAGGGAACTTGAAGTAGTCCCAATCGTAGCCAACCTCGGCTGTGCGTATCTTTAGTGTTGATCATCGAATAGCGTGGTGCGACCAACCTGGTATAATCTGACTCGCGCTACCAACTTCGGAGCTATGAACCTTGGTTATTGAAGGCCGCCGGGATGTATCAAGATCACAGCACGTACCATCCATATAAAATGTATATCGAAACTCCTTCGGAAGTCATGTAGTCTCCTGCGGCTTTATTTAAAGGGCCGCCACCATAGAGCTAAAATGGTCATTATGTTTTAAAATGAACCAGGGTTCCAGATACGAATACGGACCACTCCGGTACGTGTGGCGAGCCATCGGACGTATTCTGGTTTGTGGGACCATGCCTTCAATATATTAATTGGAGTAATGTTGCTCGACGGGCCGAAACGCACCTCGATGAAAGAAGGGACACAAAATATAATATCGCTTTCAGTGGCCTTTGCCGCATGAAAAAGACTGTCTGGCGTCGAAATCGTGGGTATTGCCTTTGGCTCGAATGCGCTTAGTACTATCCCGCATGAAGCCTGAAAAAAAAGCTGAAAACACGTGGTTTCGCAAAAATACTGCGACGCACCGACCACCATGTTTGCAGGACGCCCATACCTATGTGAGGAGAAAATTGAACAATGAGTTGGTTTCGTAGCACAGATGACGCATTACCATGATACATGGGTACACTGTGCACTGATAGAACTTGGTTTGTCAAATCGCGTTCGCCGAACCAAGGAATCAATGCGCCTTGAATGGTTTGATGGTTGGTCCACCAGATTGGTTTGGGAAACGCGGTGGAGCCTGTTCAACAGTACTCAGTCATATGTATCTTTGGGGAAAACAGAGAACTTCGCAGTATACCAGATGAGTGGAAGATACAGGCGGGGGAGTCAGGGCCCTTGTATTCATACGGCAGATCATCTGGTCCCAGTAATCTCTCCGATTCAGGAAGGAAAAGGTCTTCAAAGAGCGGAACATAGGACATATCGGGGCGGGATGTGAGTGGGTATTTTTCCTTGAGGATATCGCCAGCGGCGTTCGCAAGCTCGAGCATGGCCGGTTCCTGCCCGATGAGCAGGTGTTTTACCCCAACCTTGTCAATGAGGTGCGCGACAGCTGCGGGGGAGTTGCGCGGAGATATCGGAAAAGCGACATAGTTGGCTCGATAGCAGCTTGCGAGGAGGGTGAAGTATGGTATCGTGTCTGAGCGGAGGGTTAGTTAATTTTTGGGGGATACAAGTCGAACACGAACCAGAGGACGCAAGATCGCCACAACGGGCGTCTCAGCCATCCCAGGAACCCATTCCAGGCGATCCCGGATAATTTTCGCGCCTACGTATACAGCGTGAACCGCCTCAGGCCAATATATCGTCCGGATCGACCCATCGTCTTGGGTGTACACGAACAAGCGATGATTCGGGGTGTTTCGAAAATGCCAGTCATAGAGTTGAGCTATGGTCAGGCTCCCATCGAGTGGAGGGCCGGCGAAGGTGGGGGAAGCATTAGCGTGAATTGGGGGAGGTGGGGGTAGGAGACGTGGGTGTGGCATTCTGGGTTGAGCTCCAGGAGGACGCACATAACTTCAATTATTTATGGTGTTGAGAATCGCCGCCCGGGACGGATGTGGGATCCAGAAAAAGGGCAAGGCAAACTTGAAGGCCGAACCCGCCTCCGACTCTTTTTTTCCAAAACAAGGGAGATCGGCGTCGGGGGAGGAGCCCAATAAGGAACAAGCAGGTCGGTATTCGCAACAGGCCGCAGAGTGCAAGAATAGAGTGTATTAGAGTGTATTAGCACTCAAAAAATGCGAAAAGATTCTGCAATCCGATTGGCTTGGTTGGCTTGGAGCTGTGGAGTAGCGGAGAGTGTATCAGCGGTGTAGCACTCAAAAAAATCGAAGAGATTCTGCAATCCGATTGGCGTCTCCACAGCTCCAAGCCAACCAAGCCGGTCAGAGCCTAGATTTTTTTAGTTTGCTAATACAGTCCAATAGGGTGTTTCACACATCCCAACTTGAGCCCCAACTCGGACCCCAACTCGAACCCCAACTCGGAGACCAAGTTGGGGCACAAATCAAGTTGGGGTCCAAGTTGGATGTCAAGTCGTGCCTAACCCCTCGACTTGACATCCAACTTGGACCCCAACTTGGTGCCCCAACTCGGTGCCCCAACTTCGCTTAGTTCCGGTTGTTCGGTCCATTTGCCGCACATCAGATTATGTAATTCTACCTCCCGCCGCCCTGCCGCCCGCCTGCCACCTCCCAACGGCTAGATACATAGCGGCGGCCAACCTAAAAAATATACTTTTGGGAAGCAATGTAAACTGGAGGCATGTACATTCGCTGAAAACCAAAAAATAAGGATTTTTCCAATATCAAAGTTTCAGGTACAGTACATGGAAACAAGGTCGAACTTGGGAAATGAGAATAACTTGCTCCCTGACCCTGAAAACCCCAGAAATAGTGGAGTGAGTTGGGGCTCGAAGTTGGGACATAAGCTGTAGGTGTTTCACACATCTACCCCAACTTGTGCCCCAACTCCGACCCCAACTCGGCCAAGTTGGGGTCAAGTTGGGGTCCGAGTTGGGGCCGAGTTGGGGCTCAAGTTGGGACAAGGGGTGGCGAAAACCGTAATGATGGAACATGACTACCCACTGGTGGTAGCTGATCAGGTATCCGGGGTCCTGCGAAAGCGGTTTTCACACCCATTTCGACTGGGTTTTTCATATCTCGTCCATTTCAACTGGATTTGGTGGGTTTAAAAGGCAGAGATTGTGAAGTTTGCCCTCTAGATTCCGAATATCATTTTTGAAAATGCAAATACCAAAGTGTAATGCGTTTTTTGTGAGGTTTGTGTTGCACCGGAATCTGCCGAAACACGTGAGTCACACGTCAATATTCGGCAAATATCCGGCAACAACGCGTCCGAAATACACAAGAATTGAAGTTAAGCCTAATTGCAGCATTCATTGTTCCCTGAGCACATCCAGAACATACATATACTAGTACACTTGCTTCTAAGCCATTTTGTGAGAGCTCACTTCATCCACAGCATTGCAGTGACCCGTGTAGATGCCCCCTGGTGTTCTGTGTCAAAGCCCTTTCAATTTTTTGACCATAGGAAGCACGATATGTGTTCTTATGACCGTACTGAGAGGTTTTATGATATGGAATGGCATTTCAGACGGGAAATGTGAGTAGGATGGGCGAGCGCCGCCGAGCAGACGATTTTGCCATCAATCGTTTACCGCGTTGGTGGAAACTCACCTGGTAGGCCCAGGGAAGAAACACTAAGGATCAAGAAGGGATCAAGAAAAGAAACAGCTCAAGAAGGGACGAGGATGAATATGACCAGCGTATGATTTCAAGATGGAGGTACGGAGCAAGAAGGTAAGGTAACATGTGATCAGTACATAGCTGTAAACAGTCCGTCATGTTTACACCCTCCCCCTCCCACGAAAATTAGTGCATGTTGCTGGAGAGTTCGGAGTAGTGTTGATGTTCGATGTGGTGTTGTGAGTATTAGGTTGAGGCATTGGATTTCGGTACCGAGTGAATTTATTTCGTCTTCGCGAGCCAGTCGTCGAGTGCGGCACATTGTGCGAGTTCGCGCCCGGGGAGCCACTTGTCGGCTTCTTCTCCATAACCCGCAAATCGTACGAGATACTGTTTTCCTCGGCCTTTGGTGCGTTCGTCCACGATGGCCTCGATGTACCACTCCTCCTCGCCGTCGTCATTTAACACAGGCCCGGGTTCTTCGAGTTTCCTACTAGGGAAGAGGACATCGTCGTTCTCGACATAAGGTTCGAGTTCGGACGCGTGGAAGACGGGGAAGACGTTGGGTTGGTTGGGTAGGGAGAGCGTGAAGTTCGAGGTCTCGTCATGCTTCGCAATTATCGTGTAAGGGCCGTCGAAGCGGCGCATGTATTTCGCTACACGCTTCTCGCCCTTCTTCTTGTATGCCCCACGACGATTCGTGGTTGACAGCCTGACACGGTCGCCTACTTTGAGGTCAAAGTCAGGTCCGCGGTGTTTGTTGGCTTGTTCGGCCTGGTTGATCTTGGCTGTGAGAAGGTTCTCCTTGGCCTCGGTCACATCCAGGTCGAGCTGAGCAATGATTTCCGCCGCAAGCACTTCCTCTGTAGGAGCGTTCGGTGCAGGAGTAGAAATGAGGGGTGGAATAACGCGTGGTGAACGGCCCGTCTTCAGTTGGAAACCGGAAAAGCCGGTTGATGCGTTCACAGTGTTCATCATGTCAAAGCGGACACGGGGCAGGGCACGTACCCAACCGCGCTGGTTTCGTGCTACATGGTAGCGGATGGCCTGGTTCACCGTTTTGTTGGTGCGCTCGCTAGCGCCGTCGGTCTGCGGGTGGTAGGCAGTCGACATTTTGAGTTTGGTACCCGTGAGTTTATGGAGTGATCTCCAGAAGGCAGAGATGAAGAGCTTGTCGCGGTCGGAAACAATTTCCAGTGGGAGGCCGTTCTCGCAGTACCAGTGGTCGAAGAACAGGAGTGCGAGTTCAGGTGCAGTGACCTTAGTCGTTGTAGGGACGAGTTGGAAGTCTGAGTTAAGGCGGTCCGTGAAGGTAACAATGCAATTAAAACCCTGGTCGGGCGGAAGAGGGCCGATGAAGTCAATCGCGACTGAGTCGCCACGTTCGTCGGGGATTGGGAGTGGATGGAGTGGCCCAGCTTTTTTTGTAGTTCTGGACTTATTTCGTTGGCAGTCGGGGCAGGCAGGTATGTAGGCCGTTTCTAGGTCACGGCGCATGTTGGGCCAGTAATAAGCGTCGCGAAGGGCCTTGTACGATTTGTCAAAACCGAAATGGCCGAGGTTGTCGTGCGCGAGTTGGAACAGTGTTTCGCGGAGGTTTCCGACACGTGGGATTATGAGTCGGTCGCCAACATACCAGAGGTTCTCTGGCTGTTTGTAGGTAAGGCCGGGCATGCCTTTGCTCGCGGACTCGAGTTTCTTACACCACTTGTCCTTTTCGTATCCTGAGCGAATCTCGTCGAGCAGCTTTGCATCGCTTGAGATTTTCAGGACCGAGGCAAGCGGCAGCGCGGTTTCAGAATTGCTCGTTCCACGGATGCGGGTGCGTGCAATGCAATGTACAGCATGGAAAGGGGACTGGCGGGGCACCTTCAAGATTGCAGCAATTGGTGCACTCATTGCCAGTGCTTCGTCGGCATCGTAGTACGTGTAAGGTTCAGCAGCTGCTTCTTCAGCTTTTGTGCTGTCCTCGAATTCGGTTCGAGAAAGGGCGTCGGCGACAGTATTGTCTTCACCCCGGACATATACAATTTTGCAGTCGTATTGGCTCATGAACTCAACCCAGCGAGCTTGTCGGCGGGAGAGATCCTTTTGAGTCTCGAAATTTTCGAGGGTTCGGTGATCAGTGTAGACAGTGAAATGGGAGCCCAAGAGGTCGACCCGCCATCGATGAAGGGCACGTATAATTGCGAGCATTTCTTTTTCATGTACCGGGTAGTTTAGTTCAGCATGTTTGAAGGACATGGAGTCAAAGGCTACAGGTCGAGCGGTTTCCCAGGTCGGCCCGTAGGATAGCATTGCACCGGATCGTTTGTCACTTGCATCCGTCGTGACGAATATCTGGTTGTCCCCACGGTTGTCGTGGTCAATTGTCGTGAGACAGTCGCGGCCTATAACAATTTGTTTTATAGCGTCGAAGGCAGCCTGGGATTCGTCGGACCAGGGTGGGAACTCTTTATCACAGGTTTTTGTGGTCAACTTTTCGAGTACGCCTGTGTGATCGGCAAGATTCGGGAGGAAGGAAGAGATGTATCGGACTAGCCCCAGGAAAGCACGGACATTCGTCGCAGATTTTGGTGTTGGCCACCCGACTATGCGGTCAACCTTTTTGGTTGAGGCCTCAATCCCGCGTTGCGAGATGTGGTGTCCCAGGAAATCAACTTCATAGCAGAATAATTTTGTCTTTTTTGGGTTGCAGTAGAGGCCCGCTTTCTTAAGTGCATCGAAAACGCGGCGAGTGTCTCTGTCATGATCCTCGACGTTCTCGGACCATATGATAATATCGTCTAGGTACACATGGCAAATTTTTCCAATTAGGCCACGCAGCGCTGCTGTTACGCGGCGTTGTTGGACTGCGGGGGCATTGCGAAGCCCTTGCGGCATCACAAGCCATTCGTAAAGGCCGAGTGGTGTATTAACGGCTGTATATTTGATAGAGTCCGGGTGCATTCGAGTCTGAAAGAAGCTGTCGGTAAAATCGATTGTTGACCAGATCTTGCCTTTACCGCAGTCGGCGAGGATGTCGTCGATGCGGCGTAAGGGGAACGAGTCGTGTATTGTGTTCGCGTTGAGGGGGCGGTAGTCGTTTACCCAGCGTGGTAGCACGAACTTGTCCGCCTTTGGGATCAGAAAGGCAGGTGAGGCGTAAGGTGAGGAGGAAGGTCGTATGCGCCCTGCATCCAGATGGCCTTGTATCAGTTTCTGCCAGGCTTCCTTGTACTTACGAGGGCTCTGGTATGTCCTCGTCTTGAAACTGAAGTCGGCGTCTTTGACTGCAATGTGACAAAGCACGTCGGTGGGCAAGTCATTGACGTGCGGCATAGGTTCGAACAGGGTGGTGTACTCAGACTTCAAAGCTTCACCGCGTTTTTGGAGTTCATCCCAGTGGGCGAGTATTTCTACGCGTTCGCGTACGGCAGCAATGATGTCCACGGGTTTCACGGGTTCAAAAAGGTTTCGAGATTCGAGGTCCAGGCGGCGTTTTTCGCAGACGGCCTCCAGTTCTTTCAGCATAGTTTTCCGATCGGTCTGTGTGCGACGAATCTTTTCTCGTAGCTTAAGTTTAGGTTGGGGTTGGGGTGGAATCGGGGGTGGGTTCAATAGGTCGAAACCGGTACGCTTGTCTATAGCAGTCCCCGCGTCGTAGTCCATGACAATTTTATTTTTGATGAGCCATGGTAGACCAAGTATTACAGGTGCGCATAAGTTGGGCGCGACTACAAAGCGTACGACTGAAGAGGACCAACGTTGGTCTCGGGAATGTAAGGGAATTTTCACGTATTCGGTAAGGAGAGTTTCTGCGTTCGAAGACGAATCGGAATCGGCAAGTGCGAGGGCAATAGGCTCTGGTTTGTGTAATTTAAAGCGTCGAAGTTCGAGTTTATCAGCGAGGGCAGCGTCGATCAGCGCTAGAAAGGCACCGTCGTCCATCAGTCCACGAATTTTCAATGGGTAGTTGGACATGGGCCCCTCGATGAGGCAGTCCCAAAAGAAGTGAGAGGCACGGTGGAGGGAGCTCACCGAGAGGTCAGGGTCCGTGTCTTCCGAGTCGTCCGAGTCCTCGACAGGATTCATGACAACAGCGATCGACTTGGCCTTGCCCTTGTTGGTGTTGCGCGCAGCGGCGGCGGCGGCGACGACGTCGGCGGTTACGGGAACGTAGTTTTCGCCGGAGGGGAAACCGTTTGTGCATGCGGTGCGGTCGTGACCTACAAAGACACGGCGACAAACGGTGCACCCGTCGTTCTCGATGAGGAGCTTTCGCTCCTCCTCGGTCAGCTTCGGACATTTCTTGCCGACGAAGGGGGCGGTGGACGTGGAGGGGCCGCCGTTGGCACCCGCGGTCGTGGTGTTTGCCTTGCGCGAGGACTCGCCGAAGAGCTTCTTGGCGGCGCGTTCACCGTCGTCGGCGGCCTTGCGTTTAGCGAGCTTTTGCGCTTCCTCGGCTGCGATGCGGTGTGCGGTCGCGAGTGAGTGGGCGCGGTCCTCATCGATTGAGTTAACGGCTTCGATCCAGTCGTCCAAGTGGTCGGTGTCGATGGCGTTCGCAGTTTTGTCTTTGTTATAGATGAACTGCAACCCTTCGATCATGCCGGCCTCGAGGGTGTGGCGGATACGCGTGTCGTTGAGGTGGGCTTCGGTCTCGAGGAGGAGGGAGTTCAGTGCAATGACGTTGGTGGAAAAATCCGAGAAGGTTTCGGTGTCCTTCATGCGGCTCACGAGGATCTCGGCGCGAGTGCGTTGTTCCCAGTCCGCACGCAAGAATTTGCGTTTGAACTCGAGCTGGAAGGCAGAAAAAGGCATGTCGCCGAGCCGTGTGGCGTTAGCGGGGGCGCTGAGCCAGTTGACGATGCGTTGATCACGGAAGCACGAGAAGGTCATCGCTGTCTGTACGTCTGGTTCGACTTTCTTAACGCGGAAGTAGTTTGTGCACGCAAAGAAAAATTCGTTCGCGACGAGCGGCGTGACGGTTCCGGACGTGAGGGTGGGGAGCTTGTTGGAGTTGGACTCGACGGTGGCTTCTGCAGGCATGGTTGCGAGGGCGAAGGTGCGTCGAGGTGGGGATTCGTCTGAAGAAGAGGACGATGATGAGGAGGAAGATGTGAGGGGTGGTGACAGTGTTCGGTCGATTGGCGTCAACGGAGAAGAGGAGCGAGATTGAGGAGGACGTTGTGAGGCGGCGGCACGGTGTGCAGCTCGGGTCTTTGGGGGAGGCAGCGTGGAAAGCCGAATTTTTTTCGTTGGGGATTGTGGCTGTGCGATGACGTGGCTCTAAAAATGTGGGGAATGAGCTAGCTAGCTCGAGGGAGACGGTAGAGGAG
This sequence comes from Mycena galericulata, assembly GCA_029289565.1. Lineage (NCBI taxonomy): Eukaryota > Fungi > Basidiomycota > Agaricomycetes > Agaricales > Mycenaceae > Mycena > Mycena galericulata. The sequence goes on along the minus strand of JARKIA010000163.1, from coordinate 51,015 downwards.
GGTGGGTGGGTGTTGTCGTAGGTACGACGTACGCGTCCACAATGTGGGGTAGCGTTGGGGTGGGTGGTGGGATCGCGGGGATCAAACGATGATAGAGATCTTCGCTTGTTTCCGCGGAACCAAAACGGAGGCTGATATTCAAAAAAAAGTGGAAACTCACCTGGTAGGCCCAGGGAAGAAACACTAAGGATCAAGAAGGGATCAAGAAAAGAAACAGCTCAAGAAGGGACGAGGATGAATATGACCAGCGTATGATTTCAAGATGGAGGTACGGAGCAAGAAGGTAAGGTAACATGTGATCAGTACATAGCTGTAAACAGTCCGTCATGTTTACAGTTGGGCGTATGGATCAGCGGACCGACTGATTGGCGACTGGTGGTGGGTCTTTAAGTATCCGGGGTCCTGGCCAGGCGGTTTTCGGTAGTCATGGTCCAGCAGTTTTGATTCAGCCACCCCTTGAGTTGGGATGTGTGAAACACCCTATAATACTAGTACACTCTAAACGAGAATTCGAGTCCCCATGAGCGTATAACCTAGGCACAATCAGGAGTGTCAGTGGTATTTTTGTAGCTTGTTCCATGTAAAGCACTCTGGAAAAAGCCCTGTTTTGGGGCTCCTACCAACGTATCTGAAACTTTGAGGCGTGCTACTGATTTCAGGCCCGTCGGCCCGGCCCGGCCCGGAACCTTAAAATAAACTTACATAGATGTATCTGGAGCGCGTCTAAAAAAGTTCAGCACGTTTTTGGGAGGCCTGAAACATCGGAATTTTCGGAGTGAAGTTGAAAAAAAAAAATTGAAACCAACACCGGCCACGCGTTCCAACTGACCTGGCGCTCGCTTGTGAACACCGGCGCTCCGGGAACTGATTCAAATTGAAGCCGCAGTGGGGACTCGAAAAAATAAAAGTTGAAACCAACACTCGAGTCGCGGCGGTCATCATGATGGACGGTCCGACTGACCTCTGATCAGAAACACAGTACCTGCTTGTTCCTTATAGGGACCTTTGCAGTACTGTACTACTATCTCCTCCTCCTCCTCCGCTGCCGCAGGAACTTATCTAAGCCGCAGTTCTGCTGCGCCGGGACTCAGTGAGAGTAGGTCAATGGCCGACGGCCTTGGATTGAGCTGAATTTGAATTAAACGCGCCACCGTTGACCGATAGCTGATGAAAGTAGATGTAGATGTTCGGCAGCGAACAACATGAGAACACATATGCCTAGCCTCCGACTCGGAAATCATAAATCCAATCTATCCTACGACAAAATTTCCATCTTCCCTCACTAATATTGCGTTCTACGAATTCTTGGAACTGTTTCAAGTAGTATCTGCATCTCCAAGCAACCCTACCCCTCGCCAATATCCTATCCATTGCTTGACATCCTTTTCTCCGAGTTGGAGGGTTGCAGATCGTAGCGACTGAGATGCGCCGAGAGCGTTTACCATGTCTAACTTTACGAATCCAAACGCGTCCTCCTGCTGGCTTGTCTGTCGATTTTGAGATCGGAAAAAAGGCAAGAGACGAGACGCCCGGAAAGATTTTGAATGTTCCTGAGTTTGTGAAGTACTCTCAAGTTGGGAGAGCCACTCGGTGTAGGGTGCGAGCGGAACATCAACATCGAGCTCAGCAGCGATGACATGTGCGAGCGTCGACCAGGATGTGGGCTGCGGATTGATAAGGTGGACAATTTTTGTCGATGGGGAAGAGTCCAGGAAGTCGGTGATTGCTGCTGCGGCGAGGTGAACAGGAATCCAGGAAACGTCCTATGTCGTCTGTTTGTCCATCTTGTGTTCAAAATCAAATATCGTACGCACCCTAGTGTCATCCGGGACACATCCGATGACTTGAGCGCTCTGAACGAGGGCCGGAACCCATTCATGGATGTTCCAGGAACCATTTATTCCTCCGCTTAGCTGACCCACACGAACAATCAGCGGTTTTCGCCGCCGTAGAGTCTGCTACTTTGGCAAGAATTTCCTCGGCGACCCACTTGGACTGTGTATATCCGTTGCCAACTGCTATCTTGGAATCGATGGGGGTCTCCTTGAAGAGAGCACTCCCGGTGACGTCTGGAAAATTCAGTGACCAAAATCATCGAGATACCAACGCTCTCTTACCCTGAAAGATCCCGATGGAGCTTGTATAAAGCAACCTCGGGGGTTCCATGAAGTGCGAGCTCAAGGAAAAATCAATAAGCATCCGAAGTCCCTTTATATTAGACTCGAAGGAACGCAGCGCCAGGTTAAAGTCAACCGGCCAAGCTATAACATAACGTTGGTGCCATTTCGGTGGGTAAGAAGAGGTGAACTTACCGTTGTGAATGATATGAGTGACGCTTTGTTGCATCTATGCATGTTAGTGTTGGAAAAGAGCACCTTTATTCAAAAATGACCTACCTGTTGATAAACCGGGGCAGGAAGATCAAACCCAAGTCTTGAAATGTCGCCTTCAAGGAGGGACAGCTTCGGCGAATTCAAGATGTTGGGATCTAGACCGCGTTCAATAAGAGCACGGGCATGCCTATCGCGGAGAACTTGTTGCTGGGGAGAAGAACGATTCATAGAATAGACCTGAACCACGTTGTCGTCAGCCAAGAGATGCGACAACAAGTAGCACCCGAGTTCTCCAGTCGTTCCGGTTATGAGGACAACTTTTTCACTCGTCGATGGCAGCGGTCGCACTCCGGTGTGCGTCGGGAAATCTTGGACATATGTGGCCACCATCTCATGCATCGCGTTAGACTTTCCCTCCATCGAGGTGTCCTCTTCGTCTCTCCCGGACGCGACCCCGAAAAGGAACTGAGCCAGGCCCGAAATGGTCGGATACTCGTAAACAAAGTTACGGGTGTCCCGACGCGTATCGAGCTGTGCTAAATCGCGCAGAGCTCCCAGTACACAGTTACGGATCCACGTCGCCTGCAAGCTATCGCACCCATGCTGGAATATATCCTCGTCGTCTCCCAGGTCTTTGCCCATGACGTTGTGGATGGCGTTCCGCACAAAATCCAGAATTGAGGCAGCGTCCCAGTCAACCATGGGCGGGATGTTGCGGGAAGTAGTCTCCTCCACCGTTTCGTATAGGGCTGAAATTTCATTTTCATAATCAGCGACCACTGCTTGTCGGCGAACCGTCATTTTTGCAGTGTAGGTGAACCTGCAACAATAGGTGGGTAAAAGAGTATCAGATGGCCGATACCACCTTACGGTTTGCCGGGAGTCGGGACGAGGATCATCTAGGTAAAAATAGTTGTGTCAGTCGGATTTGAAAGCGGGATGAAACAGGTTACCTCTTTGAAAACTCGTGAATGTTGGGGTGCGTACTGGTTCATTTTTTCCACGGTTGGCCTGAATAAGCGTGCATAAATCTACTCATGAATAGCTTGGGAAGCGACATACCAGATTTTATTGCGGAATTCCGCCAGCTTGACGGAATCGGAAGGATCAAACTTGAACGCGGGCTTGGGATCGACGATGACCCCCGCTTGGAACCGTCCACGGCCGAACATCACGGATGACAACACATGAGGGTCTTGGTTCAAAATGCTTTCTAATCGCCGGGTCAATAGCCTGGTCAAAGTTTCATGGATATTTCGTACCTAGCGGTCCGGGATTAGTCTTGGGAATGTAATCAGAATTGAAAAAGAAGTATATCGCAGGTATGTTCACCTTTTCTCCAGTATTGTGCATAATTTGATCGTCGGTACGGCCAAAAACCCTCCAGTACCCTGGTTTGGTTGGATGTGGCGCCAACAAGTCGGATGTCGCATATGCATCGATCCCACCAACTTGAGTGTTTATAACAGCTGGTCGGTTGAAAGTATTCGACTGGCCATGGGCGTTGTCAGGGTTTCATTCGTAGCGTTGGACAACTGCGTTCCGCACCACCATGACTAGCTCAAAAGTATTATTTCCGTGAGGAACCATTTCAGGTTTGATTGACGCAGGGAACCTGAAGTAGTCCCACTCGTAGCCAACCTCGGCTGTAAATATTTTAGTGTTGATCATCGAACAGCGCAGCGCGACTAACCTGGTAAAACCGGACTCATGATACCACCTTCGGAGCTACGATCGTTGGTTACCAAATGCCGCCGGAGTGTATGAATATCACAGCACGCACGACCCGTATAAGATGAAGATAGAAACTCCCTCGGAAGTCATGTAGTCCCCTGCGACTTTATTCAAAGGACCGCCGCCATACAGCTAAAATCAAGATTGAGTTGAGACTTTAGCCAGGATCCCGGGTACGACTACTGACCACTCCGGTACGTGTGGCGAGCCATCGGATGTATTCTGGTTTGCGGGACCACGCCTTCGATAAATGAATAGGAGTATGTACGGTCCGTCGGAGGGAGAGAACGTACCTCGATGAAAGAAGGGACACAGAATATAATATCGCTTTCCGTGGCCTTCGCTGCAAAGAAAAGGCTGTCTGGAGTAGGAATCGTGGGTATCGCCTTTGGCTCGAAGGCACTTAGAACCATCCCGCATGAAGCCTGAAAACAAAGCTTTAAATACTTGGTTTCGTCAAGATGCCGCCTCGTACCGACCACCATGTTTGCAGGACGCCCATCCCTGGATGAGGAGGAGTTGAACAATGAGTTGGTTTCGTAGTATAGATCACGCATTACCGTGATACATGGGCATACTGTGCAGCGACAGCACTTGGTTTGTCAAATCGCGTTCGCCGAACCAAGGAATCAATGCGCCTTGAATGGTTTGATGGTTGGTCCACCAGATCGGTTTGGGAAACGCGGTGGAGCCTGTTCAGTCAATAGGTATCTTTGGAGAAAACAGAGGACTTCGCAACGTACCAGATGAGTGGAAGATACAGGCGGGGGAATCAGGGCCCTTGTATTCATACGGCAGATCATCTGGTCCCAGTAATCTCTCGGATTCAGGGAGGAAAAGGTCTTCAAAGAGCGGAACATAGGACACATCGGGGCGGGATGTAAGTGGGTATTTTTCCTTGAGGATATCGACAGCGGCGTTCGCCAGCTCGAGCATGGCCGGTTCGTGCCCGATAAGCAGGTGTTTCACCCCGACCTTGTCGATGAGGTGCGCGACAGCTGAGGGGGAATTGCGCGGCGATATGGGGAACGCGACATAGTTGGCTCGGAAGCAGCTGATGAGGAGGGTGAAGTAGGGTATTGTGTCTGAGCGGATGATTAATTAAAAATGTTGCGGATACAAGGCGAGCACGCACCAGAGGACGCAAGAATCGCCACAACGGGCGTCTCGGCCATCCCAGGAACCCATCCGAGGCGGTCCCGGATAATTTTCGCGCCGACGTATACAGCGTGAACTGCTTCAGGCCAATATATCGTCCGGGTCGACCCGTCGTCTCGGGCGTACACGAACAAGCGGTGGTTTGGGGTGTTTCGAAAATGCCAGTCGTAGAGCTGCGCTATGGTCAGGCTCCCGTCGAGTGGAGGGGGGGCGAAGGTGGGGGAGGCATGCGCGTGAGTTGGGGGAGGTGGGGGTAGGAGACGTGGGTGTGGCATTCTGAGTCGAGCTCGAGGAGGCCCCACGTAACTTCCATTTATTTATAGTGTTGAGAATCGCCGCCCGAGATGGTTTAATTGGCAAGGCCGAAGCCAAGGCCGAACACGCTGCTCCATGAACTTATTTGGGTTGTTCAGCGCCGGGATTCGAAAAATCAAGTTGAAACCAACACGCGACTCACGGCGGCGTATCACGATGATCGGCGTTCCGACCGACCTTGGGAACACCGTCGCTCCAGGAACTTATTCAAGCCGCAGTTCTTCAGCGGCAGCGAACAACATGGGAACACATACAGATGGCCGTCGAAATTCTAATCCGCCGATGAGATACATACATAGCATTAGTTACTGGGGGCCCCGAGCTCCGCGGGCATCTCCCCGCCAAAGACGCCCCCGATGAGGTTGTCGATCGCGCGCGTCGCCATGTCCATGCGCGTCTGAAAGGTCGCGCTCCCGATGTGGGGGAGGATTATGCAGCTGTGGGAGGGGTTAGTTGGTGGGGCTGTGTGTATTTCGTACAAGGAATAGGGGGGGGAGTGAAGAGGAGGGTACGCAGAAGGCAGAACGTACCGAGGCTCCTTGACCAGGGGATGGTCGGCGGCGATGTGCGGCTCGCCGTCGACGACGTCGAGCCCCGCGCCCCAGATCCATTTCTCGCGCAGCGCGGTTGCGAGCGCGGACGAGTCGACGACGGTCCCGCGGCTGGCATCGGCGGGGGTGTTGTTAGCCACGGTATACAGAGCAAGGAAGCGAGGGAGCACCTGGTGTTAACGAGCACGCTCATCGGCTTCATCTTGCGCAGGAACGCCGCGTCGACGAGGTGGTACGTGTCCTTCCCGCCCGGCGTCAGCACGAAGAGCACGTCGCTCTCGCGCGCGAGGCGGTCCGCGTCCACGCGCTCGAGCGCGGCGAGCTTGTGTTTCGCTTGGAGGGCGGCGTTGAACGCGGGGTCGGGGGCGGAGGCGGGGGAGCCGGTGTAGAGGCAGTGCGTGATGCCGAAGGGGATGAGGCGCGCGAGGGTCGCTTGGGCGATGCGCCCGAAGCCGAGGAAGCCGGCGGTGCGCGTGGGGGAGGAGGCGGTTGCGCTGAGCTGGGGGCCGCAGAAGGTGAAGGGGGACCAGTTGTAGCTGGCCCACTGGAAGCGGACGCGTTATCAGAGGTGTCTAAAGCGATGCAGATAAGGGAGAGGATGACTTGCATTGCCGTCGTTGACGAGGGAGTACGCGGCGCCGTCGTTGCGGCCGGCCATGAGGGCGAGCATGAGGGAGAGGTCCGCGACTGCGAAATGTAAAGTGCGCCTTGGAAGAGGAGGGTGTGCGTACCTGCTTCGGTGAGGACATCCGGCGTGTATCCGACGCGCACTTTCCGCTGCGCCGCGAGCGGGCGGTCGATGTGGTCTACACGGAATCGCGGCGTGAGCCGTGGGTCTCGTTTCCCCGCGACACGCACCATACCCCACAGACACGGTAGAGACTACGCGCAGACTTGGGCCGGCTGTTGGTTTATTCCGTTAGATTAGATGCTAGAGGTGAAGCCAGGCTCGGCCCACCTGCGTCCAAAAGCTCGGCATTCACCTAGAAGCACGTCTAGGCCGCTGTACAATTGAGTGGATAGGGCCGCCCACCATATCCTGAAGCAACACCAGCACGCCCGCCGCGCCCTTGATATTCTCGAGCAGCCACGCACGCTCGCACGCGCGGTCTTCCGGCCACACCACGACCTACGTATTCATTCCATTCTCGAATCAAGTGCTTTCTTTCCAAGCGCTTACCTCGATATCAGACCGATTGGTGAGTAGCGGCATCGCGGGGCCGAAATTCCTGCATATCACAACTTTGGGTTTCTTGCCGGCGCTGTGAGTGAGATGAGAGGTAACGGAGGTCAGACGCGTGGTTAAGCGGGAGGTGGGGGAAGGGATTGACTTGGAGGCGGGAGAAGACATGCTTGACAAGTGCGAGAGAATTCCGAATGAGAGAAACACCGAATGTAGTCGCGGAGGTCTTGTTTATTATAGTGGTTTGTGGACGGCGTTTATGAACAGCCGGTTATAAGTGGTTTGTAACGAGGCCGAGTTTGTAAACGAACAGCGCTCTCAGGCGGACTCGGAGGACCCAAAGGAACTGGACAGAGGCGCTGGTCCGGCCCGCCGCTTAGATTCGAGATCTAATCTAATCCCAATAATTCCTACTCAGCTTGAGTCATTAGAATTTCGCAACTCGCCATGTCTTCACTCGTATATCGGTTAGTATACACGCCTGTCATCCGAGGGCCTACGTTTGTCCGCGTGCGAGCTGGGTTCGACTCCCAGGTGGAGAGTTTTTTGACATTTTTTTCTTCTTTTTCGTTCTCGAGACCTTGAGACGAGTTTCTTTTCATTTTAGCGCACAGAATATTGCTCTCGCAAAGGCAGAGACTGTGCTTTGCCCTCCTGGAGGAGAGACGGCACTCGATCAGTAGTGGCCCAAAAGGGAAGTGTTTGTCAGCTTCTTCCTCGTTTCATCAGCACTTTTGCTCGAGGACCTTTTTTGCGGCGTCTCTGGGCGCTTTCTCTCAAAACCGAGCCTCCAGTCTTCTCCAGGCTCTCTTTTTATCCTCTTCTCTCCCTTTTTCTGTCTCTGCCATGCCTTCTGCAGACCGGAGCGACTCGCCCGACGATCGAGAAAAGGACGAGGGCAGAGGGGGAGGCAGGAAGTCGGCCGCGTCAAAGGGTGTGCTGCCTCTCCCTTCTTTTTTCCTTGCTGGGTGGTGTGCTCAAGACAGTTTTTTTGTGCAGCAAAAGACCTGTCGCATGTGCCGTGCAAATTCTACAAGGTGGGCTCGTGCACGGCGGGGTCCTCCTGTCCCTTTTCCCACAGCCTTGTCGAGCCCGGCGGCCAAAAGGATGTCTGTGCCTGGTTCGTAAAGGGCAACTGCAAGTTCGGCCACAAGTGCGCTTTGGCCCATGTGCTCCCCGGCCAGACGATGGCCATGGACCGCAAGAACAAGAAGGCTGCGCAAATAGCGGCTGGGGGCGCCAAGCGCGATGGCGGCGGCGGCGGTGAGGGCAAGGGCCGCGGGGGGAGCAAGCGCGAGGGCGGCGGCGGCGGCAATGGCAACGGCGCGCGGAACAATAACAACGGACTCCTCGCAGGCGGTTCTACTGCGCCCACCCGCGCACGGCCCCCGATGAATATGCCGCTCAAGGCGACCATCTCCCCTTCCGCGCCTGCCCCGCCACTCAAGGACACCGACTTTGCCTCGTTTGGCGTCCTCGACGAGGCGAGCCAGCTCCCCACCGCCCCTGCCCGCAGGAAGTCGCCTGACCCGCCTACTACGACATCCGCCACGGGTAACAACAAGCCCCCGTCGCCGACGCTCCCCGTATCCGCGCCCCGGCGCCCGAGCGTGAACAGCCCGTCCCCGAGCAAGGACTTTGGCCCCATCGGCTCCCCGCCCTCGTCTGCCTCCGCCACCTCCCCCTCCTCCCGCATGCGCGCCGGCCTCGGGTCCGGCACGCCCCCCACGACGCAGAACGGCTTCCTCTCGACCTCGCCGTTCTCCGCCCCCGGGCCCACCACGCAGTCCGTCTTCCTCAGCAGCGGCGGCGGGGAGTACGGCGAGGGCGGCGGCGCGCGGAAGGGCCTCGCGATGGGCGGCATGGGGATGGCGGCGAGCCTCGGGAGCGGGATCGCGATGGGGATGGGCGGCGGCGGGGGCTGGAATGGCAACGGCACGCCGTCCTCCCCGCACCGCGGCTCGCTGCTCTCCGCCTCGCGCGCCGCCGCCGCGAACTCGTCCTCTAGCCTCAACGTAAACGGCTACCGCGACGATATGGGGATCAACGGCCGCGTCGGGCGCGAGCCGAGCGAGGGCGAGGACTTTGAGGACTTCCTCCCGAGCTCGCTCACGGATTTGCTGACGCCGGAGGAACGCAGCCGGCGGATGTCGCGCACCAACTCGGGGCAGGGCGGCGGGGGTGTTGTTATCGCCGGTGGTGGAGGGGGCGGCGGCGGAGGCGGCCACCGCTACAGCCGCTCGGTGCCCGCGCCGTCGCTGCTCGGCGGGGACCTCAAGTCCATCTGGGCCGCGCAGGCGCAGGACACGCACCAGGGCCTCCCCAGCTCGCCTCTGCACGGCCCGTCATCCTACTCCTCCGCGTCGGGCCTCGCAGGCGGCTTCGGCGGGCGCGAGTCCGGGGGCGGTGTCGGTGGTGCTGGTGGAGCGGGAGGCGGCACCGCGGGCTCGTTCGTGGACGACCGCGACCGCCTGAACATGGGCATGCGCGGGCTGAGCCCGAGTAACGCGAGCGCGGCGTTCCTACCGGGCATACACCACTATATCGCGCAGAATAAGCAGCGCGCGGCGGGAGCGAATGGGTTGGGCGGGAATAACAACGGCGGCGGCGGCGGCTTCGCGTCGAATGCGGCGCTGACGCAGGGCCCGCCTGGGCTCGCGCATTATTTGAATGCGGGGCCGTCGGGCGTCGCTGGCGCCAATAATAACGGCGGCGGCGGCACTGGCGGGAGCAATGGCGGGACGGGGAGCCCGTATGTCCTCCCGAACCCGTTCGACCTCACGCAGGGGCTCCACAACCAGCAACAGCGCGATTACCAGCAGCAGCAACAGCGCGAGTACAACCAGCCCGCCGCGCCGCCCGGGATCGCCCACCCCCACTCCGGAATGGGGATCGGTGGGATGGGCGCACTAGGCATGGGCGCGCACGACACGCACATCCTCTCGCCGAACGCGCGCGCGCTGCAGGCGCACGCCCCGGGGCAGAGTCTGCCGCAGGGCCTCGCGGCGGGGTACAGCCGCATCCACGCGCTCCCCCCGCTCGGCTCGCCGTCGCCCGCGGCGTTCTCCCCGGGCCTCCACGCCGGCTCGCCTGGCGCTGTCGGCGGGTTCGGGAACTCTCCTGGCCCGAACGCGGGCGGGATGACGACGAGTGCGTTTGGAGGCCGCGACTGGTCGACGATGAGTAGTGGGAGCATTAGCGGGAGCCCGGGGGCGGGGTTCCTGGCGAGTGCGGTCAATGCGAATGCGAATGCGAATGCGCAGAACAGCGGCAACAACAACGCGAATGCGGGGCAGCAGCAGCAGCAGCAGAAGGGCTTCTCGCCGCCGGGCACGCAGACGCTCGAGACGATTATGGGGCGCCTGTCGTATTCGGCGGCGACCAAGGCGCCTGCTGCGGCTGGGGCTGGGCCGGGGACCGGGGCTGCGGCGCCGGGGCAGGTACAGCGCAATGCGAGTGGGGGACTCGGAGGTGCCGGCGGCGGCTCGCGGTGGGCGGCGCCGCTCAGCCCGCCGAACAGGCCCGTGGCGAGCAGGGGCGGGGACGACGACGAGTTGTTCGCGCTCGATGAGTAGGCGGTGGTGCGTGGTGCGGTGTGTGGCGGGGCGGGAGGCGGCGCCTCTGGCTGGTCTACTTATCTATATAATTAATCCCTCCCTCCCTGCTCTTGCTTGCTTCCTTTTCCGTTCTCCTTTCCTTTTTGCTTTTCTTCCCCTCATCTGTGACGACGCCATGACCCTCTACATCCATCTCATCTCACATACTGTTGTGCTACCCTCTGCTACCGCCTCCTTCATCATCGTCTCTCATCTCATCTCTATCTATCTATTCCCTGTCTGTTTTCTACATACATACCAGCTCCCGCTCACATCGCCTCTCGCCTTCGCCGTCACTTTGCGGCGGCGGAGCGCAAAAAGCAGGTCGTCGTACATATCGTATTATTAGTACACACAATTGACAGACAATCCAAATCCAAATCCAAATCCAAAAACTATTCCTTCCATACGCCTCTCCTTTGTGTTACCAATTTTGCTCGGTCCGTCGACAGACATATGACATAGCATGTAAATTTTGTACCAGTATTGTAATTTAGGGTGCTCAAGTCAATATAGACGTACACGCGCATATGTAAATGAGAGCAGCGCGGAGGGATGATCATGAAGAGAGGTGTCGCCACGTCCAGCGCGGTGAAGGGTCGAGCGCGGAGTTTGACAAGTATGTACGTGCGACAACCAGACGACGAGAACCTGTCCAAGGTGTCAGTATTCCGCAGAAAGCTTGGAAAGAAGCGGAAAACTGACTTCAAGAGAAAACATCGATGCTGAGTACACCTCCAGTATCCAGCGACGGCATCCACGACCTGAGCTTGGCGGCTGACAGGTCGCAGTGGAGAATCGATATATGGACGGATTTCAATGTGCCTGTCTCGACGAAGACGCACAGCTTGGCGTCCATGGCGTTCCACGCACTCTGTTCATCGCGATTAGCGCTGATCCCGACGCCCACCGTTAGTCTCCGCAGCTTTTTCAGGTGCGTCAAATCCTCGAATAAGGGGAGCATGAAGTGCACGAAGGAATGAATCAAACCCTCCAGGTGGAGGGATTCGACGTCGGCCAGTGCTGGGCTATGCCACTCAAGTGTTGAGAAATGCCCTGGCAAAGGGTTGTCAGAGCCAAGGGCCAGGCAGGTGGGCTCATGGAGGGAGACGCACGAGTGCGAAAAAAGAACTCGAGATCTCGGATGGGAGTTGGGTTTGGCCGCAGAGTGTTCAAGAAGGCGGCGTCATCCGACGACAGGGAGTGCAGATGCTTGAAATCGACTGCGGTGAACGAGGACATGATCAAATGGATTGTCTTGCGCTCCATGTTCCGCAGGGTCAATTTGGAAACTACGGTCGTCGGTGCGACTCGAGCGGAAGCAGCGGAGCAGGTGATGATGTAGTTCGCTTTTGAGAACACAATGTTCTCCAATCGCAACGACTCGAGCTTCGGGCTGCTGCCCAAGAACGACTCGAGCTGAAAGGGATCGGCGAATTGGTAATCGCACAGCTCTATGCCGCGAAGACATGGGAGCGAAAGAGGTGTTTTGAAGGGTGCCACCAAGGTCCTAAAGTACATGTTCCCCTCCACCTAAGGGACCTACGGCGCCATTACGTCAGGACCTCTTAGGTACCTTTTCTAGTAGTAGTAAAAGGTACCTATGAGGCGTCGGAATGGCGGAGGTTATGTAAATTGCTGGCACGCCTTTCCTGCGGCTGTCGCGCCGACGGCGTGGCATCTCCCGACATGTTCCCACGCGTGTATTTCGCGGCGGCCTCCTTCGCGCGCCACTCTCAATTAGCACTGGGAATCTGGATCGTTCCTCAACCTTGGGTAAGTGTAAGTATTGTTCTTTCTACACAGTTAAAATATTCCACCAGTGCCAGGAATAAAAGTTCCGACTCGGAGGCCTTCGGCCGTGGTTCAAACCGTTCAATCGTGGTTAGCCCAATCAATAGCTTATAGGTTGGACTTCACATTAGGCCCTGATGCCAGAATTTACCCTGCATGTGTATTCAATAGTTGATGTGTACCAATTTTGGGGACCAACGGCGGCCAACGGCCTCCAATGGGTAATCCAACTGATTTGTCTTACTTCCCTGTGTAGCATCAAGTCTGAAATCTCTCCCTCACAATGCATGACTGCTCTTTTTCTCTGAATATGTATACTGGAGCCTCCTTCAAGGCGGGCAGGTGGCCTCCCATCTTTAATTGAGCTCCAATTATTTTGGTATGCTCTTCATTCGGTTACCAAATTACGCTCAAGGAAACGCCTAGGTTGACATCTGGACATCCCAGCCAGTTCGTCCTGTTTACCCTCTGTGGGAAGCAGAAGGCCTCCGCCTTCGATTCCGTCCTTGTCTGGTACTTGTAAAATCGCATTCTCAATCCTACAGAAACATGTTGTAGGTACCTTTCTGGCTTTTATTTTTACTGCATCTAGGTATCCTGTTGGAGGCCGCAACCGCCTGCTTTGGCTCTGCTTTTTTTTTTAGAAATAATTTAACACATCTACTGAACTGCCCAATTAACAAGACTTTACATGTTTAATGGTGATCAACAGCCTTCAAGATGATTCGTTGACAGTTAAGCCTGGATGTGGAAGGCCGTTTGGAGGCCTTGATGGCCTCCGTCGGAGGCCTCGATGGCCTCCTTCGCCTCCGGTATATTTTAAGGAAAGAATTGAACTCATCCAACTTACTTTAACAATGTCTGTGCACCTCCCTTGCGGTTACATGTGCGGTAAAGCGTGCATAGGCTCCTTAAATGTTCGGAAGAGTTCGAATAAGCCTCGGATGGAGGCCGGCCCGGACATTTGATCGGCCAATCACAAAGAGAATAAACATCGTTTAGCCGTAAAACATTTATTGTGGGCTCAATACTACACAGAAACCTTCCTCCCAGGCCCCAAATGAGAGCCCTAGATTGCCCGATTATGCAATAAGCGACAGATCTTATCTCCTATCACCACAAAAAAAAATGTTATCGGCGTGCGCAGGAAGGAGCTGAAGTCAACCAAGGTCAATAATTGAACCTTGGGCAAATTACCACAACTTCATTTCAACAACCTGTAAAATGATTCGGACCATGGCTAATCATCAAATTGAGTTGGGGCAAATATAGTGCATGTATTCAGGTGTTCAGTGGTATTTATTAGAAGGGATAGAAGTCAAATTTAGAGGGGGGACATCGAAAATTCACAGAAGGCTCTGGTACTGGAAATTCTTGTATATTGCACCCCATCATACCTATAACTTGTGCATAACATACCCTGAGCTAATTCTGCAGTTTGCATGCATTATACACCAGTAAATGGGTGGATAGAGTCTGGGAATGTACAAACAGGAGGCCTCCGATTTACAGATCAGAAAATGATGGCACACCAAATCATAAAATTGAGGTGCCTATAGTTGAATGCTTACATTGAGAGTCAGTATCAATGGTAAAGCATTTTTAGGGAGGCAGCCACACTCTCAGTCCAACAAGACACTCTCCCAAGTTGCAAGTCCACTTTTTTACTATCCAGTCATTTCAGCTCAGTGACTTGGTTCGAGGCTTGAGTATAAATCTCCTGGCATTTGAATGTCGTTAAATCACGGGTCCACATAGGCGGATCAAATCACAGGAACGAATTCAACTTGCAGCGGAGGCCTTCGGCCTCCAGTGGACTTGTGCAGGAGTCGGTCTTTTTTTGCTTTCTGATACATTGAAAAATCTCCCTCAAAGCATACTGTGCATGAGGAATCCAGAAGGCAGTGGAATACTGCCAGGTTGGAGAGAGCAACAGTGTGGAGGCCTTCTTTTGTAGCCTGAGGTTCCAAAACAGATGGTGATATAAAATAACAGCCAAGGAGAATCAATATTCAATCGCAAAGATTTACAGTTGCGTTGCCACAAGCTGACAAAAATCCAACAGTGTAATAAAAGGAGGCCTCCAGCAAAGCTTCTTCAGATGTGATTTGATGGCTGAGGTTTATGATTGTAAAGGGAACAGTCGAGTCCCCCCAGTTAGAATTACGCCTTGATGTCTCACCTTTAAATTGATAGGTTCAACAAAAAAACGGAGGCCGCCACTGATGCCACCATCATCACATCAGTCATTTCACCGAACCATACTTCAACTCTATATTTGGTGGATTAGATGCGAAATGTAATTGTTCCGGAGGACTGGATGGACTCGGACAAGATTCAATCCCGTGGCCTGGTTTGGTGGAAACAGAAGGCCTCCGACCTACAATTTTCGTGTTACTGGCATTGCGCATACAAATAATTCAAATGGTCCATTTAACGGCCCTCAGGCATATAATTTGGGTATTATTGAGCAGCAGTTTACGGGTAGAAATTGTATTTACAGCTGCGCGAAGGAGGCCGCCACGAAATACATGCGTGGGAACATGTCGGGAGATGCCATGCCGTCGGCGCGACAGCCGCAGGAAAGGCATGCCAGCAATTTACCCTTATGGCAAAGCTTTACATAACCTCCGCCATTCCGACGCCTCCTACGGACCTCATAGGTACCTTTTACTACTACTAGAAAAGGTACCTAAGAGGTCCTGACGTAATGGCGCTGTAGGTCCCTTAGGTGTTCCCCTCCCTTTTCCAAGCTGCGTGAAGCTTTAGGTACGTCAATCGACACGAAACCGTAGACAGAATGCATGCGACAGGCGCCCAGTCTTCCGTGCTGATGCACTCGAGGGTGAGGCTTCTGATGTGGAGGGCGAGGTGCGGGGATGTCAGCAGCAGATCGCTCAAGCCGCGCGGGGATGCACCTGTGAGTTCTACCTTGGCGAACAGATGCATCTGGCTACGATTCAAAAATGAATGCGCAACCAGCGCACAGGACCGGAGACATTCGGGGTATTCGCGAATCTCGTCGATTATTCCGTCGATTAACTCTTGTGGAAGGTCCATGCTCGTGGCTCAGATTTCGTCACTGGGAGCGCCGTTTTGCGGGTCTGGGGACTCGGGAGGATTCTGGTCTATAGCTAAGAGGGGAGAGGGATTGTAGGGACAAGTCGAGTCCAATGTCGTATTAAATAAACAACACAGCGGGGGGACGTGTGGTTGAGCGGGTGTGCCCACGTCCTAGCCGTAAGAGTCACGCGGCTGCCGTAATCAAAAATGATTAATGGCCGTGGGTTCGATCCCCACAAAAACCGTAGGAGGGTTCTAGTGGGTATTCTTCCGGTTGAAATCCCGGTTGCCGAGTCCCACAGTACCGTGACTTGATCTGTCACGTGTCTGCGTAAATGCATTCCCTACCTGGAGTCGGATATCCTAGTCAACTAGCATGACTAATCATCATGTGTCCAAAGTGGGCCCCTCTTCAATGCCTTGCAGAGAGGTTAGCTAGTCAGCACAGCATAACAAAGCTGTGGACAAACACTCCAAAAATAAAATAAAAATAAAAATAAAAATAAAAATAAAAATAAAAATAAACAACACAGCCACAATCCGCATCTAGGTAAGTAGGTAGGTATATTCCGGCGCAGTCCCGTTAAGAAACAGCCGGGGCCCGTACTACATGTATATACATCGGATTGCGCTGGGGTGGAAAAATTTGACGTTTCAAATCTGTCGAAACTGCTAAATTCGTCGCGGTCGTCGTGGATGTCGACGTGTTCCACGTCCTCGGTGGCGTCAAACGTCAGTGAATTCCAGTGGCGGAGTAGCAAACAACCCAATTTCAAGTATATGAAGAGGAAGAGGAGAAGTCGGACACTGGCAGGTCACCCAACATATGTTATTGCGGCACTTCTAATCATGTACATGCCCAGATGCCTCCTTCGAAAACAAAACTGGTACAGCACAGCAGCAAGGGAGGTCACTAACGTCGAATATGAACATGCAGCAACCCACGGCCCGACAGCAATGGCAAACATTTCCTCACGAGTTCTACGTCGCCGGCTCGGGTTCGAGAGTCAAAACCGACGTGCATATTCACCTCGACGTCGCTGTGTACCTGCATCAGGAGAGCGTCAAGCTGTTCCCAGTGGGCGTTTTCTACGAAGGCTGCGCGGGGGAGTAGGTGAGAAAACGAAATCCGGATGGTTTTGAGAACCTTCAGATTCTGTAATCTGCCCAGCGGGTAGAGGGAGAGGTGAACCAGCTCTGCATCTCTCCCCTCGATATCGATGAAGCTCAGCCGGTTGTCGCATGCTAGGATCGCATCAATCTCATCCTCGTCAATTTCATCCTCCTCGTCTTCGACTGTTTAATAAACAGCTGCGTCAAGTAATGCAAATTCTGGGACAGAGGGGCTCACAATAGCATTCCACTATTTTGACCGTCTGGATTGAACTGGCATTTGCTCGCAGAAGAGCAGGAACGGGCCAACCGGTGAGCGAGAGCGACTTGAGATGTTTGATATCCACCGTGGTGAAGAATTCCAGCATCTGTTCAACATCGAGCTGTGTCATGTACACCAAGGTCAATGCATCCAATAACACGCAGCCGGCGCCGCTGCTTTTCTTGTCAACACAATTGTTGCCTCTTTCGATTTTTCGAAGTTTATTCGAGAAGTCGATACCGCGGAGGGTCAATTCTCGCAGAGAGGGAATCCTGCTCAAAAGCAATTCCAGTTCAACCGGGCTGTCCAGCTCGTAGTCGCGGAGTTCAAGGTGTTGAAGGCAGGGGAGGGAGCCCTTCGCAATAAAATCATGAAAAGGGTTCAGAGAATCGCACTCATTGCATGATGTTAGAGTGAGGGTCTGCAACCTCGTCACAACGGACAGAATTTTGGGAACAGATTCCCCATCCATGCTGTACAGAGCGAAGTCGAGATCCAGAGTTCGGATGTAACTGGCGAGATGAGGGGAGGTTTCAAGAAGCTTGGCGAGTTGCAAGGATAAAGAAGTGGGTTCATAGTCGTATGGATCTTGGTCGTAACGACACTTGTTGAAGGCATAATCGTCGACGGCTATCCTGGAAAACAGGAGCATTTGGGAGGGCCTCGCAAACGAACGAGCAACCAGGGCGCAAGACTTGAGCGTTTTTCTGATCTCCCGGAAGTTGGGCTTCCCTGGGATATCAAATTCCCCTATTATCTCGTCGATGAGCTCTTGGGGGAGTCTCATGGCCAGGCTACGGGGACCCGAGTCGAGCTAAGTGGAATTCCTGTTAGAACTGTATTGTCGGATTTCAACCGTGCGGTAGAGATTTTGAAAGAAGGATTTACTATTTGTGGAACTGTGACGGAGGCGGCTAGTAAGTCGGCAGTTCCGGCACACAGAGGTTCGTTGTGTCAGTTAGTCGGGCTGACTTCGGACGAAAGAAGTGGGATGTAGTTTATTGACTGAGGTACTAACTACATTGACACTCGTTATATATACTGTGACTGACTAACATAAAGGAGTGTAAGTAAAACACGGAGGTAAATGAAAGAAATATTAGTAAGGACTGTGGGGCAACGCGAGAGCGTCGCATGATACCGTTACATCCGCCCTCCAGGCCGACGTACACGGCGGACTAGTTCGGCACAACTGGTTCACCATCCATCACCGCGTCACCATCCTGCTCAAACACATCCTCGTACGAATCTTCCTGTTCACCCTCGATCTCGCCTTCCTCGTTTTCACCGGAGGTAGGGAAGGGCGACTCGGGAACGGGAGTGGACGCCAAGGAACCCAGCACGGAGCCGAGGGGAGTGGATGGCACGGAACCCAGCACGGAGCCGAGGTAAGTGATAGGCGCGGGCGCGATGGGAATAACAGGCGCGGGCGCGATGGGAATAGCAGGCATGGGCGCGATGGGAGTAGCAGGCACCGCAGCGCCGGTAGCGTTGACGGCAATAGCGTCCTCGAGAAGCTTGCGGCGCTTTCGGAAAGCCTCCCTGTCCTGCTGCGAGCTAAGGACAGGCTTGTCGGCGTCGGCGCGGCGCTTCAGAGTGCGTTCAGCGAAGTACTTCAGCTGGCGCTTCTGTTCCTGCTGGTTCAGGCGTTCGGCGTTTTCGAAATAGATACGCGAGACCGCCAATTCCCCATCGGGAATGTGGCGGTTGAGCTCGCGATCGAGAACGCAAAAGAAGTTGGCGTTGGCGACCTCCTTAGAGTCGTCGAACCAAATAGTTCCGACCGACTGAACGTACGCCAGCGCGAAGGCGGAGCCGTCGTACTTGTTGAAGTGCTTCGCAAACTCCTTGTAGTACATCGGGACTCTGGTCGGCACCTCCTCGCGAGTGCAGAGAGAGACGTTGTAGTCAGCGAAGAGCCGAATAGTATTGGAGTCGAGCATGCCAATTTCCGAACCGTCTTTGTCGTACATCAAGAATGCCGCTTTGGATATGCGGTTGAGCACGCGGCTTCGTTTGTTGAACGCGCTGAAACGCTGCCCTATTTCCGGAGTGACTTCGTTATTCTCGGACATGATGAAGTGAGTAGAGGAATTGGGATGTGAGACTTCCCGAAGCGCCTCCTTATTTAAGGCGGAACGGGACTCCCAAAAACAAGCCATGGCCGATCCCATGATCACCTCACTGCGGGCGGTTGGCTTCCCCGACCCGTAGGGGAGCCCCTGGATCGTGGAGACCCCTTCGGCCTCCAGATACTCCGAGAGGGCCTGGAGCCGCTTCGCTTGATCGTACGGCATCCAGCTCTTGTCGCCAGATTTCCACAAGACTTCGAATAAAGCAGTCGAACGGCGGCCGTAGTGGCTGACAATTCTGTCAACTGCCCATTCGTTGGTCTCGTCGTCGAGGGATATCCCGAGTTGGCAGTCCAATCGTCCTGGAAAGCGGCGATCATCATTAGGTACGTGGACCCTAAGGAGCGAAGAGTGGAATACATCATGTACGCCCCTTTGCTTCATCTCGGAGGGAAGTTCCAGTTGGAATGAATTGTTGCCAAAGGCACGTACAATGGAGTAAGGCCCAATATATTTCGGGATGAGTTTGCGGGCGAGCCCCTTTGCAAACTTGATGTTCTTGGTCGAAAGGTAGACCAGGTCTCCGTCTTCGAACGGCGCGGGCTGGCGTTTCCGATTTGCAGACCGAGTCTGCTTCACACGAGCAGCAATCATGCTGTCGTGGGCGGACATGATCGCAAGTCGGCGCTGTAATGCGAAACTCGCAACTCCGGGGTACTCGCAGCTGCGATCGCAATTCCATAACAATGAATGCGGCATGCGCCCGGTGTTCAGGAAGAAGGGGGTGTACCCTGTCGTCTCGGAGCGAGCGGAGTTCATTGCGAACTCAATGGCAGGCAATTTATTCACCCAGTCCTTCTGCTTCGAGCCGATGCATTGGCGTATCATCTGGGTAACTGTCCGGTTTGCGCGCTCGGTTCCTCCGTCCGATTCGGGGTGGTAGGCACTTGACATGTGTAATTTGACACCTATCAGCTCGTGCAATCGCTTCCAGAACACACTAGTGAAGAGTGAGTCTCGGTCACTGACAATGGATTTCGGGAGCCCATGGTTCTTGTAGATGTGCTCGAACATCAGTTCAGCCATCTGGCGCGCGGTGTAATTGATCCTGGTAGGTACGATGTGTACCATCCCAGTGAGCAGATCAATTATGACCGCCAGCGCGTTGAACACGCTGTCGCGGTTACGAGATTCAGGTAATGGGCCGACAAAGTCAACGCCAACCGAATCCCAGGGCTGCGATGGGGGGTTCAGTGAATGCAGAAGCCCAAGGGGCTTCTGATTGCTGGGCTTGCTGCGTTTGCAAGTCGGGCAGGATTCGCAGAAACTGCGAGTATCCTCGGCCATTTCTTTCCACCAGAAATGGTCTCGGATGTAATCCAACGTCTTCCTTAAGCCCAGGTGGGCCAGGATAGAATGCGCTTCTGAGATGACAATTTCACGTACGTTACGCCCCTTGTAGACCAGTTTAGGTACGCAAAGGACGCGGTGTTCGGCTTCCTTGAGGTAGATTACGCCGTTTTCGAGCTCAAAGTTACGGAACGCCTTCGGTGTATCCAAGATCTGCTTGAAGAAAGGGTCATCTTCATAGTTGTTGGCCAATAGCTTGAGTAGATCGAGGCCTTGCCAGCCCGAGTTCACGACATTGAGAAGAGAGTCGTCGAGTCGGTCGAATTCGGAGTCAAACGATGACATTTGATCGCCGTCGGGATCTGCCTCCGCGGATCCGGTAGCCGGAGTGACAGGTGGCTGTCCACCAAACAGGCCACGCGTCTCCTCTTCTGTTATACTGCCACAAGCAGCTGGCGCTGGCAGGGGATCCCTGGTGTTTACCGCCGGGGATTCCTCAGGCTTCGGATTCTTCCTCGGCCGTCCTCTCTTCCTCTTGGGCTCATCACTTGGCTTTGCGCCGAGAGTTTCTGACGTGTTCCTTGACTCTGCATCGAGATTTTTGGATGTACCCCCGCCCTCCTTTGTGGACGTACGGGAGGACGACGCAAACGTCGTATCGTCGCCTCGTGCGGTGCGTGCCATTGAACGAGTGACCCGGTCGTTGGACAGGGCCATCGCTTCCATGCCCGCAAAAACAGGCATGGAAATCGAGTCCATTTCGAGCTCGTGGTTGCTAACGACGTCGTGATAGGTATATTCCGACCTCGCTCGCACCGTGCCTGGCGCCTCGTTGGAGTAGATTCGCGAGAGCGCATCCGCAAGGACGTTCTCAGTCCCAGGTATGTACTGAATTTCATAATCAAAAGTCGAGGTTTTCTCAATCCAACGGGCCTGGCGCCCAGTTAGGTTCTTTTGATTTGCGAGGTGAATAAGCCCTTTGTGGTCTGTCACCCAGGAGAATTTACATCCTTGCAGGATGTCGGCGTGCCGCAGCATAGACTCCACGCCGGCGAGCATCTCAATCTCGTGAGTGCCATAGTTTTGCTGTGCGGAATTCAACTTGGCTGAGAAGAACGCTGCGACGCGCGCAGTTTTCCAATCGTCTCCTTGAGACACGACACCAGATACTCCAGTGGCGCACCCGTCGGTCACCAGCCAGATTTTTGGCGCGTCGGGGCTATAGTCCAGCGGTTTACGGTGGTGATTCCGATATTCGGACACCAGCCGTTTGACATCTTGGAACGCGCGTTGCTGGGTGTAACCCCAACGAAATGCGACCGAGTCGCTTGTCATTTCGTGCAGGATTCCCATAGGGACTTGGACACCCGGAACATCACCCCCAAGGTATGTCACTGAGCCGAGGAATCCGCGAAGAAGCTCACGGTTCGTCGGCGTTTTCCAGTTCACGACACTATCCACCTTATTGGAGTCCATCCGGATACCCTGGTCGTCAACTACGCGGCCCAAGATGTTCAGCTCCGATTTCAGCAGTTGCAATTTGCTGGCACTCAAGTAGAGCTTTTCCCTCTCAAGTATGTCTATCACCTTTTTGACGTGAATCTTATGTTCCTCAAGTGTATTTGAGTAGATAATTATGTCGTCAAGATAGACATCCATGAATACACCGATGTATCGGCCGAATAGGTAATTCATGAGGGATTGGTACGTAGCCGGCGCGTTGCAATCGCCCTGCTGAAGCACCAGACTGACCATATTTCCGTCAGGAGTGCTCACGGCGGTACGCGGCACATGGGCGGTCTCGACACGTATTTGTTCGTACGCGTCCTGGCCGTCAATCAGCGAACGGTGGCTGGCGCGCGCAACGCGCCGCAAGATACCTTCCTGATCGGGAAGCGGGGAAGTCATCTTCCTCGTGTTGGCGTTACGTGCACGTAAGTCTACCACGACTCTCAGCTTAACAGGCATTGATTTGACCTTGGGTATCAGCAGCATCGGGCAAGTATTTGCCGAGTTGGTGATTTCCCAGCGGCCAGCCTTGAGATAAGTCTGCCGTTTCTCGTCCCATTGACTCCTGAGCGCCTCAGGGCATCGCGAAGGTCGCCATGGATAGATCTTATCCTCGTCAATGAGAGGAATAGTATGATTGATAGCACGGAACGGAGGTAAGCCTGTTTCTGCGGCTGTTTTACAGATGGGCTTCGCATATTCTAAAAGCTCTTCTCATGCAGCCTGTAGCGCGAGCTCGTCTATTCCGGTAGCTCCAGCGAACACCCGGGCAGTAGCGACACCTTCAAGAGGGACGGAGTCAGCGCTTCCGATACAAACGCGAGCCGGATTAATTCCTATGCTCACCTTGTGCTGGAACAGCCAAGCGGTACCCAAAATCATGTCGTAACCACTGAGGTTAGCCACGAGGAAATTTCGTTCCTCGGAGATGTCTTGATAACTAAACTTCACGTTCACAGAAGAATTTATCTTCGATCTCGAGCCCTGAACAGCGAGCTGCAAGGTAATTGGGTCCTTCAACTCATTACGCTTCAGCCGCAACTGATCAGCAATGGAGCTAGACACCAGATCGCCTAACGACCCGGAGTCTATCAGCGCGCGAACGGGGTCACCGTTAACACGGACCACGATGACCAACGGCCTGGCTACGACGCGGTTGGTAGCGCGAGGTTTAGAGGCCGTACGTGAAATTCCTTTCACGCCGTCCGCGGGAATTTGAGCAGCGCCAACATGTAGAATAAATTCGCCCTCCACAGCAAGATCTGGCTCATCAAACATCGCGCCGAAGAACGTTCCCTGGGAGGCACGTCCCCAGCCGTGGCATGCGGCGTTCTCCCGCAGAAGCCGCTTGACCTGGCGTCGCGCGACCCAGCCCGCAAGATCGAGGCGCGGGTTGAGCAAGTCAAGCTCCGCGATGATTTCTTCTTGCACGGGCAAGTTGCCTCGGGGGATTCTAACCACAAAGGTATCCGGGCCTTCGAGGTCATCTGGTTCACGCAACACTCGGAAGATACTGACGCCTTCGAATTCAGGCACTTCGCAGCTTACGTCTCGGAAGTACTGCTGCACAGCGTCAGCCAGTAATTCCTCGATGGGGAACTTGTGGATTGGCAAGGTATCGTGATCTTCCAATCCCGATTCCACCACGCGCTGACGAGCATACCAACTCATTAGGTGGAACTTCGGCTGGCGCAGGTACTCCAAAGGAACTACCGCAACAGAATCGAAGTATCTGTCCTCAATGACAAAGCTTGCGCCCACCCTCCGTACTCGGAATCGAGGTACGGCGTCGCATCTGTCGTCGGACCACGGCACCTGCTCGTCGCCAGGGTACGGCTGGAAGAATTCCAACAAAGCCGAGACCGTGTTTCCGAGCACGTCGCCGAGGCGATGCGCACGGGGAATGTTCAGACCAGAAGATTGGCTGTCAGCCGTGGCGCGCGCGTACATCTTGAGTCGATCCTCAAGTGTCTCGTGCGGGTCCGCGAACATCGCAAAGGGGCCGTCACCGTCGGATGAATCGCCATCCGAAGAATCATCCGAGTCGCTAGCAGTCTGCAGACTGGGCGGCCCATCGGAATCATCAGACTTTTCACTGTCGGAGGGGCTCGCTGGGCGCAACGGGGGCATGGAGGATGAGTCGTCCTCGTCACTGGAATACTCAAGGTCAGATTCTTCTGTCGAAGATCCAGATCCTGACTCGCTGGCAGTATAATACTTCGAGGCCTCGTTGTTATACCAGAAAATCAGGTCGAATGCTGGATCGTTCAAGAGCTTTCTGGGCAATTCCAGACACATGAATCTATCCTTGGCCGTAATTTTTAAGACCTCGCCCTAGGACCAGACTTCGTGAGCATCCAGATCTTCGGGATCATCGAAGTTACTATAATGATAATTGTCCAGGAGGATTTTAATGGCGCCGGCCTCGACGTCGCCCATTTCATCAAGATAGCACTCTTCAAGCTCGACGTGCTCGGGCTCCATGCCTATTGCCACGGCACACATCTGGGCATACCAGAGCGCGGGCATGAACTCGGGGTTATGTAAGGATTCAGACTCGACGGTGAGTTCGACGCCCTTTTTATTGTCCATTACAAGATACTCCGAATCTGATATGGCGTATAGGAAGAAACGTCCTTCCTTGAAGGCATCATCCTTGCTTTCCGAATCGAGGGACTCGTCATCCGGGTACAGCTGCGCCGCTTGCAGCATCAACGCGGCGTAGTACGCGTACAAATCCCCGATGGGACGTGAAGGCATCTCGTAACACCAGCACTCAGGGTCGTTGCATCCGCGCTGGTGAGTCTCGGAGTTGGGCAATGGTCCTTCGAAATCTTCAAAAGTTTCGAGGGGTACCCCGCCCTCCCCGACTACGACGTATTCCTCCGTGATCGCGCCAACGTGCAGGCTGTCTAGCACTTCCGTGCTTTGATACAGTGCGTCACGCGAGGCGGATCCCGACTGTAAACGCACCGCGTGCGTGCTAATTCCCGGAGGTTTACCCTTCTTCTTAGAAGGAACGGAGTTGTTCTTCGGGCAATTGCGCGACAAGTGGCCAGGCTCGCCGCATGTGAAGCACAACCCTTTGGCGAGCATTTCATTTCGCTTTTGGGCGGACATCTGCTCACCACTGTCACCTTTCCCAGGAACATTCACCGCGGAGGTCCTAAGGACTTCGCCTTTCGGGCGTGAGGATCCGCCGGAGTGCCCTCCGCGACTCCCGCCACGGCCACGGAACCGTCCTCGGAAGGAGGAGGAACGTGCTTCGCTGGCCTGAGGCCGCGAATCTTCCTTTGATTCCTTCGTGGGGTTCTGCGGCGGTCGCCGTGTCGAGTCCTGGCCATTATGGCCGTTGCCAGCAAGTCTCAGCAGTATCTCCGCCTGCTCAGCGGCCTTCACGACTTGTTTCCAAGTCGCCTCTTCGGGGTCGTATCCCTTGCGGTAAATCTCAGTTTGAATTGGGTGCGTAAAGCTGTTGAACAGCTTCACAACTTTTTCTTGGCTATCGTCTAACCCAATTGTATTAAAGATTTCGGACCATTCTGCAACGTGGGCAGCGACGTCCTTTCCTCCCTGGTAACAGCGGTCAAGACACTTCCGCTGCTTGTTACGGAAATCCGTCGGGAAGCAGAACTCGAAGAGTTCAATGAAGAACTTCTCCAGTTTCCAAGTAGACTCGTCGGTACTGACAACTTGATTATAGAAATCAAGAGCCCGACCGTCGAGGAAGTACGAAACGAAGAAGACTTGCTGGTCCTCAGGTACGCGACCCATTGTTACATAGGCCTTGGACTCACGCGCGAATCGCTGAATAGCATTCGCGTTCGACTCGCCGTTGTAGCGCTTCGGCGGGATGGGCTTAAGCAGCATCTTCTGCTTTCGCTCATGGCCCCGCCTTCGCTTAGAAGACAAACGCGGACTGGCGGAACGGCCTCGCCCAATCCCGGGCCCACCGTTGTTCGAAGAACTGGAGCTTGCGCCCGAGTCCGAGCTCGAATCATCAGATGGGTCGGACGGCGGGGACGGCGGCGCAACCGACGCCTGTGTCGGGTCGCGGAGAGCCTTCCTAAAGAAGTTCACCGCGGCCTGTCTTCCGGGAGTAACACCCCTCGGGAGAGGTGCCTCCGCGCGTACCTTCGGCGAGCTGGGCGCTGGCTCACTCTTTCGGATTGAGTCACCCGAAGGCTGGTAAGCAGGGCGCTTTTTCTCGGCCTCTAGGTCGCTGATCCGGCTCTTTAACAGCTGGATCGTGTCCTCAAGTGAGACAGCGGTCGGAACGTCATGGTCGACCTCTGACTCATGATCTGGAACGCCAGGTAAGTCCCTCAAAGCCTCGGGTTCCACCTTAGCGGGCTGAACTCGCTTAGCCGGCGCGAGTGGCTCGGCTGCGGCTTGGGGAATTGCTGTCGCATTAACCTGAGGTGGCGCGGGGGTGGGATTCACCTCGACGGCCACCTTCGGCGGTTCCATCCGCTTGACCTTAGGGCTCTTCGAGCGCTTGCGCCTCGACTTGGCCTTCTTCGGCGTGGACTCTATACGAGGATCAAAATCGATTAAAAAGCCGGTGGGTACTGAATTGTCCTCCTGCTTTCGAATTCGATTAATCTCCTCGTAGTTGGCGAACATCTCGTGCTGAGCCCTCAGATCCTCCTCGGAGAACCCGTCAAGGTCACTGACTGCTCCCCAGTTACGGGGATCGACCGCCTTTCCTTTAGACGGCCCGGCTTCAGCATTGAAGTCGATGAGGTCGTCCTCATCCGGTACGACTTCAATAGTTACACGGCGCGGGTTCGGCGCGTGTACCGGCGCTTTGGCTGGGGCTGCCTCGAGAGCACGCAGACGCTCTTCATCTGAGCTGTCTGCTGCTGCGATTGGTGAGTCCGACTCGGACTCCACCACCTTAGTCTGAAATTCTTCAGACTTCGCCTTCCGCGCTAGCTTCACGCGGAACTCGTTGGCGATCTGCTCATGGCGACGAATGATAGCTTCCATGTCTTGCTGGGTAAGCTCATCATTCACTTTCGCCAATGTCGATTCTGACCCGGACTCGGACTCAGACGCGCTCAACAACGAAGCAACTTTATTATTATGGGTATAGCTGCCTCGACTTGAGTTGCTACGCTCGCGGTGGGACCGCGAGGTCTTACGAGTGACGGGGGTCCATCCCTCGTCCTCGACTTCGTCTGCTTCTGGCGACCAAGCGCCACGGAAGTTGTCCGTGTAATTCGTCGGAAGCGACGTCAACGGGCTTATCAACACCGAGTCGACTTTGTCTCCCGCCGGAGCGGGGATGGGTCTCGCTGCCAAAGCAGCGGTTTCCGCCGGAGCGGTGGGATCTGCACCATAGTCCCAAGCATGCACAGTACCAAATGCCTGCGGGCTGTATAGGGGCTTAGGAGCAGGGTGAAGGCCGCCACGAGTGGCGGACCGGGTATAACGAGATGTTGGGGGGTTTGTGTCCATAGCTAGTAGCTTCAGAGAGTAGATGTCGGTAGCAGCGGTATACAAGGTTGATCAGACCGAGGGGTAACCAGCAAGCAGCGACAGATAACGATACTTCAAAAGATGTGATGGAGGCGGCTAGTAAGTCGGCAGTTCCGGCACACAGAGGTTCGTTGTGTCAGTTAGTCGGGCTGACTTCGGACGAAAGAAGTGGGATGTAGTTTATTGACTGAGGTACTAACTACATTGACACTCGTTATATATACTGTGACTGACTAACATAAAGGAGTGTAAGTAAAACACGGAGGTAAATGAAAGAAATATTAGTAAGGACTGTGGGGCAACGCGAGAGCGTCGCATGATACCGTTACAGGAACCTAAGCCATGCAAATGGCGTGCACTCCAGGATCGCTGCGGCCTCGACACAAATGTATGGTAGGAGGAAGAAAAGCAGTTAAGCCACAAACACGTCAAAACTGATGCCATCAGGCTTTCAGAAGTTCAACCAGACTTTCTCTTTTCACAATGGAAGAGAAATGCGAGGGAGGACGATCGACGGAATTTCCCATGGTCACTTTTTTGAGAGCATTTGGGAATTGGAATCAGCGGCATCAAATGGCGGCGGCACAGGCGGCGGCACAGGGGCGGAACTTTCCGGCAATGATCAGATCATTTTTACGCCATGTAATTGAGTTCGCATAAGCCAGATCGACCCCTTTCCGTATACAACTTTGGAGGGTCCCCGTGTTTTTGTGGGATTTACTAACCATTTTTCGAGGTAAGTATCTTTAAGAACATCGCCTTAACTTTATGCTAGTGTTCCTGCTCACGAACCGCCCGCCCCTCGCGATCGCCCGCTGCTTGTAGGTTACCCGTCGCGCGCAACATCGCTGCGCGTGCGAACTCGCTCGCAACGCCGCTGGCCGCTGTCTGTCGCTGCTGTCCCGACCTCGCTGCGCTGCGCCGCGCCTGCTACGCCGCACCCACCTCGTGCGCCGCCTGCCGCCCTCGCCCTAATCACCTGCTCGTCGTCCCTGTTCGCCACCGCCACCGCTACGCCGCTCGCCTCCACCTTGCTCGCCGCTTACGCACCACCACGCCCCTGGGATCGCACGCAACCACCTCGCTGCCGTTCGCGCGCCGCCCGAGCCACCTAGGGCTGCGCGCCGTTCCGCCGACGGGCACGGCCGTCGAAACGACGGGACCTGGACGGGAACGGTCCGTCACGCGATGGCCGTCATTTCAACAATTAAAACTACTGAGTAAGTTCATAAGTTGTGGCCTAAACTGTGTATTGGGCTTACCTGTGCATGAAACATGGCATGCGAAAGGCTTATACATCGCGTATGACCGTGCATGGCGTGTTTTCGACCCGTTGACGGCCGTTTTCGGCGGGCACGGCCGTCAAAAATGCAGTCAAAGAGCCTGACGGAACGGGTCGGCTACCCGTCGCACGGAACCCGTAGAACCGGCACGACGGGCACAGCGCGCAGCCCTAGAGCCACCCCACGCCAGTGATCCCCACTGCGCCCAACGTCGCTAGACGAGCGTGACACCCAGGACAGGTGTCATCGTCGGCGGCGAGGGCCCGGGAGGGCGGGGCCATGGCGGTGGTGCCGGATGTCGCCAGGAGGTGGAGGGAGGAGGAAAGACGCGTCTGCCAGGACCCTGGTTAATCACCCAAAATGCCTGTCCGCGAAAATTTTGAATTCGGATAAAAAATGCCTTAAATGGGCCAAATGCCGAGCCAGTTTCGGATAAAAAATGGGGTCTGGGAGCCCAAAGCCCAGTCTCAACATTCGGATAAAGTATCGGGTGCCCAGACCCAGGCCAGGTCAGATTCGGATAAAAATCATTGATGGCCGATTGAGGTTCCGACTCCGCTTGCTCCTGTGATCAACTGAGACTCGAGCGTCAAGGACAGACAAGTCAACTTTTGTGACTCTATCGACACTTCAACATTTCGGATCCATATCTATGGTGGATAACTCCGTCGTACACATCCTTGAGAGCCGGGCCATTCCACAAGCTTTGCAAGGCCTTCGTGTTCCCCAATTTCCCCTTATCCCGTCCTCTGTCTTCTCACGAGCCAGTTAACATGATTGGCATCAACATATCTGGTGTCGACGGTGCCCTTTCCAAGAAACCAAATGACCACTTGGTCGATGTGGTTGAAGCAGTGAAGACGCTCGGGTCAAGAAAGAAAGGTATCGGACGCAGCAAGGGAAAGGAAAAGGCGGTGGTGCGAAATTTGGACTCAAATGAAGAGGATTTGGAGTTTCCGGAGTCTGTTAGTACTTCCTAAGCACCGGGGAATAAAAATAGTTTTTTTTCGCGGTTTTTTTAGGTTTTTTTGGAGGCCTGTCCCGAAATTCGGATAAAAAATCGACCTCGCCGAGGCCTGGGTCAAATTCGGATAAGAATTTCCCGATTAAGAGTGCGGATAAAAAACCAAAATCGAGAGATTTTGTAGACAGGCATTTTGGGTGATTAACCAGGGTCCTCGTCTGCCACACTGTGACAGTGACGTGATTGAGAGTGGCACGTGCATCAATTGTGCCGCCGCTGCCGCCGCCGCTCGATCTGGTGTGATGCCGCCGATTCTATATCTCAAATTCTCTCACTTTTTTCCACCCACCATGAATTGAAAGTTAAAATGACGACAGTCCTAGCTTTTCAGATCAAGGATCGGGGTTCTTTCGCTTGCTACACGATACAGAATTAATCTGAAAGCTATGTTACACACCGAACGCTTCAACATGCAGGCTTATACTAGGGCCACCCTTCAAAATATCCGATGCGCTCGACGCCGTGCGCAACGCTGAACGTACATGTTCCGCCAGCCCCGCTGTTCCGCAGACTAAATTGTTTTAGAGGCGGATGAAAGTGATGTCGAGGGACCCACCATTTACAGACATCGAACGGGATGCTGCAGCGACTTCGGACTGCACGATTTCGGTGATATCGGGGCGCCCCAAAAAGAAGCGAACTGCAGGCGTGTCGAAGGGCTTGATAAATTCGGATGTGCTGTGGTCGCATTTCTCGGCGTCGAAATCGGTATCCCGGATGGAGGCTGTAATATGGATGCGAATGTCGATGGTAAGGCTATCAGATACGCCCTCAAGTGCCCGCAGCAGATCGCCCGAAATCGCGCGTACTTGATCTAGAGCGTCGCGACTTCTGCATTAGCTGGCAGTGGATTACACGGTACTTCGAGACGAACCCGAGTCCCGGATTGCCCAGACTAACAAAACTTTCTGACACGTTGGATTGGTCCCCGTGTTCGCGCTTCTGGAAAGAAAGGGTTATTTCTCGATACGGATAGGTCTCGACGTATCCACCTTATGAGATCCAGAAGCAACGGGAAAATGAACGAAACACCGGATCCACCTGAGCATGATTTAAGATCTTTGTGCACAAATTTCTAGTTGAAAGCACTCACCGCAGAATAAAAGCACAGTCCCGAATCCTCTAACAGAAGGAGGAGAGCAATACGGACCATCTATGTAGGCACCGAAAGATTTGTCGTTATGCGTGGTTGGATTGGAACTTGCGGCTTGGAGAAGTCGTTTCGTAAAACCATCGTGCACCCGAAGGAGGAATATAATCTTCCTGCTGTATCCGGGCTGAGAGACGGTCTCGGTGGATGCTATCGCCGTTTCGAATGAGCCTTTCTCGTCAACTGGCGAAGATCTCTCGTTCTCTGTAGCGCCGGGAATGTCGGTGTCGATGCTGGCGATTGTGAATGGATGTGCCTCCCATGGCATGGCGCTGACGCTGGGGATTGAAAGGTAGGCCAGCTGCCCTGGCGTCCATCTGAACTGATCCGGACGTCTGAGCGTAACGCGGAGGAACTGGGGTGAGATCACTTCGATCTGGGCACGCAGCGGCTGCGACTTCTTGGTGTTGAACAGTGTCAAGTAGCCACCGTTGATAAAGAAGATGCGGATAAAACGGAGGAAACGATCCAAGCCCCACACCATGAGCAAAGGCCACAGGTAGTACCCAAAACTGATGTTTGAAACCTCGATGTTATTAGCGTGATAGTACGCCCCGCAGAGGAAAATACTATAAATTGGTTCAATCCAAGCAGGTCCGAAGGACTGGGACGACGCACAGTGCCATGAAGAAGTGGACTACCAGGAAGACTTCATAGGCCCGCTTGCGCAGTGGTTGCACGGAGAAAACACACAGCAGTGTTAATGACGAGATTGCCATTATACCACATCTAAACCACGGTTTCTTCAGGCTTTCGATGTTTCCAGCTCTTCCACTGTAGATAGAGTGGTGTGAGATACTATTAGAATCTGTTCGGCGCGGTTGATCACATACTTTTCGATGATCTGTGAATTTCAGATGAGCTTCATGCATGCGACCAAAAACTGACAAATACGCACATGACCTGAACCATGGATCCATAGCATTACGCAGAGAACCCTGGCCACGATGCGATGGAGGATATTGAGCTGAAGAAGATATTAGCCGAAGACCAATTATTCAGTCCTGAAATCTAATTCACCTTGTCGAAACTAACTCCGGTCAGGACTAGGAGGAGCGTGAGCTTGCCAGTGATGAAGCGTCACTTGTTGTCGGCTCACAAGTCAGAATATTGTTTTTCATGCCCAGAGCAATCAGGAGAGGCAGCTGAGTCGCAGCAATCAAACCAACTCGGTTGGCGTAATATTCTGGAGAAAGATGGACACCTTCGACCGTAGTTGCTGTATACATCAAGCGTGTTAGCAAAGTTGCGGCATGGAGAAGCGAACCTCACTGTTGACAAACGCCCATGTAAACAGGGCGGCAGTATATGCACATCCCAGGAAAAATTCGGTCAAGTTGAGCTTGTAAGAGCCGCCGAGAGAGATAGATATGCGGAACATGACGTTTCGCATAAGATTCAGAATTGCGATGGGGATCCGAAGAAGGGATGTACGACCACGGCGGCTGGATTCGGGTTTGTTCGAGCGTATTACCCAACAAAAAATTGGAGTCGTAAAATGCCAGAGAGAGACGAGGGCGATGAAGCAGCCAAGCAAGTACCATACTTCAGGTGGATAAGCGTACGTCCGGGCAGAGCTGGGAGCGCGATCCGGATTAACGGCCTTTGCAGCCGTTTGAGCATCCACACTGACTGGAACACTGAAATCCATGGTACAGTGGGGATCTGGGAGCGGAACTTGGAACACTCAATTTATAGCCGAGTTTGAAAAAGGCTGGCTTACCACGAGTCGAGCTGCACGCGGACACCGTCCGCACCACAGAGCGGGAAAAACTCGAGGGAGTTCAGACACCCGATTTGTGTCATCGCTACAACGAGCCATATGACGGATCCTGTCCGCATGAAATAAGAGGAAGCTGCTCTTATCGCGGCGCGGACTTGTATTATTACCGTAGAGTCGCTGACTGGCTTGAAGGGACAGTTATGACACCCCAAATTCCGTAGGAATGCACTCGCAAGGGGAGAAAGGCCTGGTAATCTTCGGAAGGTGCTGATATCGCGCAAGTTAAATTTGGAACCAGCGGTGGTAAACGTACCCTGGGCGATGTTTGAAAAGGTACGATTGACGTCAATCCGGCTTGTAATACACATCAGATAAGATCTCGAGGCGCCGAAAGATATTTCGGACGTTCAGCAAATCCCCGAGCATTTGCAGGCCCCACTTTCCGCCTATTATAGATCGGACTGCGGGCACGCAATAAATTCCTGTGGCCAACGGCGTTAGCAAGAGTGTAAATTGCTTGAGATTTCAGAGACAGACAACATGTCCAGGGACTGGGACGACGACTCGAACCCTATGGCGCCAATGTTTCAGTTACGATCCGGCGAAATTTATCCAGTAGGATTGGTCCAGCTCGGCGATCTCTGCCCAACCACCGACGAGTTCCCTCTTACGAGACCACGCGGTATGTATGGACGGTCTTTTCACGGATGACATATTCTTCAAGATTGAGAAGCTGCGAGACTTCTTTGATATCGACTTGTCGGAACCCGAGAGACGAGCTGGCAAATTTCCTTTAGTTAGCTGCTCGTGAATCCAGGTCCAAGTGAAGATCTAGAAGAGACATCCTTCCCAATGATGCTCGGACTTGAGACGGCATCGTGATGTAGCTTAAACCGACCAGAGAGCAACGGGCCCTAGTAAGTACTTGTCTCAGAATCTCGGGAAATCGATGAATGAGCAGAGCTTTGAAGGTGCGGCGATAGTGTACTGCGGAGCGCGACGGTTGGAGCGGGGTCCCGCGAAGTTGATGCGAGGTCGGCAGTGAGAACTCGGACCGCGGGCCGCCGGGTGCGGTTTTGAATTTCCTAATCTGGCCATCCAACGTTGACTCAAGCGCCCACATGCAAACCGCCTTTCAAAGTTTCATCCGCTTTGCTCATCGTATGTGCACGTCCCGCTATTGAAATCCGCGTGAAATTCTAAATCTCCGTACATACATCCGATCTTCTGGCCAGCTGCCTTTCGGCACCTTATGCCGGATTCTTCAGCTTCCAAGACTCCTTCTCATCCACGATGCTCGCTCGGCCTCGGCGATTGCGCTTCATCATTGAACCCATCGGCTCTCGTATATCTTCCTCCACTGCATGTACATCCATCATACTTGCTCTGCAAGATGCGACTTCCTGCAGTCAACACAGTATTAAGGAGGCTTCTATCCTTGTATTGATGGACTGACTATTCCTAGATAGGCCATTTGCGTTATCTTTCGGGGCTTTTGAACCTTATCGATGCCATTCCAAGTGTATTGCGCTATCGCCGTCTCCATCCAGCTTCAAAAAAGAAAAGATCAATGAAGCAGAGGCGTACTATCGACCCAGCCATCTCCCTCACATCCAGAATCATCGCGCCCAAATTTCCGGTCCCATTGCCAATGTCTCAACACGGAACTCCAACGGAACTCCCGTTGTGCATAGTTATTCCTACGAAAGATTATCAATGCGATAGCTGGATGTTCGGCGGCGAGGGGCTTTGATAGATGTTTCCCTTCAGCTATTTCCGCCATCTGCCCTCAAATTCCTGATTTCATTTCTATTCGACGAATCTGGCTTTCTGCAAGCAACCGTGATTACGGATGAAGAAACCCAAGAACAGCCTGAATACGACTTGAAATTCGTCGGAGAAGGAAAAAAAAAAGCACAATTGCCATCAGCTTACTGATAACTTAATTGCAACCCGGCCGCCGTGACTGGTCTCAGAATTGACGCGAGTATTCAACTTTTCAAGCTCAGGCGCGCGATTTGCGACCGTGACGTGCGATCATGTGTGTGTGACCGAAGGTTCATCTTCGGCTCTTCGGTTTGATTTCCATCCTCGCCCTTCTCTTCCCCACCCACCGTCCGTAGACGAACTTCGCCACGCGCAACCCATCTATAAACCCGATACCATGTTTCAAAAAACGACCCTGGCCAAAGAACGAGTTCCATTCCTCCGATTACTCGTTGATCTCCAGAGGCAGGATGCAGACGTGTCCATTAAGGAATACGACGTGCACGAGTCTCGCGCAACGCGGCTTGTTGGGGACTCTAGACGGTTCATGACTATATCGTTTACCAGAGGCTCGACGGATCAGAAAATCAGGTCGTGGTTGGACGACGTCACACAGCCGGACAAAGGCATTGACTGGGAAGGAGATAAGTACGTATGCATCGCTCGATCTGGCCTCTCAGCTGCTAACTGTGTCTAGATATGTCTTCCTCGGATTCACTGAGAGTAATTTGAAGGCTGGACATCTGCTCTTCTTCCGCGAAGGTCCCGATTTCTCAGTTGACGAATTGAAAGAGAATTTTGGGGACTTGAAGCCCGTCTACGACGCATTTGGCTACGGTAAATATGCGGCAAGACTGGGACTTTCTTTTTCCTCAACTACGGCCACGAAACAGGCATGTCTCCTTTATGATTGACGACGCGATAACTCATCTACAGCTCATTAGATCGAGCCCGAGGAACGAGCGCTGTTGGCGGACCTCAAGGCCGACGACCTTTCTCTCACTAGCGATGGTTGCGGTCTCATCCGGGACTCTTACGCCCAGGAAATCTCGGCTTTACTGGGCATTCCCTTCGATACTTCCGGTAAGTTATGTGTATCACTGTCGAGGAGCCGCACCACTCACGCAGACCAGTCTTCCAAATCCGCCTCGGAGGTATTAAGGGAACCCTTACCCGCTGCCCCAACGATACTTTCGACGCTCTCTGCGGGTGTCCGGGCAAAAAGATCGCGTACAGGCGATCAATGGTCAAATATAATGTAGGGCCCCATATCCTGGAGGTTCAGCAAGTCTCGAAGCCGCCGAAATCGGGACGGCTCAACAAGCAATTCATCGTGCTACTTCTTACCCTCGGTATCCCCTTCTCAGTATGTTTCTCACGTCTACGCTGCTCTTATCTGATCTACTTGCCCCTCAGGTCTTCGAGGAACTTCTTCAGATGCAGCTCGACGAAATCGATAAGATTACGACTCACAGGGAGAAGGCGCTCGAATGCGTCGACGGCGAAGTCGATGCAGAAGCGGACAGCTTCTACCAAGAGCGTACGACCTTCGAAATGGCGTCTCCTGTTTCGCTGACATTCTCCATAGTCTACGAAATGCTTCTAGCGGGCCACGACATGAACGAGCCCTATCTCGCGTCGCTTCTGCGCCGCTTCCAGAACGCTTCGCGCGACGCCCTACGGAAGAAGCTGAATATTCCCGTCAAGGTAGTGCGGTTCGGTTCCTACACAAGAGTCGAGGCTAACCCCGCTCGTGAAGGGCTCCGGGTATTTGCTCGGCGTAGTAGACCACTGTGGCTTACTGGAAGAGGGCGAAGTGTACATTAACTTGCCTTCGAAAGGTGGGCCGCAGGTTGGGCCGATCGCAGTGATGAGGAATCCGGCGTATGATCCCAATGGTCTGTCTTTTTTTGAAGTCTTCTCTATCTCCCTAACGTCCCGTCAGGTGTTCGAGTCCTTGAGGCAGTCAACAGACCGGAGCTGAAGCACTTAACAAACTGCATCGGTGATCATCCACTCTGTCTCTATATATCTATGTTTATTCACCCCCGAAACAGTCTTCGCCGCATCGGGAACTCACAGCGAGCCTGACCGGATGGGCGGCGGGTGCGACCTTCCGTCTTTGCCCTTACATTATACTTATCTCGTGTTCAAAGGGATCTCGATGGTGACTCGTATTTTGTGATCTTCAATCCGGCCCTCATACCGCAGCGCCGTGCGCCCCCGGCCCCCGCCCCCAGAAGGCCCATTACGCGCAGCAGGACCATCACCATAGGCGGCCGGGTCCAGAACGTAGCGGGCCCACGTCCCGCCGCCGCGCGCCGGAACACGGATATGCGCACGGACGCGATCCAGACGTTCGTCAGCCTGCGCTGCAATTTTCTCCTCGGTACCCTCTCAAACGAGTGGATGGGGATTGTGGGAACTACGCCAGCGTTGGCGGATTCGCCTATGTGCAAGGCGCTCGTGCCGATGATTGAGGCTGCGTTGGTGGGTCACCATTGACTCTGGCTCCGTCTCCCAAACTTGGACTAACCCGACAAGTGCAGGACCTCGTCAAAACCGGCGGGAGCCTTGCCATTCTCAAGAACGACTTTGACCGTCTCAAGAATTCAAGGATGAATGAGCCCTCGGGATCAGCTGGCTGGGAAAATCCTCTAGAAGCGCTGATCAATCTTGTGCCGCAGTCGGTGCAGGCTGGGGCCATGGACTTCCATTGTGATCCGCAGCTCATTCTCAAGACGAGCACGGCGCAGGAGACGTGGGATGAGCTGGTCCGCGAGGCAGAGACTGTCTTGCCAGTGTACAATCGGTCGCTACAGATCGCAATCGAAGCTGACAAGGACGCGAGTGAGTAAAGGCTGACTTTCGTCTAAATCGTTTCGAATGTTTCTTGGCAGAGCTTCAAGGCCTTCAGGAGGACGAAAAGCGTGCCGATCAGACCAAGGCCGACTTCATGTCCAAGCATTTCCCCCGTACGTCCTTCACTAGATGATCCATTACTGGCCAACATTGCGTTGCTAGCCGTCAAGAACATGCTAGTCGATCTGCCCCAAAATTTGCTGAAGGCCTCGGCGTGGTACGTTATCGACTTCTCTTGCGATATGCTCTGACGTGCATACAGGTATTTCACGGGATATAACAAAGGCAAACAGTCGTTTGCATGGCTTGGGGCGAAGTGGCTCAATCAGATCAAGGCCACGGCGTGCGGCAGTAGGTCTCCTTTCTCGTACTCTCTATACAGGCTGAGGACCTTCCAGTGGATGACGGCTATGTCCCGATCTCGGTTGCCGGCAGATCGAGGCCACTTGCCGTGGCAGCAGCTCCATCTCCTCCAAATACGCCATCGAGAAGTCACCCAGCCGTACAAATTCCGGCGACGCCGGAATCACTCGCGCGTCCTTCGCGTGTGGTCGAGCACGCACCAACTCCGAGCACTGTCGCGCCATCCACGCTTGCCCTCGATGACTCGGACTCAGAAGACGGTTCCAGCTCTGAGTCGGACCTGGACACGGACACGGACGATTATGAGATCGTCGACAGGGAGAGCATGTATGACACTGCTATGGAGGATCTTGCACCTGCGGCTGCGCGGATGGCTATTGAGACGGCACGTTTGCCCCGCCCCATCGTACGCGAGAACTCGGATGACACGCTCGTGGAGATCGATTCGGGGCGCAATATCCTGAAGGGGCATTCCCGCGCACGCGCGCCTCGATCCCCTGTCTTGCCCCCCAGCGATATGGCGAGTCGGCCATATAAACGCACTCAGGCTAGGATGACCGCGCCGTCTGTGCCCGCTGATGCCGACATCAATGTCACCACAACCAGGCCGCGCACGCGAGCTCAGGCGCGTGTGCCAGAGCCACCTCGTGTCTGCTCGCCTGAGCCCCCCCGCACTCGCACCCGTACACGCGCGGTCTCTCCGACGCCCCTGTCCAGGGCGAGGGCGCAACAGGGCGGGCACAGGCACGCGTTTTTACTGCAGTCGACTGGCCCTAGTCGCGCGCGAGTGTGTGCGTGCGGTGCACTGTGGAGTGCGAGCATGAATCCTTGAAGCTGTCTTGGACCTTTTAACGAATCCTCCGGATGCCCACCGCCAAGTCGCCTTTCGACCCGCGATCTATGTACCTCGATTTCTCCCTCGCCCGTTTTCTTGATGCCTCCCTCCTGTTCCCTGCGGCTCAGCATCCCTTCTTGAACAACCCTCCACTTGTGCTTCACCTATCCCTCTAACATCTGCTTCACTGGATTCGGAACTCATCATTCATTCGAATGTATATTATTATCCCTGCAATTTGTAAATATCCTTTGCATATCATCTCCATTCATCTTCACTGTACATGCATTCATTCTCACTGCACATACATACCTCATACCTGTACATATATCGTTCACTTGGATCATACTTACCGCCTTGTGTATCCCTTTCGGCTTGTATTCTCCCGCAGCTATCAGCTGCATCGCGCTACCCTCTATATGTCATTGATCTTGGTTATCCCTTCGAACGAGTCCTTGGAACTTCGCGGATGGGTCCTCATCTGACATGCAATCTTCACCGCCGTCCAAGACTAAGCCCGTACTTAGAATTCTGTTGCGTGCGATCCCAAGAAGCTCGATGGTCGAGGTGTCCCACGTACGAAGGCAGTTACATACTAGTAGAGGACCGCCTTTAGCTTTAGCGCTCGCTCATCGTGATCGTACGACACTCAAAGACGAGTAGGTAAAAGGCGCTTAATAATTTGTCAATGTTTTATTACGGCATGCATTTATTCCAAGCAAATACGACAAAGGGAAACCGGATGTATGAGTACGTCGAAGAGCTTGAAGGACAGTCCAGCCTTAGATGCTCAAATGAACCTGTCTCGAACCCTCTCCATCATCCCCCCCCCTCACCCCGAAGCAAATTCGCCAGCTGGGTCCTATGAGGTGCGCACTGGGGCGCGATTCGTT
Source organism: Mycena galericulata (assembly GCA_029289565.1). Classification (NCBI taxonomy): domain Eukaryota; kingdom Fungi; phylum Basidiomycota; class Agaricomycetes; order Agaricales; family Mycenaceae; genus Mycena; species Mycena galericulata. Next base: position 11,598 of record JARKIA010000163.1, on the reverse strand, counting down.
TGTTGGAAATTGAAGATAGGACAGCACCCTAACAACTTTAGGGCGGGCTTCTTTGCAGCTTCCGGGGAGGCTTCATTTACATGATCTTAACGCCTCTCTCATCGTCGGTCGTAGTCTCTCTTGACAGACGCTTTATTGTACCTAGCTCGTTCCTCGCTCAATAAAGTCTGTTGGTTACCGCGCTCTGATACCCGGTAGCCTGCGTTATTATGTAAGCTTCCATCACGTGTATTCGCTCCGACGCGACTTGGACGCGTTAATTGCCTTCCATTCTCAAAGAAAACATAGCATAGGCCTCTAATATCTATAAGGAGTGCATTGAAACCCTCCAGAACCTGTATTTGTGCTCAACACAATAACTGGATTGTTTTTGGAAGGGACACCCAAATTTGGACGGGAATCTTCAAATGGGGTGTAGAGGTCGCCGGCTACCATGAAAAAACAGTCCAAGTGATTCTTTTATAATCTGAAATGTCGGAATTACCTCAAATACCGGTACGGCCACCAGAACGCGTCCAAGTCGCGTCGGAGCGCGTGCACGTGAGTTCCCAAAATGGATGCTTATATAATAACGCAGGCCGCCAGGTAATCAGCGCGGTAACTAACAGACTACGTCGGTCGTGGCTCGGTGGGAGGAGCCAGGAGACTTCAGCATTTACGGTATGCCTCGGTATGCTCGCAAAGTGAAGGCCAGGTCTAGCATCATAGAAGAGCCGCAGATGCTGGACAGAAGTTTCCGGCGCGCTACCGAGCTTGGTACGAGCCTCTTTCATGCATTCACCCAAGAATACGAGCCATCGAGGACATAACAAAGAGCTGTTCGGCGATTATCGGAGATTGATGACATTTGAAACGCCGGCGAAGCCTATTGCACCCGTGGTGAGCGGCGTTTGCTTTCTTGCCTTCGATCTTATGAATATATGTGGGTCCCTGTGGGTTTCTGCTGAGACAATCTCCCTCGTCTCTCCTCTGCATGTTTCTTCCTCTCGACTCTATGTTTCCCGAGGCCCCGTGAAGCTCCTGCAAAGGGTCGTCCGGAAAATAAGCTTTTTCTGAGTGAAATTTTGCGATTTCCTCGTCCGAATATAAGCTTTTTTAGGCCCAAATTCCGTGAACCTCGTCCGAAGATAAGCTTTTTCAGGACGGGTTCCTCGAGATTTCGGCGGAAGATGATCGGCATGTCCGAGTCTTGGCTGTTGTCGGTAACTCAGTGTCACCGCGCAAGGTAAAGCGAAGTACCTGTTCAGTATTCTCGCACACACCGCCAGGCGCTGCCAGGAGCGATTTTTCTTGATTTTTTGGAGTTTTTTTTTGGCGCAAATTGATGTCTCACGTGACCACCCTCGTCCGATATAAGCTTTTTGAGACCAGGAACAGTCCAAATCATAAGCTTTTTGAGGCCAGATTTCAGCTTTTTTCCGGACGACCCTTTGCAGGAGCTTCACGGGGCCTGTTTCCCGGAAGCATCGCCGCCTCCAAATTGAATCTCGCTAGCAATTGGATCGCCGCTCATCCCTATGAGATCCTCTTGGGCCTCACTTTAGCCTTGGGACTGTCGCGTTACCTTGGTGTCTACAGGTCTCGTAAAGGAGCATTTATCCCAGCGGCTGGAGCCTGATTCTGAATATGATTTGATTATTGTCGGAGGTGGTGCGTGAATTACCACCAGGTCCCTGCCAGTGAAACATATTCAAGATTCCTGAGATAGGCACCGCCGGATGTGTCCTTGCCTCACGCCTCAGTGAGGATTTAACAATTAGGGTTTGCCTTGTAGAGGCTGGGGAAAGGTCCAGAACAAATTTTGCTCATTCATTCATCCAGCTTAGCTTATCACAGCTCGCTCTCTGTATCCAATTCCCGCATACCCTGCGCATATGCCAAACTCTTTGGTTCCGACCGTGTTTTCAATTTTGAGATGACAGATCAATCCAATGCTTTTGGTACTACGCGCTACTGGCCCAGAGGTATGAGATTCCTGTCCATCACGTCATATATTCCCTTATATTTCCTAAAGGAAAGATGCTAGGAGGATGTCTGTCGCTTTATAATCTTCTCTATGAACGAATAAATTACGGTCCTAGATTCCACTGCGGCGCTCCCTCCGACTACGATGAATGGGTATCAACCGGTTTGGAAGGCTCCGGCGAATGGTCGTACCTGAACCTTCGAAAGTAAACATTGGGCAGTCGGTTTATAATGCTGCGTGACCCTTAGCTGTCAGGTACTTTCTGTGTTTCGAGAAGTTTGCGTTGAGCACCGAGGATCCCGCGGTTGACAACTCTCTTTGAGGGTTGTCCGGCCCAGTGACCAGTGCGCATCAATTTACGGCCGGAAAAAATAGCTGAGGGTTTACTTCTAGCTGGCTTCTTCAGCTATTGCTCCAGCTTCACCTCAAAATTTATCTCCGTGTGTTTCGGTGTGGGCGTTCCGTCCCGAGCAGATTTCAATACTCCAGCCGGTACATTGGGAGCGGGGAAGGTCTGTTTATCGCCATTCATGTTCGATTGAATCTCATTGTTTCCATTTACCAGTTCAGTGTGTATATTTTTTGCATTGAGGAGTGTTTGTGGTTGTAATATCTATTAGTGACCTACATCGACGCCAAGGGCTGCTGTGTAACGACGGAGTCTGCGTATCTTACCCCACAGGTACTCAAGCGCAAAAATCTTCATATATTGATGAATACAACCGTCACCCGGCTGGTGCTGGATACTGCTCCAGCTGGGAACCGTGACGTCCGGGTCACCGCAGTCGAGGTTTCACCCAGCAAGGGTTTGAGTCTCCTCCAGATTAAAACCAGGAGTGAGATCGTCCTTTGGTGAGCTGCTGATATCATTAAACCCAATCTTCGTTGCCTGATTCCTTTCAGCGCTGGCGCGATACACACTCCGCAGGTAATTCCGCTTTCATTCAGTCATCGAGTTCGGAGTTGATATTATTTTCCCCCCCGCAGATTATGATGCTCTCGGGCCTAGGTCCGGCTGAGCAGCTGGCGGCACATGGTATTTCCACCGTAGTGGATCTCCCAGGTGTCGGAGCGCACCTACTGGACCACCCTGTTGTAGACGTCGTTCTCGAGGAAACGAGCGGCGCCATCAGGAAAAACCTCCCTGGGATAAATATCAAATTTTATGACAAAATTTCTTGTGGGGTGGATATTTTTGATATTTTCAGCAATTCTCAAGTATTTGTGGTCAAAATATCAAAGTTTTGATAATTTTTGAGGGTCCACATATATTTATGCACATTGATTTGATATTTGTTGGAAATTTTTTTCTTGGATGGCAGTCTCCAAGTCGTCGACTCGCAAGTCTACAAAAGTTTCTTGACAAACTTCGGACAAACTTGTAGAAGTGCCACCTTGCACGAACATGAAAAGGCAGGTTTGAAGTCTGCAGCTTGAAGGCATGACATAATTCTTGAAAAAGGTGACCAGTTTCCGAATTGAAGCAGTTGCCCGTGCATATCTTACTGTTCCCGGCACCCGAAGGCTGATACAGCCCCACCCTAAAGTGTCAGTGTGTCATCGTGTGAGAAGATTCTTAGTCCGAAGAATCCGGTGTTTGACGACCGAACACGTGGAAGAAAAGATGGTTTGTTTTGATTGCATGGCAACAAGATCAAACAACTCTCTTCCTTTCCCCCCACTCGCTCTCTCTCATCCTCTCCCTCCCATCGTCCTTTATGCCATAGCTACCTTCTATCTACAGTCTGGCTACTCAGTGGTGCTGTTGGACCTTCCGAGGTCCATCTGCGGTGGGTAGATTTGTCCCAGTCCGATGTTTCGCCCTGATCCTTCGACACAGGACCGAGCATTGACCTCCTTCCAGTGCTTCACATTCCAAGGTGACTCTATCCTAATACCTCCTAGCCTACCCTTTCTGATGCACCACCGCACAGATGACCAACCTTCAGTGTGTGCCCGCATTCGTGCCCGCCCCGTCAACACCCGCCACCACCCCTCCGCCCCCGCGTGCGGATGTGGACCCCGCCGTCGATGAGTACGTCTATCTCTTCACCCCCCCTTCTTCTTCCTCCTTGTCGTTCCCCACGTACTAACGAGTATACCCTCCAGACGCCATGCCGCCTTCCTCTCGCGCCTCGCTCGCGCAGAACCTCACGACCGCCCTCCCCGCCGCGCGCGTGCTGCTGAGTCATCTGCGTGGGATCTTATTTCGACGCTATGGAGCGTCGTGGAGGGGGGTGGGGGTGTGGTCGCGGCGAGCATTGTGAATGCGCTCGTGGATTTGCTGGATGAGAGGGAGCAGCGCAAGGCGCTTGCTGCGTGGCGTGGGTTTGAGATCAAGGTAAGCTTCTTGTCTCCTTCTCCCCTCTTGTTCTCCTCCCCTCCCTCTTTTCGTCCCCCTAGCTCTATCCTTCTTGCATACATACTAATCACCGCACATGTCTAGCAACGCCGGCATTCCCCGAGCTCGTCCCGTCCCAGCACGAGCTTTGGGTGCAAGCGGAATGATGATTCCAGTTCCTCAATTTCCTCAATTAGGTTGCCCTAGTGCGTACCCCATCTCTCCCTCCCTCACGTAACAACTAACTCCTCTGTTTGTGTGCTTGCTTCCCTACAGGAAAAGCACTTCATGCATGCGCACCACCCTGCCCGCACGCAAGTTCGTCGTCTTCGGCTCTGCGCTCGACCTGCTTGTGTCGTGCGTGAACACTGTACTTAATTTATTGAATTCCACTCACTTTCTTGGCAGATCTTTAGTTTGGTGTCATAGCTTACTGGTAGGTTCTGTAGGGGATCATACATTTGTAGCGTTACCGTTATTATTGCCATGTATTATGTAGCTTTGATGATAATACAAATGTTCTTACGCATTCTATCTGTGTTTCTGAGAGTGATATTTGAGCAAACTGGCGTGCCATGCACAAAAACATTTTGCACATCTTGGAGGTATTTTGAGCACAAAATTTGATATTTATTCGGGTGAGAACATATTTTGACTAAAATGTGAACATTCGAGGAATTGAAGGAATTTGTGCACATTTTAGCTCAAAATACTAACAAATTCCTGGGGGGGGGGGTTCCCTGATGGCGTCCATGGGTTATCTCGAGCCACGCGACTTGAAGCAGATGTTCAAGTCGCTGTTCGCGGCGGCACAGTATTTCACGATGGGGAGGGGGCCGTTGACAAATAATGTAAATCAACAGCACCCAACGTTGCCATGCCTTAGCTAACTTTAACAGTGGGTGGAATCTGCTGCCTTCTTTCGATCGACAGATAGCGCGCTGTTCCCGGCGGTGGAGTACCCACAGATAATCGAGGATACAACGTCGGGGCCTGATGCGCCTGATCTCGAGCTGCTCTTGAGCACGAATGGGTATTTGAACCAGACGCGGACAGTCATACCCAACATCCCAACGCTGGGATTGCATGTTGTTCTCCTCCGGTGCGTCCCGTTGGAAACAATAAATGTCTCCTGACGGTGTAGCTTGTATCTAGCCCACAGAGCCTGGGGACGGTCACACTGCGCTCTGCGGATCCATTTGAGGCGCCGGTTATCGATCCAAAGTACTTTCCAGTCAAAACTCTTTATCAAAAATTGACGCTAACTAACTTTGTAACTTCATGGCAATAGCTACCTGTCAAGCGACAACGACGTCCAGATCCTGCTGCGTGGTCTGCACATGCTCAACCGGATTGCGTATACTGCACCGCTCGCGGATATCCTCGTGCACGCGAATCGGATGCCGTTCTTCGGCCACTACCTCGCTGGTGTGTCGGACGCGGGGCGCATCGAGTACATCCGTGCCAACCTCGAATCACTGTTCCACCCGACGTCTACTGCGCGGATGGCGCGCCGCGCCGCGGGCGGCGTCGTCGATGCACAATTGCACGTTTATGGTGTGCATCAGCAAACCCTGGGTGTGCTACCTAGGTCTACATAGTTCCTATAGTTGCCATAGCTGCTGTATTTGCCATAGGAAGGGTACCCTCTATATAGGTCTCCATAGTTTGGCAGGAGTGCTACATAGTTCTGTGTAGTTTGGTGGTTTCCGAAGCTTTTTAACATAAGAACAACCAAAGAAAAGTATGTCCGCTTCCCTTTCATCAAGGGAGGCATATCAAGTTGTACTGTCCGTGTTTATTAACTTAATAATCAAGGTTTTTAATTTGTAAATAAAGTGCAACCTGCCTGAGTAGAACCAGTGACCACCGGCAACAGGCCATAATGGCAAGAATGCAGCATAACCATTCAGCAACACAACCATTTCAAAACTTGGTGAGCTGTTCAGTATAAGGGGTTACCTCCCTCCCAACAACAACTGTGACTCCGTAATATGATCATCATACATAGTCTTCAGCTGCAAAACACAAAATAAATTCATAGAGCTATTCTGAACACCATCCTGACAGATGAGCCAGACTATGTATATTTTTGTGAAGAATTTTGGTTCTGTAAATAGTTCAATGAAATACTGTGGCTTGTTGAAATCTAATAGCAGATCTGAACTGCCTTGAGGCTCAGGTGCCTACAGGGGAAAAAAAAAAACTATGGGAAACTATGCAGCTTGGCCACAAAACTATGTACAACTATGTAGCTTTGACTGAAAACTACAGACCACTACAGAGTCCTATGGCAACTATGGGAACTACAGCAAACTATGGCCAACTATGGTCAACTATGGTCAAATCCAGGGTTTGCTGATGTGGGTAACCTGCGCATCGCGGACGCGTCCATGTTTCCAAGTATACCAGCGGGTCATACGGTAATTTATTCGCCTGATATCGGCAGTTTTCTGATGGGATATCTGAAGGCCGCACCTACCATGGCAGTTGCTGAGAAGGCTGCGGATATGATTAGAGCGGCTAAGTATGCCTGAGTTTGGAGATGATACTGGTTATGCTTGATTAGTTTAAAATTTGTGCTCCCCCGAAGAAGAGATACACGTTGGAAGGCAGAGGCCTATGAGGCGCAAAGTTGCGGCACGGTTGGATCATGGGGTTCAATTCCACCAGCCACCGTGCTATGGCCGATTGTTTTGTTTTTTGATTGTTTTTAAACCTCCACTTCACTGACACTGCGGGCAACTCCCACGGCCGTGAGTTCATGGCGTTTGTCTGACACTTGCCATGGCGTTGGCACGGCGTTGCACAAACGATCAGTCTTCTGGAAATCCTGCTACATGGAAATTGCTTTATTGATTGGTTACCACTGACCTCTAAGAGCAAATTACAGCTAAACAACCACTCTGAGACATTTTTAATAAACAGATAGATCAAATTCAGACAAGGACCAAAGGATAGAATTTTCAACACAGCCGTGTACCCGTAACGGCTGTGCCGTCGACCATGCCGTACCATCAGACATTTTGTCAACCACTCCGTGGGCCATTTCGAGACGGCCCATGCCATATCAAAGCCGTCGATTACACGGCCATGCCCATCACGGGCACAGTTGACAGCCCTAAACACAGGGCGCTGACATCATTTGAACGCACCTACCCTGATCCACTCTCATTTACTGGACTATCTCTCGAGCAGCTCAAATTCCGCGCTGGAAGTGACCAGAAAACGTGCAAAGACTCCCTTTTCAAACCAAAACTCCTGCAATTGATTGTATGTTGAAAAACTAGATTTGGGAGACTGGACGGTGATCTAGCTTGTACATTTGGTGGAGGACTAATACATGAGTTGAATCCAAAATCTCAAGGCATACCCTTGATGTTCTACGAGTGAGACTAGCTGTTCTCCTTATATCTTGCGGTACCTGTATATTCAAAATACAATTGACCAACAAACTACTTACCAATACCATTAGGATTCTGTGTGCAGTCCAGCCATTCAGCAATGCCGGTGTCACTTGCGTACACGAATGTACACATTACTCACAAGAGCAACAACGATGGGCCAGTCTAAGCTGGTGCACGCGAGGCCCTGGTTGGTCCGGATGCACCCTGTGCCAGATGATGAACCTGTTGATTGGGTGGAAACCATTCATTGCGAAGTCAATGAAAGGACTCGTAAACAACAAATTGGACAATCTATTGCATTGTAAGTGAAATGTGAGTTGTTAAAAATGGCGCTGGAGAAAAGGAAGGAGATCCGAACACAAGTCATGCACCTTCAGAAGTTGGAGTGCAAAACTCACGCAACAACCCTCAGGCTCAGTCACAGTATTTGCTGCACTCAGTGCCAGTGTAAGTACTGCCCATTCTGGGTTGGCTGTTGGTGATTTGTGGGACTCAGAAATTTGACTAAACTTGAGGCATATTGGATGCTCCATTGGGCAATCAGAGATTGTCCGATGAATGAGAGTGGATGAGGGGAGGGACGTGCAAATGATGCGTGATGGCCGGATCGATAAAGATTTTATCTTGATTGATCATTGGCTAGTAGGGAAGCTAAATTCAATATGGCCCTCCGGGCATGCCTGGTACCTCTTACAGCTCATAACAATCATCAATGTACACTGCATCCATCCTCATGAATTAGCTCAATCCTTTGATTTTTTGGGGGATCAACATCGGGGATTATGCAACTTGCTTGCGCCATCAGAGATCGCGCGAACACGCGAGCGAAACCTATGTCCAGAAAAAACGGGCAACCTCAAAAAAAATTCTTTGAGGTAGTCCATTGGCATCTAGACATCATTTGCACTTTTAGTTTTTTGATAAGCGGGGACGCAAGATCGCACATTTCGTCATCTTGGAGGCTTCAAACAGACATTAGGTTTCAGAGTAAAATGTATCCCTTTTCCTACCTACGCAAAATCGAGTTACACATATACTGCCATCTACCATCGGCACAGGCAGAAGCTCACACTGTGTGAGCTCATTTCACACTCACACTGCATTGGTGGTACATGCACTTGGCAGCGCTGATCTTCTTGTCCTTGCATTGTGTAACTCGGACACGTACATGGGATTGTACCAACATCGTGCAGCAATGGCCTGTGCCTGGAAGGAAAATAATAATTAAAGTAAGTAAACCCTCGCGGGACATACACTCTGTCTCCAGCCGATGCACGCAGCAGCAACCTCGTCCTTGATTGAAAAGGAGAGCAGAAGACACAAATGAGTGCAATAAAACTAGGCTATTCGGCTGCACTGACCGTACACTCAATCCCTTTCGGAGTTGGACGGATGGATGTTGGATGGACGGCACGCCTTGGTCGCACAATTAGCTTAAAGCTGCCGGTGATTTTTTCGAAGGCACACGCATTCGGGATACCCTTGGTGTCGATCTCCCTTGATAGTAACTCGAGGGAAGGGCATGAGTGCACGAAGGAGGAGTGAGGGTACTTAGCGACACAAGGGCCAGTGATGGACATGAAACATGATGGGAGACCCTAACCTTAGAGAATTAACCCTAACCTCGGTCAAAAAGGTCTTTTTCGAATTGGACTTTGGAGACCTGGTCCCTAAGTCGGTACCAGGAACAATCAAGATAAGATAAGAACAAAGGGAACTGATCGTTTGTGCAACGCCGTGCCAACGCCATGGCAAGTGTCGGTCAAACGCCATGAACCCACGGCCATGGGAGTTGCCCGCAGTGTGATTTAAATGCCTATTGTTGTCGTACCGGGCTACAGATAGCTGCAAAAGCACTCCACAACGTAGGGTGGAGTTGAATAAGGAAATGGCGTGAGGTTGGAGGAAACATTTATATTGAGATGTTGAGCTTGTGTTGAGCACAGAAAATAACTTGAATATGGGTAACGTACCAAATCGACGGCGCAATTGAGAGAAGTAGAGTTGAGAGAGATGCACTTATGAGGTTTGGTGACCGGAAAATTAAGGGGCCGGTCCGGTGCGGAAAGGGCTATGTGAACTGCAATGTCTGCTCGAGCATGCGCAGGGGAGGAGACATAGAAAGAGGTAAAAAAAAACAGGGGGGGGGGGGCGCACCTAGCTTGCACCACGCTGCTGCATTGGGGATGTTGGTCATTCTTTTCAGGTATACTTGAGCAACGAGGACTCTACTTACGAGAACTTGGAGCCAGGAGAAGTAGTGGTCACTGGTGCACTGTCCGATCGGACCAACCAGTATTCCCAGTGTAAGTATTTTCCGCAGTTACTTGCCTTCAAATTTATGACTCTGGGGCGGCAAGCCTCAGGCTGCGGCCTTGGTGCTGAGCGCTGAGCACTGAGCAACGAAAGAAGGCACGGAAACTTGACGAAAACTCAACCCAGCGGCGAGGGATCATCGGGCCGAACTTCCATTTCTTCATCCGGACAAAATCTGGCTTTTCCTTCATCACGATTTAGTCACGGTCTAGTCACGGTTATCCGCATCCTCGAACCCCGGCTTCTGATTTCAAAGTGTCCTTGGCGGGATTCAACGCAGCCATTCGAGGCCTTTCGAGGCTCAAGCGCTGCCCTGACATCACGTGTATTGTCTAGATTTCCGAGTCTTCTCCCGTCTTCTCCCGATCCGCATTGACAGGTTGCTGGTTGTACAACACCTCAGGCACCTACTCGGGTATTACATATGACCCTCGATAGGGTGGTTGTGTGGTCGGAGTCAATGTACCTAAGAGGGTAGCCTCTGGGGGAGGCTCCACGTCTATTCGGGCCTTCTATCACTCATTGTATTACTCATCGGATTGGTGCTCGTCGCCGGCGCCTCCTCCGGCGCCTCTGGAGGAGGCGCCGGCGCAGGAACTCCCTCGCCGCTTTCCACTCTCTCTCCGTATCATTTACAACACAAGACCACGAATGTATTTCAGTGGTAACTATACATGTGTAGGCAGTACAGTACATGGCAAGAATGAATGTACAGTAATTATACAGATGTAGACAAGAAGGATATAATACAGGATGCAGGCAAGATGGATATACAGTAAGGTCAAGATGGGAAGGATTGAGGGGGGATACAAGAGGGTGGTGGGACAGACAATGTAGCAACAACAAGAAAAGAGGCAGTGAACAACAACAAGGAGACAGCGCAAGATGGAGCGAACGTACAGAGACGCAGACAGCAAGGGCAGACAGAGCAACAGATCACAGCAATGGGTAAATAGCATTTACAAAAAAAAAAGACGCCCCGCTCACGCGCCCGGCGGCAGGCCCCCAAACGGAGCGGCGGCGGCGACAGCATTTAGTATTGCTTGGAACTGCGCGGGGCTCATCGCAGCGAGCGCGGGGGGTAGGGTGACGCCGGCGGCAGGCGCGGAGGCGGCGGGCGGGGCGTTGTGAGACGGGGCGGGCGGGGGGTTGTGCGAGCGCTGCGCCGTCGTCTTGCGCGATGTGCCCTGCGCCGCCGATGTCTGCGTGGCGGGCGGCTTGGCGGCGGCGTTCGGCCTCGACTTCTTTGCGGGCGGCGTGATCTCCACCCCGTCGAATTGGATGGCGGGCTTGGACTTGCCGACAGCAGGCTTGGGGGCGGCGGCGGGCTTGGTGCGGGCGGCAGGCTTGGATCTGGCCGCCACCTTGGACCTCGTCTGGATTGGGGCGGCGTCGTTAGCAACAGACTCGGCGCCGCTGGCCTCACTGTATTCATCATCGCTGTCGTCGTCGACCGGGAGACTGCGCTTCTTGGGCGGCGCGTGGCGTGCGGGGGCGGCCTCGGCAGGGGGCGCATCGAGGCGGCACTTGGGCGCCAGCAGGGGGCGAGCGGGGGCGTCCTCGGCGGC